>JAECUM010000203.1:0-207110 GCA_016617855.1 Megalonaias nervosa | reverse complement strand
ATTTAATTGAACATTAATCTCTTTGTATATGATTGAAACACAAAACAAATGTGCTTGGCTCAAAATTGGATATACTTCTACTTGTAATAAATCATGCGTGAATGAATACTGTAGTTATCATATGCAATGTGTCAGAAATGGAAGTCTAGGACCAAAACCGTGTATTGTGTGTAGTGCTGGAGCGCGAGGAAGAACTCAACTGTGTGCGCAATGCGGTGGTAAAAAATACAGAGAGTTAAAACGATATTACGATAAAAAAAATAACGCTGACTCTCCTATAAAAACCGAAGAAGATTATTTGGCTAGATTTTCAAAAAAAAATAATGATTTAAACAAATAGTATTATATATAAATGGAACAAAATGAGTTTATGTCACATCCAATCATTACTAATTATGAATCATCCCGAGATGGTGTGATTAGAAACTGCAGATTGAAAAAACCAGTAGGTAGTATTAATAATACTGGTTATCTTAGATTTACTGCTAATGGCAAGAAAAAAGGATATTTATCTCATATATTTACCTACGAGTGTTATTTTGGAATGATCAAGGATGGATATGTGGTGGATCACATCAACGGCAATAAGCTTGATAATTCGATTTCTAATTTACGAGTTACTACACAGAGTCAAAATTGTAAATCCGGAAACACAGGAAGGTGTAAATTATACAGAAAGAGAGCTATTAAACCAGTGAATACAGAGACTGGGGAAGAAATTAGTTTTGAATCAATTAATTCTGCTGCCAAATATTTTGACATAGTACCACGATCGGTACAATTTGTCGCAGAAAATATACAAAAATCTTCCCTTTCCAAAAGATTTACACAAAAAATAAATTTTCAATACGTTTAGTCTACCGTATTTTTAATGATTACCTACTGAAACATGGTTGGGATACAATATGAGGTATCCATGAGAGATACCTACGTTAATTTTCCCAAGGGTTTTGTTTAGCCATAATTACAGTCAAGGGTCCACCTTCATCGTCGCTGCTCTCAGCATTGACAGAATCAGATAGCATAATCTTTCTTAATTGCATTATACGATTATCCACAATCTTTTTTCTTTCGTACTCGTGAGACAGTTCGGATTTAATATTTTCGATAGAACGTGCAAGAGGTGCAAATAGCTTTATTTGATTGTCGTTTACCATAGCTAGTGATTCAAGCATGGCTTGATAATTTAATTTTATAAATCTGTAGTTTGAAGATAGTGTATATTTATTATCAAATTTTCTCTGTTGCAGTAATTCAAAATCTCACATAATTTTCTGAGGGTCGAGATTATCAGATATTTTTATTCCGTTATGTTTTAGTTTTTTATTAGCACAGATAATATCATTAATGTTTTCTTGGTTCATTATATATATTTATTTTTTATATTTAATATAAAAATATACAGCGCGGGGTGACATTCGGTCTACCATTCCATAGTTGTATCAGATAAACCTAATGAGGTTCCGAATCTTTGTTTAGACATTTACCCCCCAAGAGACCCCTAAATATCCGTAACCGAAACTTTAGAGGCTCAGAGGGGTTGTCTGTACGTGTAGGTCTTATTTGTGACCAATCAGATTCTGTTTATTGTTGCCTTACAAGAATTCCTAGATATCCGTAACCGAAACTCTAAGAAATCAAAGGCTGATTGGCCTTTGTGACCTGGAATCTCATTAGGTTTATTTTTAGTTTGCGATTGTGTCTTTTGGAATGGCCCCTGTGTGGGGTACCCCTTTAGTGAAGTCACAAGGTCACGACCTCATATCACCCCCCGCTGTATATTTTGATGAGATGATATGATGATGAGATGATATGATGATGAGATGATGAAAAATGCCGTCTTCACGCCAGCACACCAACCCATAACGATCAACCAATGGGTTATTCACAAAAGTGAATCCACCACGTGTTGACGTAGTGGATTGGTGTACTCTGAAGACGGGGGTGGCTGGAGTCCCCAATAAATTATAAATTTTGGCATAAAATCGCCCCCCGCAGATAATTTATCCTTCTTGGGTTTCGAACCATGACCCTCCGGATGAGAGTTTCTACACGCTATCAACTGAGCTATCGGACCTTGTTATAAATACATATTGAAAAAGTTAGCATGTGTTTGCCAATAACCTTAGCTTAACAATTTGTCAGTCATTCCTAAAAACTACAATATTCTCTAACAAAAACCATATTTTTCTGTCTAAAATGAGATTTTATAGTTTCCAAAATATATATAATTCTGTATAACACCGAGTCTATACGTAAGGCCGTAACAGCGGATATTGATTTAGTTATAATATATAGCGGTCTTAAAATAACTTTACGCACAGATATTATGGAATAATCAATATGCAGCCACAGCTTTCTAGATTTCATTGTGTACGGATTTTATGTAAACATCCGGATATTTTTTTTTGTTATAATAAAAACGCTCTATGAGCGTACATACAGGTTTATATTAAGAGATTCGTTCCTCGTGTCCAAAATGTTTCCTGCCTGGTCAGTGAGTTTGAAATTTATTCTTGTCAGAAATGGATTATGAACTCGCAGGTAAACGGGATTAATTGGTTCTGACACAATTAACGAACCAGGAGGGACAATCGGACTAAAACTGAATAATATATACCCTTGCTCCGCAGTGGCACTGCGGTTGCTAGATTTAGAAAGATCTACCTGATAGCTACCTTCAATAACATCACATACCAGATTGACTGCAATTGTTGTTGTTATGTTTACAATGCCTGGCGATATATGTCTACCGGCACCAAAGGGATTGTTATTGTATTTTAGTATAACCGGTGGTATGGTTATTTTTCTCCACGATTCAATTACTCCCGGATAATATTCTTCAATAAGATCATTTAATGATTTCTTCATTTCAGCGTTATTTAAATCTGGTATAACAAATGTTTGTAAATTTTTTTCTGTTATTTTATAATGATTAAGAAATAATTTCTTCAAATTTGGTCTTGTGTAAGGACTATCTAATTCAGTAGTTGTAGCTTTTATAATACTTCGATCGGCGATATATAAATCGAATAAGATACCATTTAAATGTTTTATTGACTCGATTATTTGCTGTTTTACACTTTCATTATAATGTTGTGATAATGAAATAAGTAAATTTCTTAAATCATTAAATATTTTATCGTATTCAGGTTTAAGAGTATCTAAAAACCATTTAATAAATTTTTCATCAACACTATCTCGATCTCGCGCCCCTGGCGTCTTGATAATAGTAAATATTGATCCAATTATCTTGGGGATCCTTTTACCGTCAAAATCGGTAAAGTAGTATGTATCATCGTTTGGATCATTTTTAAATGATATATAATTCCATGGATGTTTTTTTCGATATTCTGGATCTTTAATGAATTTTTCTTCACTCGTTTTAAACTCATTTTTAGTTGGTTCTGAAACTCCATTATAAACAGGTGGAACATCAGGCCATCCTAACACTGATCTAATCGAACTCTGATAAATATCTACGAGGTAATCAGGAGAATTTATTTCAATAACCGCAGATAGTGTTGGTTCGTGAACAGTAATCGCTATTTTAGATTCTTTCCCTGTGATAGATTTAATTCTGCGTTGGAACTCATCATTAATCTGTTCTATTTGATAACTGCCCGTTGAAATTCCAACAACCTGCCAGTCAGGTGTTCCATCCGGTTTATTTTTATTCGCAAATACCAGTGAATTATTCGGTTGTTGTCCACCAAATGGTTTTGACCTGATATTAGGCCAACTATAATAAACTCGTAATTGCGCTAATGCTATTTCCTTTGCTGGAATTGCAGTCGGAAAATTAACGCTAAATTCAGGATTGGTTGAACTTAATGATATCATAGTAGTTTTTGACGGCGTTGTATTAGCCACGATCTGCTGAAGTAATTCTAACGATGACATTATTATTATCGTTATTATTTAATTCTCCATCTTTCCGTCACTAGAGAACGCGTCGCGTTCCACTATGAACGCTTCATCGTAGGTTTTCATTATCGTTACGAACTCCTCATCGGATATTTTACCATCACTGAGATACGCTGAAATATACGAGCATAATTTAGTGTATGCGGCTGTTGCTGTGTGTAATTTCATTATATACTCGTTTAGTTTATCATTCGTACACGTAGATATTTTTTTAGAGATAATACTTAAAATACCTGCGCATGTTGTTGCCGTTGAAACTATAATTGTTACAACTGCAGGCGCTGTCATCGTTATTGTTGATAGTAATAATCCAGTTCCAGCAATAACAGCAGAAACCGAGTATACCATTATATCAATAACGACCATACGACGACGATATTTTTATACCTTTATCGTGTAATCGTCGATGATATTTTTTAGTTTAGTTTGACACTCACATACTTGAGCGTATCTGTGACGTTGAACGTCGATAAATGACTCTTGATTCATTATATTTATCTAGGTAACTAATTGAGGAGTTTCAGCTACGAACTCAATACACCACCAATAATCTGCTGTGGTTAACTTTTTATCATTCGCTATCAGCATAAACGTTTCCTCGACATCTTTATTTAACACTATAGACACAATTCCAGAAAAATCATCGGTTGAATGACGCCATGGAAATGTGGTAAATATAGTAAATTTTTCAGCACAAAATATAGATAATCTGTATACACCAGTAACCTCTGCAGTGTGTTTAAAAGTGTTATTTTCCGGTGTCCATGTTGCTTTTCCTGATGCGACTGTGAACACGATATTAATGATCTGCTTGTGAGGAATTTTAACGAGATTAGTTTTTTGAATAATATTAGGAATACCACTAATGATATCGTTGAGTCTTGCGTTAATGTCAGCGAGATTAATAATAATATTTGGTGGATTTCCAAAAAATTCGTTAATATTTCTGTTTATATTTCTACGAAAATTTAGAAATGTTTGTACGTGATTATTATATTCAGTTCTAAATGCAGCAATTCCATCATTGATATTCGTTAATGAAGTAGTTATTGGAATTTCCTTATCGTCGACGTATTTTTTCGTTGCAGCGTCGAAATCTGTTTCTGGTGTTCTGAGATTATTAATACTATTACTATTCATGTTGAGAAATGCACGCATTATACCACCACGCACTGACACGTATTTGGATTCTTGATCATCGACGTATTTTTTTGTTGCTGCGTCTGTATCTGCGATTGGATTTCCAAGATATGTAATTTTTCTTCCTGACATAATAATGTCACCGGTAAATACATCACCAGTTTTCTTAACATAATCGTTAACCGATTTACCGGAATCCTGTATTTTACCTTGATCAGCGAAAGTAACGATATTATTAACAACCGCGTTGGGAATTCGTACAAGTACATCTGGTAGTTGTATGTTACTCGTTTTTAATCGTCCTTGTTTATCCTGAAAAACGACGACTTCATTTTGATCCACACTTGTTATATTTAATAAATCATCGATTTCATTTCTGAGCTGATCAAGAGTTGCATATTTAGATAAATCGATCTTCTGAGTTTTACCTGAGGATCTTCCATAAATATCTACCATTATATTTACTGATATCAGTTTAAGTATTATGACGTAGCGTAGTGAACGCGTGTACGACTTTATGAGGCGGTGTTGTTGATTTTGATACAGCATCAAGCATAGCGAGGGTTTCACGGCCGCATATTGGAGGATCAGTTATTTTGTGTGTCGGTAGCGTTGAATACCAGATTGGAGTAGTATTATTGCTAACGTAATGAAGAAATTCTTTTGGTGGTGCTAATCCATACGAATCAAAATAAATAATTCCACGTGGATCAATTGCATATCCTACCCAGTGCGTGCCTGGGCCAGAGTTTTTATCGAGATTAATGATACCGGTTTCAATATTGTTTGTTTTTTTTGGTAATTGATCGGGCATAAAAACACCTCTGAAATTTTTTATTTTTAATTGCTTAGCAGCATTAAGTAAATCAAAATTGGACATGGGTGTTATTAGTAAACTGTCCCTGGTAATCTTAGACCCTTTCCGTACCAGTGTGGGGTCCCTGGTAATCTTAGACCCTTTCCGTACCAGTGTGGGGTCCCTGGTAATCTTAGACCCTTTCCCTTTTTTTTGATTCCTTGTCCGGTTGCTTTCTTTAATGCCATTTCAGCAGCTGTTCCAACAGCACCTAACGCAGCTGCTTTTGCAACAGCTGGGGCTGCAGCTGCTATTAAAGCTGGTATAGCTACGAGAAGTGGAAATATATCACCCGTCTTAGCGATGTCTTTGATGGCGTCCGCAGAAAGATTAAGTTTGACGCCTTTATTTGATTTTTTAGCGTCGTTGAAGTTTTTAAACTGACGCTCGGTCAACGATAGTTTATTTGCACCGGTCATTTGTTCTCGCTTTAGCGATATTTTTATTCCACAATTATTTTTTGATGCTGATTGTATCCTTTTAATCTGACCAGGAGTCAGACTCACACTAACGTGATGATATGACATTATTAATATTATGAACGATCTAATTACATGTTTTCTACTGGAGCATCAATAACTCTCATTCGTCCACCAACACCTTCGAGTAACATAGATTTATCGCTGAGTATAACTGCAATTGCTCTGTAATTAGGAATTAATGGTGCTGGTGCTATTGGCAATGTTACACGAGCTCTGAAGTGTATATCAACTACTGATTGTCTGGTTAAATCTAAATGTTCTAGTGAAAAGTAATAAATCGGATACAGCGTTGTAAAATCTAACTGAGATATTTGTAAACCAGTATCAACATTTTGATCACGTCCCATGAATGTCATTAATCGATGATATACACGTGCTACATGATTTTGATCGAAATTCAGTAATATATCCTCGGATGGTTCTTGATGTCCATTTATCCTTAATGAAACCTCAGAAACACCGAGTTTGTCAAATATCATGTGACTATGTATTTGCGAGTTTACTCGTGCAATATTTTGAAACGCAATAAATATATGTCTTGGTGCAGAAACACCTTGCTGAGAAGCTATCTGCCATGTAAATAAACCATCAATTGCACTCTGAACAGCATCTGTGGTCATTGTTAACCATGACAACGTTGATTTACCGCCTTGACTCATAAAAGATAACAACCGGTCTTCTTCGGATATTGACGGAGTCATCACTGGCATCCACAGGGAAAGTTTTGTTAGTATTACTTTACCAACATCACCAATAGGTCTCCATAATGCATCATTATCATCGCCTTTTCGTACAAGTACAACTGTGTGCTTAGCTCCGAAAATGACTTTTCTGACATTTCTACAGAATCCAAAGATATGTGACAGTGGAATCGCACATGCAAATCTTCTCCTATTAACGCTTAACATTGCTCGACGTGCTGCAAATCCTAAGTTAAATTCTGGATTTGAAAAAGGTAAATCTTCAATAGCATTAGAAGCAACAGGAGGAACAGCTCGATCATTTGGCTGTCGAAAAACCTGATTTCTACTGTCAGGGTGGTCAGAAGTATCCTTGACAAACATCATTGATGGACCAGCTGATCTTGAATAATCGTCGCTGTATCTTGCAAGCCTAGTATTGTTGTAGCAACATCAACGTCTTTCTGGATTGATTCAATATTTTTTTTTTTTTTTTTGTACGTAGCGCTGTCAAATAACGCCATAATACCATTATTAACAAAACCAATCCTAATATCAGCGACGTATTCGACATCATTTGTCCTTATAATTTCACCTTCAAATTCGATAAATGCTTCAGCGGGTAAGAAATATCTACTTGTATCCTGAACCCGTAGTTCGATTCGTCCACGCTGATCTGGAATTCGTGCGTCGTAAGAATAGTACTGATAATCGCGCACAGACTCATCTTTGAGAACTGGTGCGTCCATGTCAAACGCGGGGTCAGATACGCGCTTAAACATCTTTATTATTATCGTCTTCGTCTAACTCGAAGACCACTTCCTGCTATCAGACTAGCGGTTATATTTTTTTCCTTTTCCGACATCGGGATATCAGTTAACTCCGCTAGTTTTTGAGTAGCTGCTTGATTTATTATTTTACTTACGCTTGCGGGCATCACTTCAGTGCTAGGTAATTTCACAGGTCGGGTCGGTCTGCGTATTAATCGTGATAGTCTATCTTTAATTGCTGAAAACGCTTTGCTAGCGAGATTACCAACAGCGCCTATACCTTTTTCACGAACAACATCAATAGCTTTCATTCCTAACTGCTTTGCAATCGGTATTGCTTTTGGGGCTATCCTTCTAAACAGACCTTGAATAACATCACCTAATCCATCTCCGTAGGTTGCTCTGTATACAGGTAATCGAGAGTTTATTACCCTGACCATGGTAGGTCCACGTTGAGTACCATGCACGATCATTTTATTATTAATTGTTTTTATCACTAATTACATACTTAATCACTGTAATAATCGTCGGCGATTTCATTAATGAGAGACAGATATACATTAATATCCATGATGCCGCCACTAAATAATCGTTTGCAAATATCAGCTGCTTCATTAATGATTTCTGGGGAATTATTACCAGCTCGTTTTCCTCCGATGAGAATTTCTAATCGATCGACATCAGCGAGAACGTTATTGGGACAAGTAATAAGACCACTTCCTAAACCACTTCCAGTTGCACCTTGAGCGTCTTCAAATTTTTCTTCTTCTTCTTCCTTACTTGTTGTTTGGACTGGTTGTAATCGTTTTTTTTTTCTTGTTCTAGTTGTTGTTGTTTTCGTTGTCGTTCTTGTTGTAGTCGTGGTGATGATGGTAATTCTGGATAATCACGAAGTGATTGCTCAAATGGTTTTGGTGTTTTTTGTTTTGGAGGTTTTTGTTGTCGTTTTTGTTGTTGTTTTTGTTTTTTCTCCTCTTTTTTTGATTGAATTAATTTATCAATTTCCCTAACATAATCCTGATATAATGGATCATCATCTCTAGCTTGTTCAACATCCTTATTTATGCGATATAAATATTTTTTCCATTGATCACTGCTTTTAATATCTTTATCGTGTGTAGGTTTCATTAATTTACTTCTTTGACTAAAACCATCCACAGCAAACTTAGCTAGTTGAACTAGGGTCAAATTATTAATTACTTTAATAGTTTCTTCATCAAATTTATTTATCAATTCAGCATTACTTATTACACGACTCTTTCGTTCAGGAGCTGGTGCTTCAGCACCTTCTGCTTCATCATCTTCTGCTTCAACACCTTCAGGTTGATCTTTATCTTTAGGTATTTCCGGAACTGGCATCGCAGCAGCTATTTCAGCTGGAAGTTCACGTAAAATTCTTTTTGTCTTTTTTGTTCTTCTTGCTATTTTTTCAGTTCTTTCTGCTATTTTTCCAGCTGCTTCAGCGGTTTTCTCTAACACAGGTTGAATACCTTTAGTGGTCTCAGTGATAGGTTTAAATAATTTTTTTGTATCCTCCTCAAATTCAACTTGAGATTCCTGACGCGATTGTAGTTGTTGCTTAACAGAATCACGAACGGGTAGATATTTTTTAATTGCCTCTAGTCGCTCTCGAGCTAATTTAACTGAGTGTGGTTCTCCAGTACTCATTATTGATAATATCTATATGGCTGTTTAATTTATAGCAGCAGAGAGGGTGAATGACATACGCGTAGTGACCAGATTGTGAAAAAATCTGGTCAATTAAAGAAGTTTTCATTATTAAGACAAAAACTTATTTTTTTTAACCTTCGTAGGAACCCTTAATTTTCAAACATAAGGTCTCTACAAAGTTGTAGGGTTCACCCTCTCTGCTGCTCGAACTCAGCATATCAAATCGTTTTAGTCTGCAACATACGACTGAATTATTTTCCATTCTGTAATAGAAATAACGACACAGTTTATATGCATTGCGATGGGAAGAACATCAGATCATTCTTTGTAATAATTCTCGAAAAAATCTGTGTGTGTGTGTGGGTGGGTGGGTGGGTGGGTGACAAACATGTTTTTTATAGGTGAAATACACTACGGTGGAAAATTTTGTGAATGAGACTGCTCAGATAAAGTTTTGTGAAATTGAAATAATAATAAATTGATTTGTAGGGGTGGGGTCAGCTCTCTTTGTGTTAAATTTACTTGTCTCTGATCATTCTGTGCAAAATAGATCAACATTAAGAGGTGGCAGGGCCAAATTTTTATACCCAAAATTAACAATTAATTGGAAATCTGTTGTTTACACTGTCACCTTAGCTTTCGTATCATATGGTAGTTAGATGAGGAATCTATTTCTTTCCGTTTTTTAACTGAACTCATTAACACTATATCTTTGATGGACTTAAAAATGTCACCATCCTCAAGAAAATATAAGAGAGTATTTTAAACTAAACACTATCGAGTTAGTGATATGCTAGTTTCAAAGTAAATTTCTGCTATAATTACTTTCATTCATTTACCATGTCAGTATTGCAGTATTTCCTTTGAAATATCAGTACTTCAGTCATTCCTTTACCACGTCATTACTGCAACATTACTGCAATCACTCCTTTACCATGTCCGTAATGCAGTCCACTCCCTTGTCATGTCAGTAATGCAGTCCACTCCCTTGTCATGTCAGTAATGCAATCACTCCCTTGCCACGTCAGTACTACAGTCACTCCTTTGCAATGTCAGTACTGCAGTCACTCCTTTATCATGTCCGCAATGCAGTCAGTTCTTTGCCACGACCGTAATGCAGTCACTCCTTTATCATGTCCGTAATGCAGTTACTCCTTTGCCACGACCGTAATGCAGTCACTCCTTTACCATATCTTCAAAAGGCTTTCTGAATAGTTGTATTAGTCCTTCAAGTCGTATCAAATTAATTTGACTTATCAAGTTGAAAAGTGTCCTCGTATTCATTCTTCAGCTCTCCTGGCGTCCATGTAAACCAAGGATATTTTGCTGGCAAATCACCTTATATTATTATCAGTTGTTCAATAAAATAAAATAATATTGTCTTTAGTTTTAAAATCAAATCCTAAAGTACAAAATCAGATCCTAAACTACTCAGTACAAACTTACAATCTCTGTAACATGGTAAGAAATATAGGGCATGCGGAAGAACGATACCACCTTATCCCAAAGGTCGATGGATCAGGTAAGTAGACAATTAATTACTAGGAACATTAAGTCCGTAATTAATGAGAAACTTTGTTAAGTGCTCAAGAGAGAAAAAAAAAGATATCGTCATCAAAGGCACGAAAATTTGTGACACAGAAAAACTCATGTTCTGAGATTATGTACATGTGAGGAAAGACTGATCGTAATTACGAAATCAAAATAGATCTTTCTTAGAAACAATTGAGTCGAAAACTTTTGGAACTTTAAGACTTCAAGTGATCACATACTTTGAAAAATGTATTATTATTATTATTATTATTATTATTAGTAGTAGTAGTAGTAGTAGTAGTAGTAGTAGTAGTAGTAGTAACAGCAGCAGCAGTAACAGTAGTAGTAGTACCGAATAGAACTACGAGTCAAAGCAATTTTTCCTCAGGGTCAATCTGAACAACATCCACTTATCTAATTATAACAGAGACAAGAAAAACAATGTACTTTCATTTTCTGTACCCGTAAAATCTCCATTCCAAACTTCCCTTCTCCATGCCATTGTATGTGTCGTTATTTCTAGAAACTACTCGGGGCAAGTAACTTACTGATAAAAACAGCTCAAATAAGAAAATGATCAGTGTAAGTATACTTCTATCCAAACAATTAAACACAACATCTCGAGAGAAAAAAAAAATATTGTTCTAAAATTATTTATCCTCACTCAAAAATCCAATTTCTTGTTCACTAACGACCAGTGGCGTACTAAGGGTAAAAGGCGCCCAGGGCGATGATGATGGCCCAAAGAGCCAGAATACGAGGTCGGAAGGGCCAAAGCCGGGGAATGGTTCTTGGGAGGGGGCTGGTACCCCGAAGCGCTGCTTGCTCTCCTGGCGGGGGTCGGTGCGAAGTCCTGGCCGCCAAAGATTGTATCGCAATTTAATGCCATTTGGTGGCTTTTCCTGGTGTCTATCATATACAGCTGTTTTGGAGCGCCAAGACTTCTGGCGTACCCCTCCCCCGTTAGTATGCAACTGTTAACAACAACGAGTCGCATGATATCATAATTATACCTTTTCTTTATTTTTCTCTACTTTGTATAAATTAACGATCCTCGTATGAAACAACAAAGCCACTACTTTCACTTGTTATAAACTATAATTTACGTATCAGTTTTGACCATATGAAGAACGTAAAGTCAAAATAGCAAGGTAGTCTTTTGCAGGAGCTCAACATTTTGGAAATAGTCATACAATGTATCTGAAGCGGAATATAGGCATGTCCATTTGTAGCTCAGTATAGACATGCAGTCTGTCCATCTAAAATTCAATACAGACATATAGGCATATCCATTTGTAGCTCAGTATAGACGTGCAGTCTGTCCATCTGAAATTCAATATAGACATTTAGGCATGTCCATTTGTAGCTCAGTAGAGACGTGCAGTCTGTCCATCTGAAATTCAATATCGACATATAGGCATGTCAATGTGAAGTTGAATATAGACAAATAAGTTTGTCCATTTCAAGCTCAATATATACAAAGAGGCATGACTAACATATTTTTTCACTTTTTTTTAATTACCGTTGCCTTGTATTTAATACTTATTAATATGGGTATGACTAAGCATCATTATGTCATGACTATGGTTTCACTATGGCATGACTATGGTATCACTATGGCATGAATATGGTATCACTATGGCATGACTATGGTATCACTATGGCATGACTATAGTATCGCTATGGCATAACTATGGTATCACTATGGCATGACTGGTATCAGTATGGTATCACTATGGCATGACTATGGTATCACTATAGTATCACTATGGCATGGCTACGGTATCACTATAAAATCACTATGCATCACTATGGCATGACTTACGGTGTCACTATGACATGACCGGTATCATTATGGCATCACTATGGTATTACAATGTCATCATTATGGCATGACTATGGTATCACTATGGCATGACTTACGGTATCATTATGGCACGACTGGTATCACTATGGCATGACTGGTTTCACTATGGCATCACTATGGCATGGCAATGGCACGTCATGATTGATTCTGGCAGGCAGAAATGAGTGGTTGGTGCAATCAGAATAGAACAAGATGACACATGTCTATGGCAGAATATATCAGCTGGCAATGAACAAAATAAGGACTAAATATATTAAACCTTGATTTTGAACAAATAAATACTTGTGACCTAGCTACTCAGTGGTAAAGGATTGCGTCAAAAAATGTAAACAGATAGATGGTGGTATCTGGGTGATGAAACGTATATCCTGGCTAAATCTGCACTAGATATGATATGTAATTATGTTACTGCATTTGTATCGGAAAATGCGAACGAGTTTCTTTTTTTCTTCTGAGTAATCCTGCACGATTGTTGAGAGTGCAGCATCAATCTGAAGAAAAAAAAACGAGTTTATATTTTCCCATTCAAATGCGATAAACTTCTTATTATATACTCATTTCGTTTTCCAAGTTAAGGCTTAATGGTATAAAACACTACAAAAACAAGATAATTAAAGTAATGCTTTATTTCAAAATAAATACAATCGTAGAGCCGTCAATACAAAGTAACAATGTTAATGCGCACATAGCACTGCCCAGCGACCTTTGAACTTCGTAGCGCGACATTTGTTTAAAAAGTTTCTCGTTTTGGTCTACTTAAACTTGAAATTTATAGTGATATTTGAATGAATGCGCACTGGAAAAAAATTGTTGCAGTTGGTCTGGATTGGATGGATTTTGTTTTTCGATTGATCCAACTCAATTCTGCTTTTCTGCTTATGAAGGACTGGATTTATCTGGTCAAATTCAGTGCAGTGAAAGGAGAATGTGATTTCATTTGGAAATGAGGTCGAAATTACAGTACAATTTCGGTGTGTATCAGGTCTTCCATGACATGGGTCTCGTCATTCAAAGTTGCACAACTAATTAAGAAAGTACATTTTGATGAAATTAAAGATGCATAAATGTAAGCATATTGATTACCATTCTTATAACAAGCTAAAGAAGACATATATTTATGCACTGTCACTTGCATGCTCGCTGTTGGAAGGAACCCAGCCATGACTTGTATCATACAGTGTATGTCTTCTATCGCTAGCCTAGCATTGTATCAAAATAGTTAAACGGGGAAAATTGCAGACCAGCTGTTATGTGACAGTTCATTTAGCCAGCGAAAATAGTACTTTTTCGTCGTCTTGGCTTACTGACTCTTAGGCTCTTAGTTTCCTCTCAAAACCTTCACATGCATTTTCTCCCTCGAATTTAGTGTTTTTACTGACTTGTAAAATAGTACGCAATAGCCCTTTGTCTCAATATGCTTTTTGTGCTATTTTTATAGACCCTATAGAGCACTGGACATAGCCTAAAAAACCATTTTATTTGCGAAAAGTTGCGAATATTTCTCCAATATAACAGTTTAAATGATCATAATGGTATTTTCAATTATTGCGTCTCTCACGTTTGTTGTTGACATTGCGAATATCATGTTCATTCGTTTGCTTGTCTGAAAGTTTCATTTGTAACTAAATTAACTCGTCATCGTCGTTAAATTTATCATCTCTACCTTTAAAATGATGAAACAGCTTCTTTAGTTCATCCACAAACAAATCTAATAAACTAATACCTAATGCGTTTACTACATGAGTGTACATGATTTGTTTACAAAGTAGTTCCTAATGCATTCAAAAATGTTTAAACACACGTGTCGTGCAGTATAAGGGTGTTCAGTATCGTAAAATATTGCACAATTCTGACTGTAAATTTAAAGGAGAAAAATTTGCATATAATAAAGTAATTTCTCAGCCTTTGAGCTATATAGGTGTTTGTAACATTTATGGCAAATGATACGTTCTTCACTTAATTGATATAGATTGGTAGTTTGATGTTGCCAGTCCCTCCGATTACGTTGCTGCAATGGTGGGGTGGGGTGGGTGGAAATTGGTTGTGGGCACAAATCTCTATCAAGTATGAGGATAGGAATAGAAATGCAGCCGTGCAACACGTCTCGGAGAGATTGCTAATAACTGTGTATTGCTGTCATATCAGAGTTTTAATTGTTAAGCATGTTATCCCTTTCTTAAAAAACTCTCTTGGACAATTTTCTATCGTGTCTAAACATCAAAAGGTCCAAAACTTTAGACATGTTATCATGCACTTGGATGCTGAACGTTCCTGACGATGAATCCATATTTCACATTAAAAAAACCAAATCAGTGATTGTTGCAGTTTCAGTTAAGACAGATTGGTTTAACTAAAATAAGCATGGATTTTAGAAAGATGTGGAAGAAATACTTGTCTTCCTTAATGCTTTCAAGATTACATTACCTTCATTTGCGACTTTTACTGGATCTCAGTTGTCTGAAACACTTTGATGTTTTTATATTATCTAAGAGAATGTTTGCTGTGTCTAGACACACTGACATCTAAGATTAATTTTGCTGTATGCAGATACATTGACATCTAAGTCTAATTTTCCTGTATCCAGATATATTGACATTCGATATTATTTAAGCCTAATTATACTGTATCCAGACACATTGACATCTAAGGCTAATTATGCTGTATCCAGATATATTGACATCTAAGCATAATTCTGCTGTATTACTACTACTCTGTGGTCTTAAAATAAGTAATAGAAAAGAGCGAGAGGAACTTAAGGTATTACGAATTATATTCCAAATAATCCTAGAATAACTGACACAAGTCCTAATAATAAAAGTTATTTTAAAAAAAACTTTTGTGGAAATTTTCAAATTAAATCCAACGATGAAAGTGTTCATGTGCCTGTGGTGGCCCGTATAATGTTGATATGCCAACAGTCTGTTGTTGGATCACAATAATACAATCCAAGAATTAAATCCTTATTTGAAATTTCAGTATTGATTCAAGTCTCTATTTCCAAGAATGTTATATTTGATAAGCACTTTGTGTTTCCAGAGAAGAATCACTTGAATTAATTAATCTGAATAAATAAATAAATGAACTAATGGACACAACAATAAAACAATTGATTCTGTTAAGATCTTAAAGCACGAATGAATACATTTTTCCAGTAACAAGATTATATAGTCCTCTACCTGCCCTCAGGTCACAATTAGCATTTTCTAAAAAAAAAAAGGATTACCTAATGGAAAAAAAAAAAAAACATTCTTGAAACTTCTTAATGTTTACAAATTAAAATCTTGGTTATAATTAGAAGGTCTGTTACTAAAATTATAATAAAGGATGTGGGATATATCAGGTAGTCCAGGAATATTGATAGTGGAATTCCAATAACCTAGATCCAGACCCAAATAAATGTTTCTTTCTATTCATAACGATCCTAATATTAAACCGATACACACACAGAATATTTTAGCTATGTATTAGTTGTTTACAGAATATATTTTTAAAAAATCAATGATTGCGATAAAGTAGAAAAGGAACTTAATTTTGGACAAGGATAAGTCCAACATAAAACTTTGACATTAAAATAGCATATAATGAAATAAAAAAATTAAAAATCCCAAACTAACAAACAAACAATGCAAATTAAATATACATAACAGTCTCCATACACCTTGACAAATAAACCTAACTTTGCTGTAGCCAGACATATTTGTTTCAATAAAATTGAATAGACTTCAGAATAACCCGAAGCTTGCTTGCTAACACAATTGCTCAGAGATTTTTCTGCTGTAAAGGACTACCTGCTGCTATAATCTATCAGAGGAGATTGATATTTCAGCTGTAAAGGGCTTCGCCTCTAGCTAAAATACGATAATGGAGTACAATTTTCATGTTCGTCAACAATAATGAAAAATGTAATGGATTTTGTCCTACTGCATATATTAATTTGACATAAATTTCCACAGACAACTTGAAGCCTATGCATACATAAGGTTTCTACTTATGTGTCCTTTCATTGTTCGGAAATATATTCCAAAGTGAAATAGCCGAGGAAGGTGATTTTAATAAAAGGTGTTTAAGCTTACGTGACCACAATTTAAGTCTCATTTTTAATACATGAAATAGCCCTTGAGAATGAAAATATATAATTATATTATCTATATTCTATGTATCTATCTAAATCCAAACCGAATATGTGTTGCACGTTGTCCTCTTTTTTGTCGGCTTCAAAACAAGGAAGTCACTCTTCTGAGTTCTACAATCGAAGCAGCCCACTTAAAAATGGCTGCGAATACTATATTTACATTTTTCTAACAAACTTTGAGACAATGAAATACATAACATAGTACTGACTTTAAATATCGTTATACAGTTATGCATTCATGTTAACGTGTTTTACTTCATGATAAATGACGAAATTTTTATTTCTATTCCAATATAATTTCCTTCATCTTCTCTTGTGTAGCTTTTTTCTATTTTCTGCCCTTTCATTATTTTTTTTCGTACTATCATATTCCTTTTATTATGAAGTTGCCCGGATGCAATGTAGTGCAGTAAGGTATTCGGTTAATTGCGTCGGTTGAAAGCTTGACTACGCAAAATGCTCTTGGTTCTATGCATACTGATATTTATGATGTCTGAACCAGCCTCGGGGGAAACGTACAAAGTACCTAAAACAATATACTAGTAATAAACTTTGGAACTCAAACACAAGTTTAACATTTGCCCATAGTAAGGCGTTAAATATAATCTCAAATACGTGAATTTCGATTTCAATTTGTACTGGATGCGAAAGAAATATAATTTGTACACTAAAAATAAACGAAAAATAATTTGAAATAATCTTGCAGATTGATGATACAAGTGAGTAATAAAGTAAACGAAAGAACATAATGACGTAGAATGCAAAAAGGTAGCTACCTTTCGCCTAGAAAATGTGATCCAAACTCTCATCGTAATCTCTCATATTTTCAGTTTTTGTTTGTTTTTGGTGCTTTACGGCACAGCAACACAAATAGGTTATTCAGTGTCGAGCCAATTGTAGTAAAGTGCGTTGCCCAAGGACACATCACTTAGCTGACCAAGGCTGGCTCGATGATAGGATTCGAACCCGAACCCTTCTCTGAGCCAACTCTGCTTCCCCAGTTTCACTAATCTAGAGTATATAATTTACATAAACAGGGTGTTATTCGGTGAACCATTTTGCAAAATTGTCCTCAGTTATGAGTGTCTTTGTAATTTTACAGGTTTCCAGCCAGATACACAGTATAAACATTCCGATCTCAGACTTCTCGTCAGTCCGGTTCCTATTTGTGTAGGCTCTTTTTGGTTATTTTCTAATCTATTACAGGAACATCCGTTTCACTAAATCCATCCGGGTCAACTTCGACTCTTGTGGATTCTTTATGCAAGTCGTGGATTTTAGATTAGGGAAACGTCCATTGTAATTTTAATTCGGAATGGCGGAGCAATTAGCCGAATTTTTCTATACTTTATGGTTACTGAGACCTTTCTTGTATCCTACCTGAGAACGAACTATTTTAACAGCAATCAATAGAACAACTGTGCCATTGAAAAATAGAGCAATGATGACATGAAAAGCTTCTCTTTAAAAAAAAAAAGTCTTCCGTGGTGCAGTCAAATGCTCTTCAAGTTGCTGATTGTCGAATTGATATGCGACTTAATGTGACCCTCTTGAAGTTCAGAGGAGCAGAGTGAAACGATAGTTACGAAAAGTGTGCATAAAAACTTGAAAATGGTCTCGAAAGATAATTCACAGAAGTGTTTCCGCAGTATTACTAGTACATGATCAACCTAAAAATATCTGACAGCAAAATAAAAAAGTGAAAAAAAAAAGCTGAAAGTGAGAGCAATCCATTCCGTGCAACCTTAAATTTCAATGTGATATAAGTAAAAAGTTTGCTTTTATCTTCTTTTAACTGATTTCTAGCTGCTTGTTTTGATGACCTTCATATTATTCGTGTGATACTCTAAGCTTTTGGGTAACCCTGAGCTTGCTGATTTTGCAATCCAAGCATGACAGCTATCCCTCCATGGGCTTTGGAATTAAGACAGCTATCCTTCCATGGGTTTTGGAATTAAGACCATACAAAAAAAAACTTTGACTGAAAACTTGACCAAGATTTTGAAATGATCTTGATCGTGAATGAAGGAGGTCATGAGAGGTGCAAGACGTTCTGATTCTAAGGTCCAAATACGACAACTATCCTACGGGACTCTCACTCCAAGGGTTTAGGACTTACAACAATACAAACAAATTAACCGAAATCTTGCCCCAAATTTCCAATTATTTTGCCCTTGAATTAGGGTCAGATGAAGGGTGAACTTGAATGGATATAAAGAACAAAACTCTCTAATTGTACAGGCCATGGTGTCGGACATACATACTAGAGAGAATCAAGCAAAGCTCTGGAATCGCAGTATTCAACAGACAAAGGTAAAAGGAAACAAAAAATGAAAGAACGTAGATGAAAATTCAAACCTTAATGGCAGATCGATAAGAACTATATGTACATATTAAATTTAGTGGCGATATAATCAGAGTGATGGATAAAAAGCCTTTTTAAGACAACAGTGGTAGATCATTGTCAGTAAGAACCTGTAAATTTTTATGAGAAAATATACCATGGAATTTCATGCATTGAACTTGAACTAAGTGTGGATAATTTACGAATCAGACAAAGTCGTGAACTTGACAAATGACTGGAAGATTGGAGCGTCTAATGTAATTACTTATTTATGTGTGCGCGTGAGAGAGAGAGAGAGAGAGAGAGAGAGAGAGAGAGAGAGAGAGAGAGAGAGAGAAAGAGATAGGAGGGATAGGCAAGCCAGAATCTGGAGGGAGGAGGGGCGAGGCAAAGCCAAAAATAAAAGAGATATGTTTATATACTGCAGAATGCATTTTTAAAAGAAATCCACTTTGCCCACCCCACCCTCCCTCAGTCTCCTTTGACTTTAATATCTAATATTCATATTGCAACCTTAGAATATATGTTTCTATGTTCATAATGGCTCATAAATGACATTTTCGTAAATTGTATATATGTGATACGTATAGGTCTAGTACGACAATTGCCAGTGGATGTTGACAGCTACAGATGTGATCACATTCAGAAGATGGAGAAACTCAAAGCTCCATGTATCTAATGTTGTTATAAAATATTGCCAAGTAACAAAGTGTATATAATGTTCTTATAAAATATTACAAAGTAACAAAGTGTATATAATGTTGTTATAAAATATTGCCAAGTAACAAAGTATATATAATGTTCTTATAAAATATTACAAAGTAACAAAGTGTATATAATGTTGTTATAAAATATTACCAAGTAACAAAGTGGATATAATGTTGTTATTAAATATTACAAAGTAATTGATAAGTTACTGCATGTAAAAGTTATACCCTATTGAAACATGCACATTTTCCATCTGATAAGTGTTTAAAGTTGATTTAATAACCAAACTCTAGGCCTTGAGTTTCTATGATTCAATTTTCTGCTACAAAAAGTCGGATTCGTGTCTTCTTTTAAGTACTTACTTTGGTAGCCGCACAAAATATCAGCAGGTTTTGAGAACATGAAATATTGGGGATACATAGCAAATCTCAAATTTCATGTCTCTCTTTCGAGCGACTTTAGCTTAAAATATAATATTCTTTAACGAGCTAGCTTCTGTCAACTACCTAAGCAAGGAATACACAACGGTAACTGCATCAGATAACTTGGACTGCATAGAAAATTGGTTACACATATTAGTTAAGTTTTCTTTTTGTTGCATTCAAACTAAGTGTATGTGTATGTGTACGTGTTTAAAATTGTTTTAATAGGGTCAACCTTCACATTTCTTTCATATTAAATTGCGTTGAGGTCATCTCTGTCAGCAGGGGCGCCCGCAGAATTATTGGGATGAGGGCAAACATGTAGTGGTTAGTTATTAAGTTTTACGGATGTAGCCCAAAACATGTTTAGATATGAAATCCGAGGACGGGATCAAGTGCCCCCATATCCCCTGCACAATGCCCCTATGTGCGGGCGCCCATGTCTGTCAGTATGTTTTTATTTCGTCAGAACCGTCTGGTTGACGTTAGCTACAAATACTGACAGTTTTGTAATTATAATTACTGAAATTCTGTCTGAAATCCACATCTTCTGACAATTCCTCAGCTAAAAACATGGTAATTGGATGTCAGTCACATTTGAAACCAACCATAAAATAGCACATGATAAAAATAGCCGTCTGTCACAGTTAAAGGCTATGAAGAAGTTTCAGGATAAATACTTCAGTCTTGTTTCATCTTGGTACCGAAAATATACTTCAGAACGTTATGTGCAATGCCTAACCAAATTCCAATCAAACATGCAATAAACCACATCAGAAATTTATACCGACTGATAAAAGTTCCATTCGTGTAATTTGGATGAAAACTTCAATTACATAAAGATAAGAACTTTAAATCAGATATTTGTATGAAAAATTATATATTTATGTGAGACAACCAGGCTGAGTATTTTTGAATGGCTGACTCAAAGCGTAGAACTGTTTTGTAGTTGAAGTCTTCCTCATCAGACATATTCGACTTCGGCATCCGCAATGGTTTTAACCGACACCTGAAAGACCCCCGCCCCCCCTCCCCCCCAATAATTTACTGAAACAAGTAGCCACTATAAAAGATTTAGATTTGAGAGAATTAGCCGTTGCAGTATACCACATGAAAGACAATTCATATGGCAAAGAGTTATTTTTTAAAAGAATTACCCGCTGCAGTGTACCTCATGAAAGACAACTCGTATGGCAAAGAGTTAGACTTGAAGGAATTAGCCGTTGCAGTGTATCACATGAAAGACAGTTCGTCTGGCAAAGAGTTAGACTTGAAGGAATTAGCCGTTGCAGTGTACCACATGAAAGACAATTCGTCTGGCAAAGAGTTAGATTTGAAGGAATTAGCCGTTGCAGTGTATCACACGAAAGACAATTCGTCTGGCAAATAGTTAGATTCAGTGAAAGCCTCTCTCATAAAATGAGATGTAAACGTTTTGGCCCTCAAATAGGGTTTAAAAAAAACCCAAAAAACCCCAAAAAACCCCAACAAAACACAAAACAACACCTGGAGTTCTGTTGCAAGGTTGATGCTTACCAGACCAATGCAGTGATTTACAATATATTCTGACTGCTACTTAGCTATGATGGAAGCTCATATGAGTCAGGATGGTTAATAGTCCATGGCCTCTATTGCCATTAAGATCCCATCTGTCATGTCAAATTAGTACACATTTCCTACAAATAGAGGCAATTAACTACAGGCTACATTTTCATTACCAAATTAGCACTTTTCTGCGAGAGAGAGAGAGAGAGAGAGAGAGAGAGAGAGAGAGAGAGAGAGAGATTTTATTACTTTCTCTGATGACAATTTTAGTTGAGCTCTGTGGTGCATACGTTTTACATCTCTAATGAAAATGATACTATGTGGAGATATTCTAATATGACGAGACATCGAGTTTGTTGCCATCGGTTTGAAACTCGACTACACGAACTTGTTTGCTGGAATGCATTTTACAATTTTTCATGATAGCAGATCCAGCCACCTGAGGAACATAATTTGGACAATAGAACATATCACAGTAAGCTTTGAAATTCAATTATAATTTCTAAGTTTATATTCAACAAGCAGGCAGACAGATAAATTCTCGAAGTCAAGAATTTCGTTTTACTTTTTGCATTTTATTGCATAGCTAATATACTTGCTAATAGCCAATCATCAATCTTCCAAGAGCAACCCGATGGTACCACGGTTTCAGTGTAATAACGATAAACTTGAAAGCAGTATTATATATACCCCCCCACACACAACAGATGCTGGTTTATTTAAGTTGGCTAAGGTATCGTTTTTTAAAACTTAAACTACCATGTTTTCGTTGATAACAGTCTTTTTATCAGATGTGCAGTGCAGGAATCGCGAATGATTTATTGCCTTTGCAAATGTTGAACGAGATATTTCAAAGTCATAATGAAGACAGCATTTTTAGTTTAAATAGATCGCTTCTCAATAGTTATCGCTCCTTCAATCAAGCAGCTAAACTCAGACCTGCAATTCATATTAAGTTTCAAGTACAAGATATGACTTCTGCTCCTAATTCAGTATGTTAAAAAGATGCATAACTGTTTATTAGGAGCAAAACAAAATAAAAGGAATGCGACATAAATTTAATATTCTTTGCCATCAGTTGCTTTTGAAAAACTGACTGAAAAGAATTTACAGAAATCCATGCCGTCCTATCAGCTCTTCTGGTCTATGATCAATGGAACAAAACATAAATGAAGTAGTTTAAAAAAAAAAAAAAATTCAAAGGTTTTCTGTCCTATATTATTATGGAGCATTATTTAGGCACATATGTAAGAATATTGAAGTCGAATTAAACTGTCATTATAAGTTCAGTGAAATCTGTTTCATAGAGTGATACATGTCTATATTTCTTCGAGAGGGTTCAAGATCGGGAATTTAATTGTTCAGCCACCCAACAACATAATTACCATACGAAAAAAGGTATCCTTCGAAAGACAAACGATGAGAGGGTACATTTGCGAAAATATGTTAACACTGAAGCAAAGTTTGGGGGAAAAATAGAGGTAAAAATATAAATCTTGAATTTGCATATAAACTTACATAGGTTTGTTTTGTGTAAACCACTTTACAAAATACGTATGCAAGTCACACAAACAAAATTATCATTTACATATTCACATAAAAGTAAGAAATAATTGTTACTAATTTAATGTTAATTTATTATTTTATTTAACTATTTTGATACTTGAAAATGGTAATGCTCAAACAACCAATATGGCCTCCACAGCAGCCATCTTGAAAGTCTTATCGTTACTCCACCGGAATGAATGGTCATATCAGCATGGAGTATTCACTGAAAGCCTTCGTATGATGTCTAGGTGGCCCTAAATAAACGTGATGCCTTTCAAAAATCAAGTATTTCAGCTCTAAATGAAAATTGTGCCTATCTGACTTCCAAAATGACCACCACTGCAGCCATGTTGAAAATTTTTTTTATCATTGTTCCTCCTGAAAGTCAAGGCATTGTTTTCATGCGCAGACCTTATGTCAGGGGTGCACAACCCGTGGCCCGCTGATCCGGCCGGTGAACGTGTTCTGTCCGGCCCTCAGCGCAAATTAAAACAACACAGAAATCTGGCCCGTGAACAGTAATTATATTAAAGAAATTAGAAATCCGTTGGGCTACTAACAAATTTGCGATCTATACCAACCTGAGACAGCGCTTAAGCCTAACTCAGTGAAGGCGGCAATGTCGTCCTCACCTAAGAAGTTGAAAAAAGCCGCATTTGTTTGAACGCCAGCGCAAAAGGGCATCATAAACTTGACTCGCCTCAGGCGGCAATTTTTGGCGCGCCGGCCCTGTCAAGTCTGTTACTAAGATTTTTGATTGGCAGCTCGATGCGCGATCTTAATCAACTTCTCTGTGTCGGCGATTCTAGAATATATTTTCTTCATTGCGTCAACAGCGTCAGCGATAATTAAGACAAAGCATGCTTTTCTAAAATATAAATTTACAGTGCCGTCAGTGAAGATGTCTAAACCTGAAGCTAAAAAGCGTAAGATTGATGGAGAAAAACGTCAGTTCAGTGATGAATGGACATGTCAGTATTTTATGGACACTTTTAACGGCAAATCAGTGTGTTTAATTTGCCGCGAATCACTTAGCGTTATCAAGGAGTAGAACTGCAGACGACATTACGAAACCAAACCTGCGGCTGCTTTTAATGAATTACAAGGTGACTTGAGAAGGCAGAAAATCGAACTTTTAAAGAAGACTGTCGGCTGAGCAAAGTTTTTTCACAAGGAAGTCGCAAGAAACAAGATGTTTGACAAGTGGCACAGATAATTGCGAAGTCATCACGGCCTTTCACAGATGGCGATTTTATTAGAGAATGTCTCCAAAGCATCTGCACAGAAATATGTCCAGAAAATGCCAGTATTTTAAACAAAGTCCCGTTATCAAGAATGACAAAACGCTGAGTCGAGGACCTTGCAAAAGACGTTACTGAGCAGTTGCCTGACAGATTAGCTAGCTGCATATATTTTTCAGTAGCTTTGGATGAGAGCACTGATAATACCGATACTGCACAGTTCTTAGTTTATGTACGAGTAGTGAATGGTAATTATGAGGTAACTCAGGAATTGGCAGGGTTAGCTTCGTTGCATGGACGTACTACAGGTCTAGATATTTCCAAGGAAATGAAGTCAGTTCTTTATGGATTTAATGTTCAGTGGTCGAAGATGTGTAGTACGACAACAGATGGAGCTCCTGCGATGGCAGGAAAAGAAACAGGATTAGCTGCTCAAGTGAAATTACATTTGAACGAAATTGGTCTTCGAGGTGATGCTGTCAATATTGACCACTGTATTATTCACCAGGAAGCACTCTGTAGTCGCGTCATGAAATTTGACAACGTAATGAAATGTTTTCACTGCTATTAACTTCATCATCATTAACTTCATCCGTTCCAGAGGCCTTAATCATCGGAAATTTAGATCCTTTCTTTAAGATATTCAAGCTGATTACCAAGATGTTCCTTATCACATAGATGTCAGATGGTTGAGCAGAGGAAAAGTTTTTAAAAGATTTGTTGAACTGCGTTAAGAAATTCGCGAATTTCTAACTGCGACGGGCAAAGAAACAGTTGTGTTTGACGATAAGACATGGCCGTCTGATTTGACCTTTCTTACAGACATCACAGGTCATTTAAATACTGTGAATCAACGTCTTCAAGGTAAAGATCACTTTATCTTTGACATGTGTCACGAGTTGAAAGCTTTTCAATTAAAACTACAACTCTTTCAGTCACATCTACAGCCTGGGAATCTTATTCATTTTGAGACATGCTTACTTTTCCAAGTGGAGTACCAGTGTGATTTTTCGGGATATCATGTTTCTTGTGAAACCTTAAGGAAGCAATTTAATAATCGGTTTCAAGACTTCAAAGAAAAGAAAGATTTGTTTAATTTCATGCGTGATTCCTTTTCTTGTACAGTGGAAGCTATTCCTGCTGAATATCAGTTGGAGGTCATCAGCCTTCAGTGATCTGCTTAACTGAAAGTGGCCTTTAAGGAAAATAACATTTTAACATTTTTCAGGAATCTTTGTCCATACAAATATGGCAAAATTAAGGACATGACTTTAAAGTTGTTTTCACAGTTTGGAAGTACATATTTATGTGAGCAAAAATTCTCAATCATGAACCTCAATAAGAATAAACTGAGATCAAACTTCACTGATAGCAACCTCAGTTCCATTTGAAGATTGCAACAACTGAATTACAACCAAAGATTAATAAAATAGTTCAAAACATTCAGTCACAGCCATCTCATTAGATTACGTGCAAGCAACAAATGTGGAATTATATGTTGGACTTAAACTTAGTAAGCAAAAATTGGTGTTCAGTTCCTCTTGACTCTTGAGTCTTATACATGTAAAAATACAAATTATATAAAACCTTCATGTCAAGCAGTAATTTCGTTTACCAAGCCGCTGTTGTATAGAACATGTAGCGTCGTGTTTGCGGCCCTCGAGTGGTCTTAGAAAATGCAATCTGGGCCTTGGCTGAAAAAGGTTGTGCACCCCTGCCTTATGTCTTCTTTGTCCAACATAAAAATGGTTTTGATATTTTAAAATTGAAAATTAATTCAAAAGGAGATCTTTTCTCTGACATCTTTCCCATTAAGCATCATAAAACTATCAAACACACACACACATAGACACAGAGCAGACCACATGGAAATTCATTAATGAGAATTGAACCGATGAACTCAGGAGTTTCTAATCTCAGTGTAATACACCATACTGTCCTAGTCCATGTGTTATACCATGTTCCTGCATTTATTAACATTGCGCAGGGGCGGATTAAGGTTAGCTGGTGGTGAGGCCGCACTTCAGCTTTGGGGAAGTCCTGAACTCTAAATAAATAGCTCTACAAATACACCTTGAACGCTGTTCTTATTATATGTTCAATTATTAAAGCTATATTTGGCTAAGTATTAAACGGTTTGGACCTAAATATGATTCATTCAAACATATATAATTTTATAAACGGCAACCTGACGAGGGGCACGTGCCCCCTGCCTTAATCTCTCCCTCTCTCCTCTGGTTCTACACTAACAATGCAAAGTCTTTTTTAGTATTGATGTATTGGACGGAAAATTAGTTCAAATTCACACATTCAGTGGCGTAGCAACTGCCTAAGCAACCTACACAATTGCTGGGGCGGCTCAGTCCCAGTGGGGACCGAAAATTCCCATCAAACAATTTTTTTTTGTACTGGGATAGGGCCACACAATTAAGTTTTGCAGTTGGGTTGGAGAGTAATTTCTTGCTACGCCACTACAGACAATTTGAAATGAATGCACTGGTTTGCAAAATGCATTGTTAGAGCTACGACCCCTTGTATCATCAAATGACGTCATTATGCAACCCAACGGGAATTCTTGTTTGGTATAGACTAATCCGTATATACTGATTACATACACTGTGTTGCTCCCCGGTACACACCAGCGATGTGACAGTGGCCACATACGCTGGCATCAGTCCCAAACTGGACCATCACCTACCCACGTGTTATCACAAGTTATAATCATATGTGCTGGAGGGACGAACTGTGGCCCGATTCAGGGGAACATTCAAAATCTGCATAGATGACATATGTAACTCTCATTTTTCATTCCACCACCGCAAATTTCAGAATGTTTTGCCACCGCAGTAAATGTTATGGTCGTCAAACAGATGTTGGATGGTGAATCATTGCAGGCAACGTAATGGGGCCACTTTAAAAGCCCGTTAAAATTTGTTTACATTATTTTACAGTTTCATTGATTAAATGTTTTACATTAAGTGATAAACAAACTCCTACATTTATGACCATTTCAAATTTATGAAACGTTTGAATGATTTGAATCTTTTGAGCACCAAGGGTTGCAAGAATTACTAGTACGATGTACTGTATCCATTTGATAAATTTCATTTACTCGTTTATGTACCTATGATTTGAATAATTTTAATTAGAAATAAAAATAAGAGACATTTGACTTAAATTAATGCAATACGAGCGTGCAGTGTGAAGCCAACTGAACATGACTGTAACAAAAACGGCTTTAAGGAAACATACCACGTGTAATTTATATCGATCTTGAGAACAAACACAATTAACATTCTGCTAGAATATAAATTTTTATGGCCTAGTGATATCAACTTTTTTTTTTAAAGATTTCATAGCTCAGTGAACAGCTGAATGAATAGCTTGATTTTAAAAAGACGAATCCCCTTTCATAGATATGTAAATTTTTGAAAATATGTTAAACGGAGAGACAACCAAAAATGGGGCAAAAAGAACACGAAGACAAGTATGACCCTGGTCATTTTAATTTCAGTTTATGAAGGTAATACCGAAATTTCAAAGAAAATCTGTGTACAGATCTGCCATCACATTTACAAACTCCTCTAACACATACTCAAAATAATACATTCATATCATGTAATTATAAGACAAACATGTCGCACTTTATTATTTGCACATGATTTTACATGTATACCAGTCAAACCTGCCCCAATGGTCACCTTTACTCAACGGTCACCTGTTTCATAGTTCCCAAGCTTTTCTAAAGATAAATTTCCAGGTCATTTCCAGGGTTTTTCCAGGATGAAATTAATTTTTTCAAGGTTCAGACATGACAGTTACTGAATGGTATTAAAGAACATTTTAGATTATAAAACATGCGTTTTCTAAATCTAAAGATGTTTCTATTTCAAGAAGCTCCAAACCATCTAAGTCAGAAAAGATGATCATGTACAAAACCATAAAATGTATCATACGAAGCAAGTGTGACTATATTCCTATAAATTGGCATGCAAAATCATTTCAATGTACGGAATAAAAATTCTAGCTTTACTTTGCTAACTTGCATTATGCTGCTACGTGGAAACATAATGAACATAAATTAGTTTTGTTTCCTTTCAAACCTTTAATTCTAAAGAATTCTAGAGCAATATATATGCATGTTATACAAAGTAAACTTTTCATATCACAGTATGAAAAAACAATAAATGCAAAGAATTAGAATCTTATCTTGTAACGATAAAAGTTTAACCCTCAGTTAATCTGTACCAATAAAACCCAAACAAGATTTTTTAAACAACCTAAACTCCTTAAGAGGATTTGGTTAAAAATCCATCATTTAAAAAACATTTACAAAAGGGTTGATTTAAATTTTGACGAAAGACCTTCAAAATTATATTTTGTTGTATAAACAAGGACTGGATTTTCTGTAAAATCATGACTTCTTGTAATTCCATAAACCGGTCCCCAAACCTGTATTGATACAGAGACTCATATCGTTGTTTTAATATATAACAAGGGATGACAATTTCCTATTTCTCCTGCGTCCTGTTTAAGATCTGAAACCAATGCTTCAAGCTACATACCACCAATGCCGGATTACCAAATAGGCAGAGTAGGCGCCGGCCTAGGGGCCCCGCGACAACGGATCAATAATATTTAATTGATCTTGACGTATTAGGAGATAATTTGCGAGGGGGGCCCCGAAATTTCGACTGCCTAGGGGCCTTCACAGGGTTTAATCCGGCACTGCATGACACTGTGTAATAGTTTCGCACCAAGGTTCAGCTCAGAAATTCGACATTGTGGACAACACATTTGGCTTAAAACGAATAGCAGTCTGTTTTCTAATACCAGTTTCCTCCGAATATTCCAACCCCATTTTTCACATTTGGACATTTAGGATCGCGCGTGGGGTCAGCAATTGCATGTTGAAATTTGGAATTTGCCGCCACCGTGCGGTAGCGACATATGGTAGTTGCTTACCAGCGGGCCTAGCAAATTTAAGTGATGTTGTATCAACTCATACCTGCATGAAATCGATAGGAAAATGGCTTTATTTTCCCAGAAATGGCAAGTATTATAATCGTTACGTCTTTAATCCGCTGACGAAGTAGACGAAACAACAGCATAGATAAAACCTGACCCGGTACTCTCCATTTGCATAACTAGTCATATAACTTCACAACTCTCAAACAACGACATCGAAGTCAAATTGTCACGTGATATCAACAACAAACTCCATTTTAATGTTGTACAAAAATTCAATTATATTAAATTAAAGTCAGATATCTTTTGTAAACACCAGAAGGAACATATAATTTTCAACATATTTATTTCGAGAACAAGAAACCTGTCGCTGTCGCAGCAATCTGGCCAGTCAGATTCATCAAGCAGAGAGTACATGTCAACATTGTAGTCACGTGATACAACAAAACCCTGATAGTTGTTCTCGGAATAAATATAGAGGACTTTGTGTTCTTTCGTTGTTTTGTTGTTTGTTTTTTGTTTTTATTAATATCTTTTATTTTTTCTAATATTTTTTATTTTTTCTACAACATCTGAAATGGGTTATTATTGATAAAACGTGACTACTGGATTTATGACGTCATGAACACGTGGGTTGTGAGATACATGTACTCGTGCGACTAGCAATGCAAATCTCGAGTAGCAGGTCATATTTCATCAACGCCTTAGTTTTTTCTTGTCTACTAGACGAATCTAATCCACTGAGCGTTTGGGTTGGCTCAACAAATATGTTTATATCAAGCACTCAAATGATCCATACTGCAACCTCCGAATATTCTGATCAGATCTCGATAAATTTACTCGCGATCAGTTGAGTTACGACTCAATTACGTAATTGTTTTGAGCTTCAAGTGGTGGTGGAAAAATTCCCGGGTTTTTCCCGACCTTCATCAATATTTGCAAAATTCAAGGACTTTTCACTGTCGGGAAAAATTTTTCATTTCTCCCGACTTTTTCCCGATTTCCCCGTAGCCTGGGAACCCTGCAGTTTACATGTAGCCATTTTAATTTCCCACCAGCAAATTTCCAATATAAATGTCCTGTATTATAAACGGTCGTCTGCTTCTGCGGTCATGTCTTTCCAAGTCAAACAATCGTTTCTCTGCCTTATGCAGTTGCTACAGCGTATCTACATTGACCATTCAGTCGATGCAAACTGAATTTTTGCTTCATAAGGAAGGCATTGTTTAGACAAAAGAATGTCATGCGAATCGATGTGCAAACATTTCTACCTCCATTGTACTCAATCGTCATGTCAAAAATAGCTTCATGTGGCTTCCTTGATTTTCTCTTCATCACAATCTTTTCAATTAAGTCGACAATTTTTAGATCTTGGCAAGTTGAGATATTGTTTTCAAATCATGAAAAAAAATTAGATTGGTGAATATTTTTAAGTTGGTGATGATTTCGTTTATAGGACTGATAAAAGCGAGCAGACTACAGTAATTTTGTAAGGAACATAAATCAGAAAGAGAACAACATGTACCCGTAATTATAATTTTGTACACTGTACATGAAATAATAATAATAATAATAATAATAATAATAATAAATGATAATCAGTATTTGTTCAAAAACTAATTTTAAAAGGAGAATCTGTGTAAGGTGGTTACCTGTGTGCAACAGCAAGGTTTGCCTTCCCCATAAGTGACCAATAGTGACAGGTTTGATTATATATATATATATATATATATATATATATATATATATAGACACACATTCAAGGACAAAAGGACATTTTGTGAGAGACTGCCCAAACTATTGGATGGTACACACATTATTGAGACAGGATGAATAATGTTCACATGAAAATGCCGAAGAAAATATGTGACACACTTGGAATCACAAACATGTATCATATACAGGCAATAATAAATTTGCATCAAATATTGTCAATGACTTAGATACTAACAACATCATGTCACACATTTTAAATCTTTTTTCACAATAATTTTATTTCAGGCTATTTAAAAACAACAATGGGACTGCTGCTCTAATAGCTGAAAAGAATAAGCAGGAATTCAATACAAAATCATTTCTTTCTTTTAAAACTTTTAACATGACTGCTATGGTGGCCATATTGGATATCAGATTTGTACCATTTCCATTTAGTACCAACTATACATTACAAAAAGTCACGGAGAGTGAAAGCACAATGTCAATATGACCAGTCTACTAAGAGAAGTAGATAAAATTTCAAGATGGTTACTGTTGTGGCCATATTGGAGGTCAGATCAGCACCATTTTCATTTCAGACCAACAAGACATGATAACATGTTTCCTGTGTAAATCCAACGTCAAATAATTTTTGATTCGTCAGGAACAGCGATAACAAAATTTCAAGGTGACTGCTGTGGTGGCCATACTGGGCCTCAGTTTGACACCATTTTCATTTCAGACCAACCAGACATCATAAAAAGTCTCTTAGTGAAAACACCAAATTCATCTGACGGCCATTCAAATGCAGTAGTTATAGCATGACTTTCAAGATGACCACTGTGGCAGCCACATTAGATATAAAGAGTCTGCTGGTGAAAATCCCACATCAATAGGGTTACTCATTACGAAGGTGTAGATTTAATAGGAGTTCAAGATGGCTGCCACGGAAGCCATAGTGGACAGCAGATCAGCACCATTTTTTTGAGAACCAACTAAAAATCATAAAAAGTCTTTTAGTGAAAACCCCATGATTATATGACCATCTATTTAAGCAATTACAACATCATAAGCCTAATAATAATGTGCATGAGCCATTTCTGTGAGACAATAATGTGGCTCTGATGTATGTTAATGCAGTAAATTAAACAAAAATTATAGATTTTCTTTGCCAGTAATTTCTCCAAAAAATAAAAAAGAAGCCATAATCTATTCAAACTACCTCAGCTATTACAGTAGAATCTGTCTTGAAAGACCACCTCTTTTGCCAAAAAATTATGGTCTCTCAAGACAGGTGGTCTCCCATAACAGGTCACAATCCTATATAATCAATAGATTTGTGCATTAAGAATGTGGTCTCTCAAGACAGGTGGTCTCACATTGCAGTGGTCTTTCAAGACAGGTTTTACTGTACTACAATTAGAAATACTGTATGACTGATCAAGAAGTTACAAATGTAAAAATAATTCATTGCATTCACAACTTCTCAGTTAATCCTAGTTTCTTGCATAGCCAAGGTAGTTTGAATGCCAATCAGGAGTAGAACAATAAGATTTTCAAGATGGCCATTGTGGCAGGCAGACTGGACATCAGATCAGCACCATTTATATTTAGGACCAACCAGAGATCATAAGAAGTCTTTTAGTGTAAAACCTTTTTTTGACAAAACCATCCAATGTTGAAGAGCAGTAACAATAACAAGATTTTCCAGATGGCCACTGTAACAACCATACTGGATGTCTGAGTGGCCACTGTGACAACCATACTGGATGTCTGAGTGGCCACTGTAACAACCATACTGGATGTCTGAGTGGCCACTGTAACAACCATACTGGATGTCTGAGTGGCCACTGTGACACCCATACTGGATGTCTGAGTGGCAACATTTTCATTTAGGACCACCAAGACTGTGGGATAAATGTGTGTGTATAAAGTTTTATGGCCATTCTCCAATTAGCATAGGAGGAGTAGTGATAACAAACTTATGCTAATGGACTCTGGAACAAGAGACCATCCAACAAGCTCAGCTGGTCTATGACTAGTAGAGCTAATAACACCTGTTGCAAAAGACATTAAGAAATAATGTGATTGTACAAGTATTCATCTTATGAGTCCTTTTCATTAAGAAAAAATTGCAAGACTGCATGAAGGGCAAGCACAGTCAAGTGATTTCATCTGGGAAAGAATTATGCAACCATCAAATAGAAACGTCTTTGTGTGTGAAAGAGGACATGGATTACATCAAGTTTAATCACAGACTTGAGGTGTTACAAATTTAAATCAATAACACAACTGCAATCAGTTCTGGGTGAGTGGGAACATATTTAAGTAACAGTTAAAGTGCATTGCACTTTTAAACACCAATTCAAAGAAAATGTGGAAAAAAACAAGACAAAAAATACCTATTAAAAACAACAACAAAAAATAAAATGATTGATTCTTGCTTTAAAACTTAATATAATTATAATCTACCTCTTGCAAAGCCAAAATACCAATAACAGTTTAACAGGATATAGAGGCTATATAGAAAAGTTTGTACTTTGGGTTAATATGCTGCAAGTTACATTTACTACATAATAATGTAACTACACGGGCTTGCTATATTGCAAGTTACATTTACTACATAATAATGTAACTACACGGGCTTGCTATATTGCAAGTTACATTTACTTTGTAAATAATCAATTTTATTACACAGGTTTACTATACTGCAAGTTACATTTACTGTGTAATACTCAGTGTAACTACACAGGTTTACCATATTGCAAGTTACATTTACTGTTTAATAATTAGTGTAACTACACAGGTTTAATATATTGAAAGTTATATTCACTATGTAATAATCAATGTAACTACACAGGTTTAATATATTTCAAGTTACACTATGCAATTGTCAATGCCATTTCACAGGTTTTATACATTGCATATTTAGGTTTAATATATTGCAATTTATTAATCAATGTAACTGTATAGATTTACTATATTGCACTCTACATTTACTGTGTAATAATCAATGTAACTGCCCTGGGTGGCCAAGTGGTCTAAAGTGCTTGCCTTTATTGATCACTGCCATTTCACCTCTATCCATGTGGGTTTTAGTCTTGGGCTCGGCCAATGTGGGTATGCAAGAAAGCTGCCTGTAGCCTCCTGTGGTTTGCTAGTTCTTTCAGGGGTTTTCCTGGGTTCCTTCTTCATCGATTACATTGGCCACCATGTATAGGCTATCTTGCCTTGAGGAAAGGCATTAATCCCCCAAAATACAAATAACAAAATGTAACTAACTGTACAGGTTTACTGTACTACAAGTTACATTTACTTTATAATAATCAATGTAACTGTTCTAATGAATATTATTTTGTAATAGAGACACTATGTTTTTCTGACACTGTTTTTCTCAAGTATTTCAATCAAATGAAAATCTAAAATATACAACTAATTAAGGTTTTAAAAAAAAACAGAACACATCGCATATATCTTACAAGCAAAAGATAACAAAATTAAAATACGACTGCCAAACATTTTTCAACATAATTAATACCTTTATCAGCGGAGGATGTTTCATAGTGAAGTAGAGTTATCAAGAAGGAATAGAAATAGCTTTATCTGGAAAATCTTTCTAGAGAGCTCTTTGTGGGATTGATGGCTGCCCTGCATATTTCTAATTTGTACATCTGTGTGATACTCTATGTGACCATCCCGTAAGTAACCCCTCAGGGATGGTGGGTGAGATAGGGATGGGAAGAGAGGGAGTAAAGTTTTAAAAAAAATTAAAACGAGTATTTACATGGCATGGGAACAAAGAGACAGGAAAAGTATCTCAAAACACAACTCACTGGAGTTCTGGCTTCTAACATACATGTTTGACATATTTGGATGTCTTGCAGATACCCATAAAATAAACTGTGCAATATCCATTCCATCTTGATAATTCTTTCATTCATTTATCTTTAAATATTTGTTTGAAACACTAACTTCTCTGTAATACAAAGAACAATGAAACATAAGAAATCCTATCATTACTTTTGCATAAAACTGAATGTCAAAGTAATTAGCGTCAATGTCAGCATGAGTTACATTCTTCTAGAAAAAAAGGCAACAATAAAACATATTTAATAACTAAAAACTACACTCAAATCTGAATGAAGACCTTGTGAGAAATATTGTTCAAGCCATTTGTGATAAAACACTTTGTCCTTCATACCTTGAGAATTAAGCAACTGAAATAAAGTTTAAACCAATTGTTGAAAAAAAACCCCACAACTTTGAGACATGTTTTTATCCTATACATGTAGGCTTTTTTGTGGCAGGCATTAACTAATGAATGAATATAGCATATAAAGCAAATCATATTGGATATGTACCGGTAGTTTATGCCCAGTGGTCAGCTTGAGTTCTTATATTTCTTCCTTAATGTACTCGATATTTGCAGCTGGGTCCATAATGTACTCAACATGCACATCTGAGTCAAAACAAGAACTTACTAGATCTACAATGGGTGCATCAAAAAGGGCCCTACTCACTACAGTTAGTTCCATAGGGTTTTAAAGGGTCCCACTTACTACAATAGATACCTTAATGCCTTAGAAGGGCTCCTTTCACTACAATTTGCTTGACAGCCTTCCAAGGGATCCATTCCTACAATCTGCAGATTAAAGCTTTAAAAGGTCCCCAATAACTAAAATTTGCTCCATAGGGACTTACAAGGGCCCCACTCATATAATTTGCTCCACAAGGCCTTAAAAGGTCCCCAATAACTAAAATTTACCCCATAAGGCCTTAAACTGATAAACTTGTGTGGAGAAACCAAAGTTTGGATAAGACGGTATTCAGGGGCCACAACTCCTTTAAATGATGACACGAAATGCATTAATTCCAGCTGCTTCAAGGACTCATCAATACAAGCAAACATCAGTGTAAAAGTTTTGAAGATGACTGACAAGGGTTATGTCTCTGTCCAAAATGAAGCGCACATCTAGGTCCATGAAACAATGTTCACATCACACTGTACACATTATACTGAATGCATCTCACCCTATGCTATTAAAAGCAACTTCTCATATAATAATTCTGTCAAAATGCTGAGGATATGTATCATGTTCAGTCAAATTGCATTATGATATATTAAATGGTTCTTAAGCTACGCTGGCTAAAGCCATCATCCCATCAAAAGATATTAATAGACTGTCATGGGCATAACTCTACTCCAAATATTCCAATGACACATCTGGGACTATGCAACAATGTTCACACCAAAATGACACATCTGAGTCTATGCAACAATGTTCACACCAAAATGACACATCTGAGTCTATGCGACAATGTTCACACCAAAATGACACATCTGGGTCTAAGTGACAATGTTCACACCAAAATGACACATCTGGGTCTATGTGACAATGTTCACACCAAAATACATCAAAATATGTTGAATAGTTCCCATGTTGTAATCTTCACAAGAATCAGATGTGGCAAAAATTTAAAACTAACTTAAAAAAGACAATAACTCTGTAAAAATTTTACCTGAAAAGACACTTTTAAAAGTCACATAAAATGTAATAGGCAATTCACCTACTATGGTGGCATCCAATTAAATGCAAGGGTTGCAGACCTTTGGTGTTATAATTAGTGTTTATGAATAATCAACAGACACAGACAGGCAGACAAAGAAGGTGATTACCATATGGTTCCTGCACCTGTTATCTAGCATTTAAGGTAAAATACATTTACTGAATGCACTTGCTTGCAAGTCAGGACCAAATGCAAAAAAATAGCAAAGACCCATCTATTCTATCACATAATGCATTGGCAGAGCCGAGTTTATCCAGTTTGCTAGGAGAAATCAGTAGAACAAACAACACAGACCCTGATCCTGATGTGGTTGCATATAATGTATCATGAGAACAGGGTCTATGTTGTTTGCAGTTTGACAAGACTTATAAGTGAATATATATATATATATATATATATATATATATATATATATATATATATATATATATATATATATATATATTTGTGAGTTAATCTTTAATTCTCCAATGAAAATAAAATGTCCAACATGTTAAAATAATTGGCGAAAGAGATAGTGTGCAAAAATGAAGTTAATATTGACTCACCTGTGGCATATAATGCAAATTTGAAGTCAACATTGACTCACCTATGGCATATAAAGCAAAGATTAGGTTCATATTAATTGACCAAGATCATGTCACGTAAAGATGAAGTATTTTAACACTGACAGTCAGAGTATGTGTATATATATATATATATATATATATATATATATATATATACACACACACACATACATGTTTATGGATGGATAAAAGCCCTTTTAATTTGTAACATAAGCAAATATTTTGCACTCGTCTTAAGTTCTGAGATGAACTAAACAAGGATATTCCTTTTTATGTAGCCTTAAAACTGTACCATAAATTCATACTAAAAGAACAAGAAAATGGCAACATAAACAATAAAAAAAAAAATTACTTAAAGCATGAGAATGATCACAGTACCTTATTGGTATGTTGATAAATAACAAGTAATATGTGTATACATTAAATTTACATTTTCTTATTAATTACATTTCACAGTACAAAAATACTGCTTACCATATGATGCTTGCTTATTAGTCAAGTCCAACAGCAAACTGTACAGACCCAGATCTGCTATTGTATATGCACCAGCAGAACAAGAAGCAACACAGACCCTGATATGTTGTCACATTATGTGATGACAGATCAGGGTCTATGTTGCTTGCAGTTGGGTTTTACTTACAAGTGAGTACATACTGTACATAGTTCGTACATTTATGGACAGTTATTAGAATTACAGGCTTGACAGAAAATACCTTTCATAACTTTTCTATCCTTGTAGCTCCAAGAAGTAAATTTTGTGGTCACCTGGTACAAAATCCAGAATAGAGAATAATGTCAGAGAGATTTAAAATAAAGTTTGAGGGCTGGCTGATAATGTCCTGAATTTAACCTAACATTGCCATTTTTTTATTATACAAGAATGCTATTTCCTTTTGCTTCTTGAAATTTAAGGCTATACCTCCTGTAAAAAAAAAAAGTCACTGTGTTTAGGTTTAATATTTGCTAATCCTCTTTGTTTCCGTGTGTGTGTGTGTGTGTGTATATATATATATATATTCACACACACATATACACAAATTGTCAAAAGACAAGTTGCTATGTATAATGAGAACTAGGCATTACTTCAAAACCAGATTATGACACTGAAAGTATTAAGAAATTATATCACAGAAAACCATTTGCCACTTGGTAAATGAGTGAATTTTGATTTGTATGAGATTTCTGTCATCAATTTATGTTAACAGTGGACATGTCAAATTGGGGAAAATATTGAATTTGGAGTAATCAAAATGTTCTATGGGTGAAAATAAAATGGAGAAGAGCCATTTTGTTGGAGTTCCATTGAGGATTCAGACATTCCAACATGGTTGTCATGGCAACTGTCACGGTTTTACTAGCTGCTAGGTTGACGAGTATTAAGTTTTCTAAAATAAGAATTCTGATGCAGAAAGATAATCAATTATTGATTTTTAGAATTCAAAATTGCTTTGATTTATAAAACATATTTCTGTTGGTACTTAAGTACACAGACTGGGGAGTGGCTGCACATAGACTCAGAAAAGGGTGTCCATACACTGGGAAAAGGGCTTCCATAGATTGGGATATATCTGCCCATAGACTCAGAAAAGGGTGCCCATACACTTGGAAATGTGTGCCCATAGATTTGGAGATGTGTTCACATAGAAATGGGTTCTTGTTTTTGGATTTTTATCTTTGTGATTTGCAGGAATTATGATATGTACCCACAAAAACTTGATACCCCATGAAAAATTTTAAATTTGTGGTATATTCTGAAATCCACCAAAATTGATACCCCATGATAATTTTAAATTGATATTATTTTCTGAAATTCACTGAAGTGATACCACATGAAAAATTATAAATTCATGGTATTTTCTGAAATTCACCAAAACTGGCACCCCATAAAAAATGTCTAAATGCATGGTATTTTCTGAAATATTATCTCTATGACTGTGCTTCTCAATACATTTTCCACTCAACACCACAAAAATAGCTACTTTTCAGACTTATTTTTGGTAGTGTTGAACGTCTGACATAAAAACAGGGTTGACTAGGCACATGTACTGAATTGTGAGTTCCACATCTGTCTTCTGCAAAAATTACTGTTTATTCTACTGTACACTTATTAATAAATTGAGTCAAAATGCAAGCTGCACAGAATCAGATCTGCCATCAAATGATGTGCCACTAGATATGGGTCTATGCAATTTTTAGCAGTAATAAATTTTAACCACCAACACAGACCCTGGTATGCTGCTTCATAATGTCAGATCAATGTCTATGTTGTTTGAGTTGACTCAACTTATAAGCAAGTATATACATGTATTGTAAATCTTTTGAGAGAACCTGCTTTTGACAGGTGCCTAATCCTGGCCTACACCCAGTCCACTACTGGTGTAAGATACCAAACTATCTCTGTATTGACTTTTAACTATACCACCCTATCTAATTCAATGATGAAAAAAATGGGAGTTTTTTTGTGTCCACAACATTGTTGTCATCATTCTGTAGAACAATACAAAAGCTACATAAATCATCATAAAAAACAAAAATGGAAAAAGAATTAAATCTGCTTTAGGCAACTATAAAACTTTTCCATACAGTCACCAGTATTAAGCAATCACCTGTCTAAGACGGCATGGTTTTAAAGGTCCCAAACAGGAAATCACTGCATACGTACCTAAAAAAACCCAGCTTCCTGTGTTCCAAGGCTTAAATGAATAATTCCTAGATGGTAGAGGCTTAAGACAGGTTTGAATATAAACTAAATTGTTACATATGCGAGTTGATGCTTATTTTCATTCTCATTTAAATACTTTAAGTAGGTATGCATTTGGCAACCTTTTGAGATGGTCAACATATTTTCTCTTCCTTGGTATCCAGTCAATTCTGGGTTTAGCTTTTCCAGCTTGCAGATGAAATGCTCAGTCCTGACATGCCCTTATAATCAACTGTTTATCATAAACCATGCCCATTACAAGACTATTTGGTTTTATTCTTTACTTACTGATGCCACTTTTGAAATGCAGATTTTCAAGCATTTCACCAATTAAATCTAATTTTGTGACATTATTATTTCAAACCAATCAAAATGGTAAAAAACAGCAGATTTTTTCCTTGTTTCCAAGATACAAGTGAAATTTCAGTAAGTCAACAATCCTGTTTGATCCTTTTTACTGGTGTGACTATGACTTCCCGCATACATGGGGATGTAGATAACACAGACCCAAAGCCAATTCAAAGCAACATTCAGATGAATGACTTCTAAGAATCAGAATGAATGACTTATGATAAGGATTTGAACAAACGTATTCGAGATGATTTGGACACGGGATTCAAGACGAGGATTTGGATGAATGATTGAAGACAAGAGGATTTGGAGGAATAATTTAAATGCCCAAAGCTGCAATTACTTGCAAAAGTCTTACATGCCAAAAAAAAAAATAATACTGAATCTTGAAAGATCATGGTCTTAAATATCATTGGGTTCCATTAAAACCTGATAATACCAATGTTTAATCACATTATGAGCATGTAATTTCTCCTTCAAACTGAGAAACCCTGCCATTTTTCACATGTGTACAAATTAATCTGATGTTGATCAGTGACATCCATGGGTCAACCAATTTCACTAAAATGATGGAGCACAAGATTTGATGACATCATGGTTATAAACATAAGAAGCCAACACCAAACTAGGCTGGCTTCTCTTAAGCCCAATTTCACCCTTTAAAGTATTCCAATGCACCAGCTGATCACCAATATTCTCCCGAGTCTTATTTTTCTCTAACGGACACTTTTTCTTCTCAGCTCAACTTAAAAGAGTGAGCCTGCCTCTTTTCATTTGAAACAACATAAAACTTAAATACAGAACTGACCTCTTCCTAACTGCCCATCAAAAGAAGGAAAATACATAATATTAAATGGATTATGTACATAAAACAGTGAACCTACAAGTAAATTGGTCAAAACAGATACAGAGACCGTCCCTTGAATTTAAAATAAACTGATCAAACTTGAAGCAAATATGTACCGAAATGCTTCAAGCTAGCACTTTTGTACATGGTATACAAGGGTACATAAGTACCAGAGAGTTTCAAGCTAGTACATTTGTACATGGTATACAAGGACACACACGAACCAGAGAGTTTCAAGCTAGTACATTGGTGCATGGTACACAAGGGCACACAAGTACCAAAGAGTTTCAACCGAGTACATTTGTGCATGGTATACCAGTAGATATAATGTATTAAAATTTGAAGCAAATAAATGAAAAAGATAATCTTCCATCGTCATAAAGAAAGAACTTTTAAAACAAATACAGGATAAGATCTATATTATCCACTCCCTATACTCGTACATGTAGCAGTCATTATCATACTTATCAACTCGTACATGTAGCAGTCATTATCATACTTATCAACTTGTATATGTAGCAGTCATTATCATACTTATCAACTTGCATATGTAGCATAGCAATTACTTGTCCTTATCAACTTATGTAGCAGTTACTTGTACTTATCAGCTCGTACATGTAGCAGTCATTATCATACATATCAACTCGTACATGTAGCAGTCATTATCATATGTATCAACTTGTACATGAAGCAGTCATTATCATACGTATCAACTCATATATGTAGGGGTTACTTGTACTTATCAATTCGTACATGTAGCAGTTACTTATACTTTTCAACTTATACATGTAGCAGTCACTTATCATACTTATCAACTTATACATGTAGCACAAACTTGTCATATGTATCAACTTGTACATGTAGCAGTCACTTGTCTCACTCACCTACTCATATATGAAGCAGACACAATTAAATCTTACTTTCAATAAGTACAAGAAGTCACTATTAAATCATACTCATCAATGAGCACATGAAAACTTAATTAGCCACTGAACATTTATGTACTGTCTATATTCGCTTCTAAGTCAGGTCCAACTGCAAACAACACAGACCCTGATCTGTTGTCTCATACTGTGCTGGCTGATCAGGGTCTATGTTGTCTAGTCTACTGATTAACATAGACCCTGACCTGTTGTCCCACACTGCACTGGTTGATCAGGGTCATGTTGTTTACTCTATTGATTATTCATAACTGCATCGACCCAGATGTGGTGGTGCATTATGCAGTGGTAGACATGGATCCAAGCAGTTTGTATTTAGATTTGAATTATAGGCAAATGTCGACAGTAATTCCAGATAAATAATCCATGTCAACGGTTTCATGATCTGGAAGGTTTATGGAATTATGCAGCACTTTAGTGGTGGTATCACTGGGACTTTTTCCTCTCTGCCCTGAAATTTTGTCGAATATCATACACTAGACACATGAAGCTGAATATTCTTTCATTGTCTATGTCATGGAACAAGACCGAAAATCCCTTCTCCATCTACGTCATGGAAAAATGTTACATCCTTGGAAAAACTGGGATTCCAAATGAATAAATGATAATGCATCAAGCACTCCTACAAAATATTTGGCAAAAACTTCCAATGAATAGGTAAGCATCCATCAGAAAACTTGAAAAAGAATATTTATCATATTTCAATAGGCAAAGTTGCTGTCTTATTTATTTACAGCTAGTTTTGTTCCACCCATTTTCTGAATCACATCCTGATGCAAGATCACACCCTCACTCATACACACAATGTAACCACTGTTTATCAATTTAAGTTTCTTTTGTACATGTATATTCATTTTGTGAAGTCTGTCAGGTTGAAAATTATTTGATGACTAAAATATCACCTGGTGATGACCTGTAAAGAAATTTAAATGGTTGAATTATATCGAAAATTCAAAAGTATTTCATACATCAACAGACAAAAATCATTTTTTTTCTTCAGTTTTTAAACTGTGCATTCTCACTGTTAATACTGTACTGTTTTATTAAAGACAAACATTTTGCCTATTTCTTTCTTAAACTTCATAGAAATATATTTATCACTGGAATATTGAACCTTCAACATTACACATTTGCGTCATACATTTTTAATTCCTTATTATATGGAGTATGCATCAAGATGGCCTCATGGGAGATACCTGAAAGCTAATCATGGTGTATGCATCAAGATGGCCTCATGGGAGATACCTGAAAGCTAATCATGGTGTATGCATCAAGATGGTCTCATGGGAGATACCTGAAAGCTAATCATGGTGTATGCATCAAGATGGCCTCATGGGAGATACCTGAAAGCTAATCATGGTGTATGCATCAAGATGGCCTCATGGGAGATACCTGAAAGCTAATCATGGTGTATGCATCAAGATGGCCTCATGGGAGATACCTGAAAGCTAATCATGGTGTATGCATCAAGATGGCCACATGGGAGATACCTGAAAGCTAATCATGGTGTATGCATCAAGATGGCCACACGGGAGATACCTGAAAGCTAATCATGGTGTATGCATCAAGATGGCCACATGGGAGATACTTGTAACCTAATCATATGGTGTATACATCATGATATACTTGCAATCTTATAGTAAATAATTTGTTGTCTATAAAAAGTAAATTATATTACTTAATTAAATTTATTATTATTGGCTTGAATACATGCTATAAAGATGACCTAAGTAGATTTGACAATTCAAAAGTCATGTACTATAATATTGACATACACCAGTATGTGTCTTTTCTAAATCAATCTGCTCATCTTTGTTTAGTGCAAGTTTTATGTGTGAATGATAAAGCAAGCAAATCTCATATTTCCCTTAACGTCTATATTAATTGATGCAGATTTTATTCCTAGCTTTACTCTCTCCATTCATTTCAAGCTAACACTCCATCCCTTTCATTTCTAGCTAACACTCCCTTCCCTTTCATTTCTAGCTATCACTCCCTCTCATTCATTTCTAGCTTCACTCCCTCCCATTCATTTCTAGCATCACTCCCTCCCTTTCATTTCTAGCTGTCACTCCCTATCTTTCATTTCTAGATCACACTCCCTCCCTTTTATTTCTAGTTATCACTCCCCTCTCATTCATTTCTAGCTTCACTCCCTCCCTCCCTTTCATTTCTATCACTCTCATTTCTAGTTATCATTCCCTCTCTTTCATTTCAAGTTACTCCCACCTTTCATTTCCAATTATCGCTCTTTCTCTTTCACTTCTAGTTATCACTCTCTGCCTTTCATTTCTAGATCTAACTCTCTTTCATTTCTAGTTATCCCTCCTTCCTTTCATTTCTAGTTACCCCACCTTTCATTTCCAATTATCAATCTTTCCCTTTCATTTCTAGTTATCACTCTCTCCCTTTCAGTTCTAGATCTCACTCCCTCTCTTTCATTTCTAGTTATGACTCCCTCCCTTTCATTTCCAGTTACCCCCCACTTTCATTTCCAATTATCGCTCTTTCCCTTTCAATTCTAACTATCACTCTCTTCCTTTCATTTCTAGCTATCACTCCCTCTTTTTTTGTAGATACCGCTCCCTTCATTTCATTTCTAGTTATCACTCCCTCTTTTTTGTAGATATCACTCCCTCCTTCTCATTTCTAGTTATAATTCCCTCTTTTTTTGTAGATATCACTCCCTCCTTCCATTTCATAAACTAATTATCACTCCCTCTTTTGCAAATACCTAGTAGTAATATTCAATTATTCCACACAATTTTTTGAAGGCAACACTGTATTCTAAACTTACTTGTTCTTCTATCAGCATGCAGATACTACCTTGCTGTCTGCAGAAAGCATACTCTAATTATGTTAATGGGTTCTTAATTAAGTTAATGAGGTATTAATAAGTTAATGAGGTTGGGCTTCACTTGCTGAAAACCTTTCTGAAATGGAATAATTGTGAGATTGGTTAGAACAAAGTTGCATCTAGGTTTTTAAATATTTAGGCCATGTGCCCCAATAAAACTAGAAAAAAAAAGGGGGGGGGGGGCAAGTAATCAAGTCTGAGAATCTCAGTGTTTATTATAAAAGACTTCACATACATTAAGACTGTATCAAGCAAAATGATGATGATTAGTATTATTATTACTATTGTTTATTATTATTATTATGTTTTGCATAGTCATTGCTCCACATTAATCATAGGTTCATGGGAGGGCAATTCTACATGTTGATAAAATGTAGATATTTGAAGAAAAAAAACACTTCCATGTGAGAATTTTTCATTACAATTTTCAAAAACTCATTACAAAACATCTATCTCTCACTTATTTTGAGTCATGGTCTGGTCTTTTTCCATTTCTCATTGACAGAGTATTGCATTGTCTTGGTGCTGATTATACCATTTTCATCAAGCTCATTTCTGTAGCTGGTGTTATCATCACCAACCAGTCCTTTCTTTTGAAATGTCTCTCTAAAATATCAAAAAATATACACAATGTGGGGCATTTCTCTAGTCTGCCACATGACAGTTACGTCACAATGTGGGGCATTTCTCTAGTCTGCCACATGACAGTTACGTCATAATGTGGGGCGTTTCTCTAGTCTGCCACATGACAGTTACGTCACAATGTGGGGCGTTTCTCTAGTCTGCCACATGACAGTTACGTCACAATGTGGGGCGTTTCTCTAGTCTGCCACATGACAGTTACGTCACAATGTGGGGCGTTTCTCTAGTCTGCCACATGACAGTTATGTCACTGACGAGACCTTCATGCATATACAAATAAAAAACACGCAGGATTTACACACTACTGACATTTTGTGCCATTTTGAATGACTACAATTTTATAGCACATTTTCAAATTTTGAAATCATTCATCCCAGATGCAACCATGTTTGAAGAAGAGCAATATTTCTGTTTGAGTGGATCCATATACTTGTTTTGGATGCTTCAGGAAGTGTTCAAAATCCATTTTGTATTAGTGTTCAAAATCTGCTTTTGTATTAAATACTTCAGGAAGTGTTCAAAATCTATTTTGTATTAAATACTTCAGGAAGTGTTCAAAATCTATTTTGCATTAAATACTTCAGGAAGTGTTCAAAATCTATTTTGTATTAAATACTTCAGGAAGTGTTCAAAATCCATTTTGTATTAGATACTTCAAGAAGTTTTCAAAATTCATTATATATTATATACTTCAGAATGTCTTCAAAATCTATTTGTATTGGATACTTCAGAAAGTGTACAAAATCCATTATAATTATATTGGAGGGTTAAAGAAGTGTTCAAAATCCATTACAGTTGTATTGGATACTTCAGAAAGTGTACAAAATCCATTATAATTGTATTGGAGGGTTAAAGAAGTGTTCAAAATCCATTACAGTTGTGTTGGATAGTTAAGGAAGTGTTCAAAATCCATTACAGTTGTATTGAATGGTTAAAAAAGTGTTCAAAATCCATTACAGTTGTATTGGATAGTTAAGGAAGTGTTCAAAATCCATTACAGTTGTATTGAATGGTTAAAAAAGTGTTCAAAATCCATTACAGTTGTATTGGATACTTCAGAAAGTGTACAAAATCCATTATAATTATAATGGAGGGTTAAAGAAGTGTTCAAAATCCATTACAGTTGTATTGGATACTTCAGAAAGTGTACAAAATCCATTATAATTGTATTGGAGGGTTAAAGAAGTGTTCAAAATCCATTACAGTTGTGTTGGATAGTTAAGGAAGTGTTCAAAATCCATTACAGTTGTATTGAATGGTTAAAAAAGTGTTCAAAATCCATTACAGTTGTATTGGATACTTCAGAAAGTGTTCAAAATCCATTAGTTTTATTGGATGGTTAAAGAAGTGTTCACAATCCATTACAGTTGTATTGGATACTTCAGAAAGTGTTCAAAATCCATTACAGTTGTATTGGATACTTCAGAAAGTGTTCAAAATCCATTACAGTTGTATTGGATAAAGAAGTGTTCAAAACCCATTACAGTTGTATTGGATAGTTAAGAAAGTGTTCAAAATCCATTACAGTTGTATTGGATAGTTATTAAGTGTTCAAAACCAGTTAGTTTTCAACAGTTCTTTTTGTATAATTACCCAATACTGTTAGAAAAATGTTGCTGAGTACAACACATTTTAAATGTCAGTGAGTAAAAATGTTATGAGTTTTGCAATACTGCATTAAAATGATGCATCAGGAACAACTGCAGATGGATGTAATATACAGTAATTACATATTTCTTAGCTGGACACTGAAAATCAGAACCATCTTAATACAAGATTTTTATGATTTTAGCATAAGCATTATGTTGGCATTACAAATTACTGACTGCCAGTACAAGTCAATTTAACTGATTACAATGGGACCCCGCTATAACACGGTAGTTGGGAGCCATAGAACCCGACCATGTTATGAACTGAACCGTGTTATAAGCAACCATGTACAGTACCAACAAATTTGCAGGGTTAGCAGGGTGGGTGGGGGTGGTAATGAAAACGTTTGCAGAAATGTGTGTTTCATTGGCATAATTACCATTTTAAATCAATGTATATTAAATGAGAAAACACATGCAGTGATAACAGATTGCATATATAATATATTTCTTTATTCAGAGAACCATGCATTGGTACATACACGTGTATGGTTTATATATACATATCTAATCTATAGCATGAATAGAATATCAACACCGTGAACTCACCCGTGAATCGAATCACATACATTGAATCCACAATACAAGTATTTCCATCGAAAATATCCACACACAGATTTAAAATATTCAATGATTTTGTCAACAGATCATTATGTGACTGAATTCAATGGAAAAATAAACAGGAAATATTATGTAGCGAATGATGAAACAGGACGTACGAAGGTTAAAAAACGGTGTCTGTATAAATTCATACTGCTAAATTTTCTCATCCGTGAAATGCAATACTTTATTATTGTTTGAAAAACTCAGTGATTTTCAGCTGCTTTCTGCTACTGTCATGTTTGCTCTTGGCAACGTCAATCGTATTTCTTAACTGAAGAATTCGAACATAGTCAATATCTTGCATCTCCATCCATCTCAAAGAACATTCTAAATTTTTGACTGCTTCTGTTGCTGATGGTGGATTATCCTCAGGTGTGGTGTCCTCAGTGTCATCAGAAGAATCACCATTGTCATCATCACCATTGGTGTTATTGAACATAATATTTGGAACAATTTCTGCATCCGAAACATGGTCTGCAACTGGGCAGTCATTATCAAAATTGAGCCATTCATTAACACAGTCGCGTGACTGCATCAGCTTCCCAAATGCCCTCTCAGCCTCGAACACATCATTCTCAGAAAATCCATCAAATAAACTATCATCATCATCACCGCTGTTATCCTGAGTAATAGTAAATGCTGCCCCAAGTCCTTTTTCCCAGCATTTCTCAATGCATCTGGGCGTAATGGCATCCCAAGATTTGCCGCCGAGGTACATTGCTTCTTTCAGATTTAAACTTTGTAGTGTCGCCTGGACAGAGGTTTCATCGCAAACAATCTTTTTCACAAGTTCTCTTCTATAATTCATTTTAAAAACTGATATTATGCCCTGGTCCAGAGACTGAATCCTGGAAGTTGTATTCTTTGGGAGGAAGCTGGTTTTTATTTTCCCATCATTACTAACCAGGCTGTTTGTGGGTGGGAGCGCGGGGCAGTTGTCCAGTAATAACAATGCCTTTGGCTCCATCTTCAGATTACAGAGGTGGGGTCAAACTGCTGGTACAAATTCATTCTGAAACCATTTTTCAAACAAAGCAGTTGTCATCCATGCGTTTTGTGTAGCATCATATGAAAATGGTAGGGTCTTCATATTCAAATGATGGAAGCACCTAGGAGACTTGAATTTTCCGATACATAGTGGTTTAAGTTTGTGTCTTCCTGTTTTATTGACACAAAACAGCAAAGTTAATCTCTCCTTTATTTTCTTAAACCCTTCATGTTTATATTCGTCTTTTTTCACAGCTAGGGTGGTGTCAGGCATCATTTTGTAGCACAATCAAGTTTCATCACAATTGTAAATCTGCTCTGGGGAATATCCACCTTTCTCTATTACTTCCCTCAATTCATCTGAATAGTTCATAGCAGCTTCAGAATCTGAAGAGTGGATTTCTTCAGAAACTGTCATGTGGCTAATCCCATGTCGCTTCTTAAAACAGTTTAGCCATCCATTGCTTGCTTTGAAGCTAGAGTCTTGCCCATGTAAGTTGGTGTGAAATTTTTCAGCTTGTGCCTTTACAATTGATCCTGATACAGGCACTCCTTCAGCTCTAGTCTGCACAAACCACTGATACAGGGCTGCATCAAGTTCAGTGTCTCCTGCTAGTCTTGCTTTCTTTCTCATCAATCCATCACTTTCATGCATATCCACAACCATCTCTCTTAGTTTTGCTTCTTCCCTCTTCCATCCTTGGATTGTTGATTCATTCACACCTAAATCTTTAGCTACATGTGATTGTCTAACACCGGACTTAACCCTGTCCAAAGTTTCAATCTTTTCTTTAACAGTAAAAGCTTTACATTTCCGTTTCCCGTTTTCCATTCAAAATGTCCACGAACTAACACTTTTACACCTATTAGTTTAAAAGACTACAGCAAGAATAATTTGTCAGTCAACAGTGGCGGTATATTTGTAGGAAGTGGACAACATTATTCACTGGTCAACTGATTTCATAAAACAACACCGCCAAGCCACGCACACATGTTGGCGGCTTTCGTTTCTTTGATGTTTTATAAATCGTTGTGCCATAATTTGAACAAGTTTAGCTCGGCAATTGACTTTGATGATGAGCAATGTACTTAAATTAATTGACCTATAAATTCAGGTGAGAATCTTTTATCAACCGCCACATTGTTTGTTGCTTAATTGTGTAGTCAGTTTAGAGAACGTATGTCGGATATTGTTTGAGCAACGACTGTATACAGAATGCATTGAAGACAAACACAAAGTAGACTTGATGACTTCATTGCTCATGAATCAGTAATAATAAGATTAATACTTATGAGCTGTCATTTTTCAACAATAAACAAAGATCAAAGTTCTCAAAAGGCCCAGCCACTGGTTCAGAATTCCGATGTTTATTTTGGCACAAAACTGTAAGAAATTGGTTAAATTAAAAATTTTTAGGAGCCACGCTATGATTGTTTTATATTTGAATCCATACGCCATTACCTCCCCAAAAAAGAAATGTTTTCCATGTACGAGAATAATACATGCATATGACATTTCAGGAGCCATGCCACAATCGTCTTATATTCGAATATATATGCAATCTCTTCTCCAAAATGATAATAAAACTTTTTACACATTTTATTTTTCGTACTTATAAGAATTTTTTTTTTTACAAGGTAATAAGGTAAATGAAATTTCGGGAGCCACGCCACGACCGTGTTATATCCGAATTCATGTTATAACGGAGCGTGCTATAGCGGGGTCACACTGTACTTACATTTGATTGTTTACATTTGATTGCATAAATATAATTGCTTACATTTCACTGCATACAATTTGCACTACTGCAAATCAATTAAATTTGTGGCTGGTTAAAACGTACATGTTTGTGTACTCAACTTGTGTATTTATCAGCTGAAGTACAAAAGAATCCCCAAATATTGACCAATAATGTATGTTCACTACAGAAGATTATGCAATGTTCTCCCTCTTATATGGCCACCCCTAATACACTGGGACAGTGGCCTTATAATAAGGGTGGCCTAGAATGGGACTATATTTGTGAGAAGTAAATTTATATGTATTAAGTAAGAAAGCATGTTACTCCAATTTCCCCATGGCTGCAGAATATCCTCTTTATCAGTTATGATTTTGTTTATTTGAGTCTTTTCAACATCCCTTTCTCTTGGAAAAACTCTTCCCAGTGTCAATGAGTCGAATAACTTTTATTTTTTCTTCTAAAGTACCTTTTCCATTTATGAGATGACATGTTAAATTTTTTAGTAATTAATTATTACTATACCGCTAATTGTACTGTAGTTTAATCATGCGACAAAACTTTTAATAGAGTACACAAAATGCCTTGTTTATAAACGAAGTCATGCATGTACTGTCACATAAATGTTCGGTCTTTGGTACCCTGTTGTGTTCAAGGTTCAGATCTCTTTGTGTGTGAATCAACAAAAGATATATATTTCCTATGTTTAAAAAATTATGATCTTGAAAATTATGTCTGGTCAGAATCATCAAAGAGAAGAACTCAACAGCTGTATGAAGCCTAAAACCCTATCAAAACAATGTCAAGCCTATTTCCTGTAAATGTTGACATTTGTAGATAATGATATAATGTTAACCACAGTGGTACATGTTACAAGATAATGATATAATGTTAACCACAGTGGTACATGTTACAAGATAATGATATAATGTTAACCACAGTGGTACATGTTACAAGATAATGATATAATGTTAACCACAGTGGTACATGTTACAAGATAATGATATAATGTTAACCACAGTGGTACATGTTACAAGATAATGATATAATGTTAACCACAGTGGTACATGTTACAAGATAATGATATAATGTTAACCACAGTGGTACATGTTACAAGATAATGATATAATGTTAACCACAGTGGTACATGTTACAAGATAATGATATAATGTTAACCACAGTGGTACATGTTACAAGATAATGATATAATGTTAACCACAGTGGTACATGTTATAATTTACTTTAGCCAGCAATTATCTCAGTAACAAAAACCTGACATTTGGAAACAGACATCAGCAGAGACAATCATATTTCTTATCTTACCCTATGAATTAAATATTGGCTTTGAACATGTACTAGATAAAATATGAATGCTTGCAAGAGGTAAATTTGACATTTTTAGATGCATATTGCATCAGAGGGGTGGCCATCGACAAGGATTACTTTTGTACACAAAACTGTCAGTGCCAAGAATATTGGCTGTGCAAAGAAGTGGCCACAGTTAAAGGGGGGGGGGGACATATAAGAGGGGACCACTATATCAACATTCAGTTCCACACATTTTTGAGCAAACATGCTTAACCCCTACTGCAGTAATTAAATTAATTCAATTATCTGTTGCTAATAATTACCATAAATACAGAGATCTTGTTCAAAGAAAATGCTGATATTCTTTCCACACATTTACAAGCAAACAATTTTAAATCCACTTTTTAATTAAGACTAATTCCATTTTTCATAGTTCTTAATGACCACTATCAAAACTGAAATCTCAAAATAAAGGGTAATTAGGAACGATCTGATAAAAATAAATCACAATATTGTTTGTTATCGCCAAATCAGGCATGGAACAAGAACGTGACATTTAATGAAACTCGTCGGAGCTATGAGGATTGCAGGACTCAGATTGATGACCCGACTGTGGCACCCAAGGTGGAATCTGAACTTGGATGACGGTCCCTTAGTCAATCTAAAAGATGGTAGTAATCACTTGGATGACTGTCCCTTAGTCAATCTAAAGATGGTAGTAATTTTGTGTTTATAAAGTGCAGTACAGGTTGAGGCTTGCTGTTGTACTCAGAGGAAAATGGCATACATAGCTTGTGCCTGCTGCACACACTGAGATGTTGCAACTCTTGGATTTATGTCAAGTTCTCCAAGAAAGAGCTCAAATCATTCTTTCATAAGTGGTATTCACCTGGGGGGTGGGGAGTTGGCATTTAGTGCACCATGGGAGCCACAGAGTACACCATCTCGAGGCCAACCTATAATGAAGTACATTACACTGTATATACATATTATTTGTACTGTCAGTTAATTAAACTGGATTCATGGAGATACATGCCTTATAACAGGAATGGTGTAATAATGAAGGGTGTTACAGTGATGAGTGCTGAATGCACTTACCAACCTGTAAATGTAAATATGACATTCAGGGAATATCATCGTCTTCTTCCCAGGGTGGCGCTGTTGGTAGAAGCTGCTGTTGAAATGAGTACTCTGTCAACATTATTTGGTCTGAAACATTCTCAAAGAATGGAAATGGACAATTATTTTCACTAACTATTGAGGGGAGAGGATGGTAGGATGCCCTTTGTTGGTTGGTGTTCTGCAAGGGAACAGTTCCTATTATGATGTCTAATGGAATCTTTACTTTTCGCCCAAGTCCCGAGGGTTTTATGCACAACTGAAAAATAAAAAATGATGGATCAACCAGATTAAAATCAGCTGTAATGCTGGGAACCAAAAAAAAATAAAAGCTTACAAGAACAAAAAGTGCAAGTAGATCTATAATTTATTCTCCCAATTGGCACAAGTCAAATAGTCTATTGTTAGAACAGTAGACCCTGTTATCCACCCAAAAATGTTGTCAAATTCAACAAAGACTGTTTTTAAGAGGCTGTTTCAAGGTTTTAAATTTTCAATGACAGATGACATATTTGATGGCTAAACTGCAGCATCTGTACAAATTTGAAAGACCTCTATGACAGGACAATTGATGTCTAATTTGAAAGACCTCTATGACAGGACACTTGAAAGACCTCTATGACAGGACACTTGATGTCTACTTCAAAAGACTTCTTTGACAGGACACTTGCTGTCTAACTTGAAAGACCTCTATGACACAAGACCTGATGTCTAATTTGAAAGACCTCTATGACAGGACACATGCCTAATTTGAAAGATCTCTATGACAGGACAACTGAAATACCTCTATGACAGGACACTTGCTGTCTAACCTGAAAGACCTCTATGACACAAGACTTGCTGTCTAATTTGAAAGACCTCTATGACAGGACACTTGATGTCTAATTTGAAAGACCTCTATGACAGGATACTTATTGCCTAATTTGAAAGACCTCTATGACAGGATACTTATTGCCTAATTTGAAAGACCTCTATGACACAAGACTTGCTGTCTAATTTGAAAGGAATCTATGACAGGATACTTATTGCCTAATTTGAAAGACCTCTATGACAGGATACTTATTGCCTAATTTGAAAGACTTCTATGACAGGATACTTATTTCTTAATTTGAAAGACCTCTATGACAGGATACTTATTACCTAATTTGAAAGACCTCTATGACAAGATACTTACTGCCTAATTTGAAAGACCTCTATGACAGGATACCTAGTGTCTAATTTGAAAGACCTCTATGACAGGATACTTATTTCCTAATTTGAAAGACCTCTATGACAGGATCCTTATTGTCTAATTTGAAAGATCTCTATGACAGGATACTTATTTCCTAATTTGAAAGACCTCTATGACAGGATACTTATTGCCTAATTTGAAAGACCTCTATGACAGGATACTTACTGTCTAATTTGAAAGACCTTTATAGCTGGATACTTGCTGTCTAATTTAAAAGGCTATGACAGGACACTTCCTGTATAATTTGCTTGAATTTTGTAAAGCAATTTATAAGGATTTCAGTAGCAATTGTGGATAGATGAGAGATGATGCTCAATGCATGCAGTGCCAGGCTATAGGATATGTAGTGTTATGGCCATGTGAGTTAAAATGTATGGTAAATGAAGCTAAGTTATTAAATTCAATTATGTTTTGTGGTTTTTGTGTGTGTGTGTGTGTGATTTAGATTTTTTAATGTAGCTTTAACAATTTTCCAGTCATATGGTTTTGTGTTGAAGCTGATAAGAAAAGTTTCATGAAAATACAAACAAAATGCCTTGATGATTTTGCATAAAGAAAATGCTATACAAGTTTTGCTAAATTCACTTTTTGACCACTCCAGTAGCCTAAGCGGTTAGAACATCTGCCTCGGATGTGGGAGGTCACAGGTTCGAACCCCAGCTGAGCCATACCAAAGACTTGTACAAATGGTACAAGCAGCTGCCTCACTTGGTGCTACGTATCAAAAGGTTAGTGTTAGGACTGGTCAACCTGGTGTCAGGATAATGTGACTGGGTGGGACATGGTGCTACAGCATGATACCCCAGTGCTAGAGACACTATAAACTACCACATTGCAGACACTGTAGTGATATGACTGAAAAACTGTTCAAGCTATGTTAAAATTACAAATCACACACACACATACACACAAATTTCACTTTCTCGTCAGGTCTGTACGTGAACATGTTACAACTTAGATCTAGTAGATTCATGGTGATCATTATCATATGATTATTTCTCATGTACTGCTGTACTCCTGAATTTTACAAAGATACAATTTATTTCAACAATTTGACACTAATGATCAAGTTTATTTATTTCAACTAAATGACACTTACAATATATTTCAACAATATGACATTGACAATACAATTTATTTATTTCAACTATATGACATTGATGATACAATTTATTTGAACCATATGACACTAATGATACATTTTATTTCAACTATATGACACTGATGATACAATTTATTTATTCCATCTCTATGACATGATAAAATTTATTTTCTTTCAACAATATGACACCAATGATGCAATTTATTTATTCCAACTATATGACAATGATACAATTTATTTACTCCATCTCTATGACATGATAAAATTTATTTTCTTTCAACATGACACTGATGATGCAATTTATTTATTCCAACTATATGACAATGATGATACAATTTATTTATTCCAACTATATGACACTGATGACACTTAATGAGGCCAAATGATTATGCAGGGGTCAGTCAGTAGATATCCAAATTAAAATAAAACTTTCAACTTGTGGTGGAATCAATGGCAAATCATGTAACAATGTCAGGACTGCCATCTTTGATACAACAATGTGTGAATGATACAACAACATGTGAATGATACAACAACATGTGAATGATACAGCAATGTGTGAACAATACAGCATTGTAATGAATGATACAGCAATGTAACGAATGATACAGCAATGTGTGAATGATACAGCAAAGTGTGAATATGTGTAATTTATTGTTACCTCAAGATTATATTGAATATCTATGATCTTGCATCCCTTGAGATGAGATGGTGGCACCGTTGGGATACTGAGAAGTTCTTTTTGCCATGTCTGTTTGCCTCGTGGTGCTATTCCACCCTTGTGTATTGTAACTAGCACAGAGGACTCCGAAAAGCGACCCCGGAAAGAGTAGAAGGTCACATTCTGAAAGAAAAAGAATGTGAAAGTAATACATCTGTAAAAAAAAGGTCAAATTTTTCAGTCTTGGCTTTATCTCATGTTGATGACACAACAGTTTTACCAACTTGTACTACATAACACTCATTGCTGTTCAACTGCTGGTAAATCAAGATGGCAACTTGTGCAACATACCCATGATGGTTGAGATGTTGGTACATTATGATGATAACTTGTACATTATCCTTGATAGTCCAGATGTTGGTACATCATGATGATAACTTGTACATTATCCTTGATAGTCCAGATGTTGGTAAATCGTGATGATAGCTTACAGCAAAGTCTTGATGATTAAGATGCTGGGCAATGGTGGTGGCAACTTATACAAGATATCCTTGATGACTGAGGTGTTGGTTCATTGTGATCTTTGTGGACAAGAAACCATCCAACTCTGAAGAAGTGACAGATCACTTACCCATACCAGAATGGAGATCAAATACAGGAAGACCAGAGACATACCATGTGTGTTATGTCACAAACACTGCCAGGCATTTTTATACAAGAAAATGACAACATGTCACTTCTAAAAGTAACAATTGTTAATAATAAAAAAAAAGTTTTCATATGGGTTTCAGGAAGATAATACTTTTTTTTATAAGACTGTTATGTAAATTAAAATAAGAATATCATTAATGGAACATTATATGTATCTATAGGCATATAATATGTATCTATAGGCACAATATATGTATCTATAGGCACATTATAGGCATCTACTGGAACATTATACGTATCTATATGCATATTATAGGCATCTACTGGAACATTATACATATCTATAGGCATATTATAGGCATCTACTGGAACATTATACATATCTATAGGCATATTATAGGCATCTACTGGAACATTATACATATCTGTAGGCATATTATAGGCATCTACTGGAACATTATACATATCTATAGGCATATTATAGGCATCTACTGGAAAAAATTATACGTATCTATATGCATATCATAGGCATCTACTGGAACATTATACATATCTGTAGGCATATTATAGGCATCTACTGGAACATTATACATATCTATACGCATATTATAGGCATCTACTGGAACATTATACATATCTATAGGCATATTATAGGCATCTACTGGAACATTATACATATCTATACGCATATTATAGGCATCTACTGGAACATTATACATATCTATACGCATATTATAGGCATCTACTGGAACAGTATATGTATCTGTAGGCATATTATAGGCATCTACTGGAACATTATACATATTTGTAAGCATATCATAGGCATCTACTGGAATATTATACATATCTGTAGGCATATCATAGGCATCTACTGGAACATTATACATATCTATAGGCATATTATAGGCATCTACTGGAACATTATATGTATCTGTAGGCATATTATAGGCATCTACTGGAACATTATACATATCTATAGGCACATTATAGGCATCTACTGGAAAAAATTATACGTATCTATATGCATATTATAGGCATCTACTGGAACATTATACATATCTGTAGGCATATTATAGGCATCTACTGGAACATTATACATATCTACAGGCATATTATAGGCATCTACTGTAACATTATACATATCTATACGCATATTATAGGCATCTACTGGAACATTATACATATCTATAGGCATATTATAGGCATCTACTGGAACATTATACATATCTATAGGCATATTATAGGCATCTACTGGAACAGTATATGTATCTGTAGGCATATTATAGGCATCTACTGGAACATTATACATATCTGTAAGCATATCATAGGCATCTACTGGAATATTATACATATCTGTAGGCATATCATAGGCATCTACTGGAACATTATACATATCTATAGGCATATTATAGGCATCTACTGGAACATTATATGTATCTGTAGGCATATTATAGGCATCTACTGGAACATTATACATATCTATAAACATATTATAGGCATCTACTGGAACATTATACATATCTGTAGGCATATCATAGGCATCTACTGGAACATTATACATATCTGTAGGCATAGTATAGGCATCTACTGGAACATTATACATATCTGTAGGCATATCATAGGCATCTACTGGAACATTATACATATCTGTAGGCATATTATAGGCATCTACCAGAATATTATACATATCTATAGGCATATTACAGGTATCTATAGGCACATTACACATATCTACAGGCACACTACATGTATCTATAGTCAAATTATAGGTATCTATAGGCACAGTATCTACAGGCACTTTATAGGTACAGGCATTTTATAGGTGTCTATAGGCACATTATAGGCATCTGTAGGCACATACATATTTACAGGCACATTATAAGTATCTATAGGCACATCATAGGCATATACAGGCACATTATAAGTATCTATGTAGGTGCTAGTGCTAATAGGGAATGATTGATGCTGGAGATTACTGATCAATGGCCTCAATGACCTTGACCATTGGTCAAGTTATGTAGTTTGGAACTAAACTTAATGTGCAGAAAGCATTTCTTGTTTAACCTCTACTGTAACCTATGATGTTTAGATCATATAATGTATCGGTTTCTTTCTTACCCAGGTGCAAGCAGCTGACAAAGTTTGGTTAAAGAACTTATTCTAGATCTCAAGTTTCTTTGCCATACCCATTTTTCTTTTACTCAAAATGACCCTGATATATCCATTTGAGCACTAAATTGACAGGTCTCTTCCATACTTTGAGTGCAAGTTCTCCACATACTTTAGTGAAGGTGAGTGGTTAAGAAAAAATCCAGCAACCATTTTTCTTCTCTTGGTCACAATCACTGTGACCTTTGACCCCAAATCAATAGGCTTCATTCATACCTAATTTGTACTTGGTACATGGTCAACAACTGAAATTTGTGTTCCCCCAAAAATAGGTTTTTATACCAAAATAAATCGGCTCTTCCTCACTCAAAGTACAAGTCATCCATAAAGTTTGGTCCAGGACTGCCATGTAGAACTAATGATAATATATGGAAACATTTTTATTTGCTGTCACAGAGACAATGACCTTTGAACTTTTCATGCACAACTGATATGCCTCTTCCATACCCCCATGTGAAAGCCATCCACAAAGACTGGTCCAGGTGTGTGATGCAGAACTAATGTTACTTGGTAGAAGCCATTTTTCTTCTTTCAGCCACCATGAACACAACACTGACAGGCTTTTGAAATAATTTCAATTTACTTCACAATCAAGTGTGCTTATGGATGCCATGTGGCTAATATAATTTACATTATACAATCTGCAAGACGATGTTAATTCGAACATATCTTTTTTGCCAAACAATTTAAGTTCTGAACTAGTGTAAATCTTGATACTCGCTTTGAAAGAAGTAACTAGACCTAAAATAAACATTTAATTCTTGCAGCTGCCAAGAATCCATGCAGCATAGCAATTAAAAAAAACCAAGCAATATATATATATATATATATATATATATATATATATATATATATATATATATATAAATACACACACACACAAAAACACAGACATACACACACACTAGCTCAGGACTGGTTCCAGTAATTAAATAGTTGCTGCCAATGAAGACTATTTACATGTTTTAAAGGACAGACTAGAAGAATTGCTTACTTTTTGCTTATGTCAGAGGTAAGAAATTTTACATAAACAAAGTAATCACTTTTAACAATATTATGGAAGAGTAACACCTAACCTGTAAACCGTTGCATGATGCATTATGTAGGATTACCTTCATCTTTCAATAAATATCTTAATGTAGCTGATGCTGCTACAACTCCCCTCCTTAACTTGCTACAATAACACAGACTAGACAAAACATCGAACATGTCAAGAAAACCCTTTGATTGTTTAAAAATAACCTCATTTAATCAAGGAATGCTGACAAATTTAATTTGTACAGACAGTATTAGCTTACAATCATGAATGTAAATTCTGAGTGTTAGACATGTACATGTTGGAACTGTTTCTTTATGTTATACAAACACAGATGTTTGGAAACCACAGCATAAATCCAAGCTGAAAACTTCACACTCTGATAGAATACAGGTTTGATTACAGTTCCTATGCCATAGGATAAATCAATTACCATAGAAACCATTTGTTTGCACTTAAAGTAACTGTGAAACTGCCATGTCTTGTTGTAAATTGGTGATATTTCTGTCATTTGTATTCTGTTGCTGTTGTGATAGGAAACACAGTTCAGGCACTACTTATCCATATATACAACAATATACCAAGGAATATAAATCAACACAGTTCAGGCACTACTTATCCATATATACAACAATATACCAAGGAATATAAATCAACACAGTTCAGGCACTACTAATCCATATATACAACAATATACCAAGGAATATAAATCAACACAGTTCAGGCGCTACTAATCCATATATACAAAAATATACCAAAGAATATAAAACAACACAGTTCAGGCACTACTAATCCATATATATAACAATATACCAAGGAATATAAATCAACACAGTTCAGGCACTACTAACCCATATATACAACAATATACCAAGGAATATAAATCAACACAGTTCAGGCACTACTAATCCATATATACAAAAATATACCAAAGAATACAAAACAACACAGTTCAGGCATTACTAATCCATATATATAACAATATACCAAGTAATATAAATCAACACAGTTCAGGCACTACTAATCCATATATACAACAATATACCAAGGAATATAAATCAACACATTTCAGGCACTACTAATCCATATATACAAAAATATACCAAAGAATATAAAACAACACAGTTCAGGCACTACTAATCCATATATACAACAATATACCAAGGAATATAAATCAACACAGTTCAGGCACTACTAATCCAAATATACAACAATATACCAAGGAATATAAATCAACACAGTTATGATACTAGTTATCCATATAAACAACAATATATATACAGGAATATGAATTGAGTGGAGTCCATCTAGAAAAATGATGACCAATTGGGTCATTGTAGAAGCCTCTCAATAAGATACAAAAAAGTAATTAAAATTAACGTATCCCTTTATTACATCTAATTTATGAAAATGAAAATCCATATCTTCTTCTTTAGCTCATGTTTTGAAGTTTTCTGGTGGGGGGAGGTGTTTTCCAGTTTTTTGTACAAAGAAACCGAAAATCCCTCCGTAACCAAACTACATTTCCACAATACAATCACTCGTATGTACATCCTCACATTTTGAAACACAAGTGAATGTATAAACCTTGTTGTCACAAGAAAGTTCATTTGAAATGAAAGAAATCTCCAACAACACATCCAGTATAGGCTTGTTGTTTGAAAGTACAGAAAGGAATTGTGGGTCAACAAGCAGCTGAACATCATGTATAGTAGACTGGTATTGATGTTATTGGTATCTACATCAATCATCAGTCTCTACCTCAATCATTTGAATTTATCAATGGAACAAACAGCACTGATCACAATCAGCTGGTACATTATATGATAGTAATGCAAATTGCAAGATGTCCCCTATGCTACGCATGATTGGAGAGTGCGTATCTATGACTGGAGAGTGCATGTCTATGGTTTACTGCCACCACAACAATCAGTGCCATGGAACTCTGTGCTCTCAGTCAACAGGGACACTGGAGGTCAGAGTTTCAAAAATGTTGCAAATAGCTGGCAACCCATACTGGCACAGATGCAAAGCTTATGAGTCTAACTGATTTATTCACATGATATTTACTATGATGCCTTTGTCCTTGCCGAGTAAATACAGACACGATCTGTTAATCACCCTTTCAGTTCTCGCAAGAGAGAGAAATTCCAAGGAATGCCAAAATTTGCTGAATTAGAGATGCAATTTCTTTAATGAAACTGATCACATTCTGCCTAATGTGATTAGAAATATATGTTTCGTTAAAGTAACCGAATTAGTAGTTCAACCAAATTCGGTATTTTTTTAACTGCCATCACTATTCAGCCAAATGAAATGGAGGTCCCAATTAACAACAATGTATGGAGCAAAATGGTGGCCCCTTTAACAAACAATATACAGGAGCAAATTGGTGGTCTCTATTATCAACACTATACAGGATAATTTCTTCAATTCATGGAAATAAAGCATGATTAAAAATACATGGCATGCATTATTAAGATGATAGAAGTTAAAACAAAAATTACTGTTCTCAATTTTAATGGCATTTTCACGATCATGCATCCTAGATGCAACCCTGATTGTGACACAGCAGAGATCTATCTGACTGTCTGCTTAGCTATAACAGACTGATCTTCTGGCCTATTGTGGGACAGCAGGTATATCTGACTTGTGCTGTGTGCCAGGCACCGAACAGTGAAGATTGCTTTGATCATGAGGGACAGCAGGTATATCTGACTTGTGCTGTGTGCCAGGCACCGAACAGTGAAGATTGCTTTGATCATGAGGGACAGCAGATCTGAATTGATGCTGACTGCATAGTCATCCTAGAATGATCCATGACGACTTATCCAGAGGTGCATCGTGGGTGAGGAAAGAAGATCTGACTTTGTGCTGTTAGCATATCTATCACAGAATTTACAGTGAGGACTGATCTGCGGTGCATTGTGGGACAGCAGCTCTATCTGTGTATAATGTTTGCAGCTGGATGTATGCTGTGCATCAGCACATATAATAGTCAACACAATGGTTTCTCACTATAAAGTGCTCTAGTATAACATTTAGCCTGTTTTAGTACAAGCATAGAGATCTCACTATAAAATATCCTTGTGTAATACTGTCTGATATAACACAGAAATGGTCATGGATCTCACTATAAATACTTCAGTGTCTCACAGTCTCTGGTATAGCATAGGTATGGCCATGGTTCTCACATAAGACACCTTGATATAACACTGTCCATGATATAAAATGGGTACAATATTGTCATGTTCTTTAGGTTTTTTCCAAATGTTTCTTTTCCATGACTGATAGTGGTTTGGATTTCACCAATAAAAGCCCAAGTCTAAACTTAAAAATACATCCACAATCTACCAGTCTGGCCAGAATTTCAACAGCAGAGCATAAGTATGTCTTGTAGATCATGTCAACAAGAAAGAAATCAGACTCAAAATGAATGCTCACTTAAAATTGACAATTCAAAATTTGAAAGTCTGGGCTTAACTTTTTGAATTACGTTAATGAAACTGCAGCCTAACCAGTCAAAATTTATTTCTGCTGTGTCCTGTTTGGCTGAAATTTAAATCTGCTGTGTCCTGTTTGGCTGAAATTTAAATCTGCTGCGTCCTATTTGGCTGAAATTTGATTCTGCTGAAATTTTAGTATGACTTATCCTTTACCAATCACCATTACACTGGTGAAATAAAGTCAATATATGGATGCATTCATCATTTCCTGAAATGGCCAATGTACTCCAAAAATTACGTGTCCACTAACAAGCCTTACATAGTAGTAATTGGCATATATCTGGTAATTTGCACATACATGATAATTTGCACATAACCAGTAATTTGTGGCTTGTAACTAGAACAGACCCAATTTTCATACATAATTGGAAATATCTTGGAAGACAGTTCGACATTTGACATACTGATGAATGCTGTTGCTGTTGTTGGGTTTAATGTCATTTTTCAGTACAAGATAGGCTATGCATGGCGGTCAGTAAAACTGGTGGAGGAAGAACCCTGGAAAACCCCTGGAAGAACCACCGACCCATGAGAAGCTACTGGCAGGCTTTCTCATGTACCCACGTTAGCCAAGCCTGAGACTCGAACTCACGCAGACAGAGGTGAGATGGCAGTGATCCGTAATGGTGAGCACTTTAGACCACTCGGCCACTCGGGGCCCCTACTGATGAATGTAAATAAGACCAAAAATGCGCAGTATAGGACTTCATTATTTCAAGGGTACTGAATCTAAATTGAACATTAAGACCTAAAATGCACAGTATAGGACTTCATTATTTCAAGGGTACTGAATTTGAATTGAACATTAAGACCTAAAATGCACAGTACAGGACTTCATTATTTCAAGGGTACTGAATTTGAATTGAACATCAAGACCTAAAATGCACAGTATAGGACTTCATTATTTCAAGGGTACTGAATTTGAATTGAACATTAAGACCTAAAATGCACAGTATAGGACTTCACTATTTCAAGGGTACTGAATTTGAATTGAACATTAAGACCTAAAATGCACAGTATAGGACTTCATTATTTCAAGGGTACTGAATTTGAATTGAACATCAAGACCTAAAATGCGCAGTATAGGACTTCATTATTTCAAGGGTACTGAATTTGAATTGAACATCAAGACCTAAAATGCGCAGTATAGGACTTCATTATTTCAAGGGTACTGAATTTGAATTGAACATTAAGACCTAAAATGCACAGTATAGGACTTCATTATCTCAAGGGTACTGAATTTGAATTGAACATCAAGACCTAAAATGCACAGTACAGGACTTCACTATTTCAAGGGTACTGAATTTGAATTGAACATCAAGACCTAAAATGCACAGTATAGGGCTTCATTATTTCAAGGGTACTGAATTTGAATTGAACATTAAGACCTAAAATGCACAGTATAGGACTTCATTATTTCAAGGGTACTGAATTTGAATTGAACATTAAGACCTAAAATGCGCAGTATAGGACTTCATTATTTCAAGGGTACTGAATTTGAATTGAACATTAAGACCTAAAACATCATCTAGTAACATGTTCGAAAAGATTGGTTGCAATTATTATATCAATATAAAATATCAGTCACCCGAGAAGTAAAACAGGACTGTAATGCCTAACAATGTATCTTGGCTATTACATACTAATGTCTACTACTTGACTAAAATATCTCACATGGTCATGCCCTGTATTCTCATCACTTTTATCAGCAAGAAACTTGACCTAAAACATAAAACCCCAAAATATTATTTACTAATAACTAAAGTATCATGGAAATTTGGCAGTCAAGTAACCCAAGTTTAGAACATTTACAAGGGTATGCAATTCAGTTACAGACTGACAAAGTTTTGAGGCTTGGTACTTGAATTTGATAGTATTACAGCTATATGGTATTAAAATATGTAACAGACAAGAGTGAGAAGCAACAAGCCTTGTAAAATTCAACAAATAATTTCCCTAGAACATAAAGTGCAAATGTAAAAAAGGAACTTACAGTATTGTGAATTAATCCCAAATAATCTCAGAATTACACAAAAGTCCTAAAGATTAAAGTTCTGAATGAACTTTAGTGGAAATCCAAATTAAATCTAATGCTAGAAGTGTTGATGTGCCTGTGGTGGCCCATGTAGTGGTGGTGTGCCAAAAGTCTTTTACTGGATCACATAATACATTCCAGGAATATATCCTTATTTGAAATTTCACTACAAATTCAAGACTCTATTTCCAAGAATGTTAATTTTGACAAGCACTTTGTACTTCCAGTGAATAAATAATTTTAATAAATAACATTCCAGCCCTAATGAACTACTGGACACAACAATAATACAACTGATTCTGCTCAGCTCTTACAGCAAGAATGAATAATTTCAAGAAAAAAAGATTACATATTCCTCTACTTGACCTCAGGTCACAATTAGCATTTTCTAAAACAAATTATTTACCTAATGGAAAATAACCTTTTAGAAGGTTCCTAATATTGACAAAAAAATGATTATAATCAAGAATATGGTAAGCAATGTCCTTGATTCAGGCAAAGATAACAATCCTAACAATTAACACATATGCATAGAGAATGTTTTATCTATGTATTAGTTGTTTACAGAATTAAAAAATAATAATTCAGGTGAAGTAGAAAATGAACTCAATTCTGGATAGGGTTAAGTCCAACATACAATGTTACATTATCAATAGCATATACTGTAATGAAATTTTTTTTAAAAGTTATAAAAAAAATAAGTAACAGATCAATGCAAATACACATAAAAACAGATGGCCGTTTTGGGGTCTTGTACTTGAAAATCACAGACTGACAACATTTTGGTGCTTGGCACTTGAGTATCTTGCTGTACAAATTTTGAGAATATGGTGCCAATTTTTTTTGTTTGTTTACACTGTGAGACATTTGAATATGATTCATTGGCCCCAAACATGACTTTGAAAATGTTCTGACTGAATGTTTAGGCAATTTGACAAGAACAAATTTGCAGCTAAGGGAAGGCAAATCACTTTTGTACATGGGTTTGTAAGAGACATTAGAAATAAAATATAGAAAATATTGCAGAGGAATTTGCAGTCTCATTTTCTTCTTATGCAAAACAGAAATGTGCCTCTGCAACATGGATTCTTGAGCCTAAATGGTGTTGATGAAACCTTGCTTCAACATTATGCAAAGGAAAGGTTGTCAGTCAATGAAGGACCATGACTCCATCAAAATTTGTCATAAAATGGCAGCAATCAAATTTTGAGCACCATCTTCTGGACATAAAGCTTACTACCAAATACAATTCATCAGGTCTGTCAACAGCGCCAGCAAAATTCATGCCAACTGCATCAACATACTTAACCTACAGAACAAATGGAAATATGGGATGGGCAGTGAGGGACAAGAGATAAACAAATAATTCTGTACACTGAATGGAATTAATAGCAGCAATTTATAAGCTCATTCCCTAATTATTAATCTCACTAATGTCTACTTAAGAAATAATTATTGTAAAACAATCTGCTATAGAAACAAATAAGATAAGCTGCCCTTTTAAATGTTGCTGATTTAAACAATTCCAAAACACACCAGCACATGGGATTTATGGAAACACTTGGAACATTGAAAACATATATTTATTATTTGAAATATATACTGCTTTTTAAGTCAATAAATAAATGAAATTTGGGTCATGTACACAGACTGCACTCTGCTGAACAGGTACTTCATCATGCAAGTGTCAAATTTGGGTCATGTACACAGACTGCACTCTGTTGACCAAGTACTTCATCATGCAAGTGTCCCTCTCAATCCATGGTTGTATATCCCTGTCATGAAGTGCTGTTGCATCATAATGAGCGGTATGGTGGTGACAGGTAAAAAAACACATCCACTGTACAAGATAAATACACTTTTCTTCCCCAGTCTGAAAATGGTCAAGTACAGAATCCATCTTTACAATTCAACTTCCTTTATTTTGCTGGTTTAATTGTAACTGCATTTAATTTCAAATATCTTCTTTTCTGGAAATTTATCTTACCACTATTTTTCCTTAATTTGTCAAATGATGGTTTTCGAGTTCAGAATGTAAAAAATACAGATTTATTTCAAAAGGTGAGTAAGAAAACCAGGAGAACAAACTATTTGTACAAGCAATTAGAGGGTTTGCCAAGTTTGCTTGAACTTTGCTGGAATTCATGGCTTTGGTCCAGCTGTTGTTTAAAAGCAATCAGAAGCAAAATACATTCTTATTTGTATCTATTTCAGCTGGGGAAAAGAAAAATTTTGTACTGCAGTATACCATGGTACTTCTGAACATACCATGACATATACCATGGTATAATGGAACTTTATTAGGGACCAACAATTTAATGTTCTAGGACAGGGGCTTGGCCCATTTTTGTTCCTGAAAATTTCTGTCAATAGCTGGAAATTATATCCTGCTCTGATTTATAAAAAAAATAACACCATATGTACAGCCATCATATTTTTTAAAAGAAATTATCTTGAGATAAAAGAAAATAAAAACCTCAAAAGATAACTACCCCACCCCCCCATGGTCTTTAGTACCTTACAGTAGATGGATTTGCTATGTGTATGGTAATTCTTGTGTAAAATATAATCTAACAACTTATGTGGTTTGATTAAGCTCACAATGTAGCTGACACCCTATGAGACACTGTGCTGACATCAGAGAGTATGTTGATGATAATAACAAGTGCCGACACTGAATCCTACAATTTACTAGCCACTCTATTAACATCATAGACAGGGAAACTTTGAGTGGGTTGTGTCAACACACATGCAAGATCTTAAATATGAGTGGGACAATAAACATAAACACGCTTACTTAGCGAATCACAAAATACTGAGTGGATTTTAGAAATTGCATAAAATTCAAACAGAAAACAATCACTCTCCTTAAAACTTTGCATTCTTACATTGGAATACATATACTTAACACATTAACCTACGTTTGTAAATTACTAAACAAAATAACATGTTTTTGTTTGTTGCTTTAATCAGAAAATTTCCAAGTTTAATTAGGAATGACCACATGTCTAACACATGATTCATGGATGTAAAAATAATTATATTTGTAATTTCAAAACTAATTTATGACAAATGCAACTGTTTTGTAATAATAATAATAATAATAATAATAATAATAATAATAATAATAATAATAATTTTTTTAATTATTTGTCGTGAAAAATGAAAACATACTAAATACATGTATATCCTGAAATTTCCATACATCCTTTATTGACAGAAATTAAAGAAGTACCCATACAGTGATCAAGAAGCATGATGCATATGAACAGAAAATAATCCTGCAGTAATCCAGTATACTGGTAATACCACACAACTCTACTGCCTGTAATTAAAAGGCTGTAGTACTGCACTTGTAAACATCAGCATCCCATTACCAGTCTTGGCTGCTTAATGTAGTTATCAGAGAGGCAACAAGACACTCTGCTTAGAGTGGAATGGCAAATAAAATTAGTGTTATTTTGTAAACGATAAACAAAAAGTTTAATCAGATGTCAGGACACCCATGGATCTAAAACAACTATTAATGAAATATTTATTGTCAGATAAAAGATGTAAATCACCATGAAAAATGAGATTACATCATTAACATATAGAGCTGGATACAAGTTCATTTATGATTCATGACAATAGCTATTTCCTCAATGGTTGCAATTAAAATGTATTCTACTATTATAAGGTCCTCCTATAATATTTAGCTTTATTTAAAACAAAACACTCATAAATTTAATTTTAAATGATAAAATTCCTAAAAGTGGGTGCATTTCATAAATTGCTACCATGCAATCAGGCTCTAATACATAATGTACAAAACATATCAGGCAGCCTACAAATACAAACCATCATTCATGAATTATTTGGAATGGGTGTTTCTTTTCACTACTAGATGTGTTTAAGATTGTCCACTGTGCACCAGAAAAATGCCACTGCTGGCACTAGAATTCCCTGAGTTTGCTGCTTAGGCAGTAAATGATTTTCCCCATTTCTCATTATGTTGACTGTAAGTTATGTAATTTAGGTCTTACTATCCGTGCCAATTCTACTATTTCAGCAGTAAATACATAAACTACAATTATTTTATAAAAGCAAATTACTTTATTTGTTTATCTGAATCAAAATATGTGTGGGTCTTGAAAACTTAAGGTCAGATTGTGGTAAGCTATCCATAACATCAGAAAATGACAATAACCAATATAATCGACACTGGAGTTTCAAAATGACAATAACCAATATAATCTACACTGGAGTTTCAAAATGACAATAACCAATATAATCTACACTGGAGTTTCAAAATGACAATAACCAATATAATCTACACTGGAGTTTCACTATTTTCACTCTTTCTTTGTGTGGGAGTCTTAAGAGTTAATTTTGCAACTAATCTCAGTTCAGAGACTCCAACTATTGCAGAATGATGGTAAATTATGTTATATCATGGATCAGAATGATTGGAAATTTGTGTGTGTGTGGTTTGGATTTTTAATGTAGCTTTAACAATTTTTCAGTCATGTTAGTGCTAGTACCATTTTTATAAGTCTTTGATATGACTCAGCCGGGGTTTTAATCTCCCAACCTCCTGCATCTGAGGTGGATGCTCTAACCACTATGCTACTGGAGCAGTCTGATAGTAAATTTGTGTTTTATTATTGGGTCAAGTGACCAGCTATATATACCAGTAAATAAATAACACTGAATTGTAACAATTTACAAGCTCTGCAGCACACTTTAAGTGACCTAGATTCATAATGTATTTGAATTTTAGAAGCTAACAGATGAGCACCTGTGTCTATCATGTAAATCTCTGACCTGCATCCCTGTCTAAATCAGTGACCTGTACATGCCATATAAATTCTGTGACCTATACACCCATTTGTATCAGGTAAATCTGTGACCTGTATTTAAGTCTGCAATGTAAATCTGTGACCTTCACCCATGTCTAAATCTGTGACCTGTACCCATGTCTACCATGTAAACATGTGACCTGTACCTGTGCCTATCATGTAAACCTGTGACTTGTACCTGTGTCTATCATGTAAACCTGTGACTTGTACCTGTGTCTATCATGTAAACCTGTGACTTGTACCTGTGTCTATCATGTAAACCTGTGACTTGTACCTATGTCTATCATGTAAACCTGTGACCTGTACCTTTGTCTACCATGCAAACCTGTGACTTGTAACTGTGTCTACTATGTAAACCTGTGACCTGTACCTGTGTCTATCATGTAAATCTGTGGCTTATACCTGTGTCTATCATGCAAACCTGTGACCTGTAACTGTGTCTACCATGTAAACCTATGACCTGTACCTGTGTCTATCATGTACACCTATGATCTGTAACTGTGTCTACCATGTAAACCTGTGACCTGTACCTGTGTCTACCATGTAAACCTGTGACCTGTGTCTACCATGTAAACACGTGACCTGTACCTGCGTCTATCATGTAAACCTGTGACCTGTACCTGTGTCTACCATGTAAGCCTGTGACCTGTACCTGTGTCTACCATGTAAACCTGTGACCTGTACCTGTGTCTATCATGTAAACCTGTGACCTGTACCTGTGTCTATCATGTAAACCTGTGACCTGTAACTGTGTCTACCCTGTAAAAATGTGACCTGTACATGTGTCTATCATGTAACCTGTGCATACCATGCAAACCTGTGACTTGTACCTGTGTCTATCATGTAAACCTGTGACTTGTACCTGTGTCTATCATGTAAACCTGTGACCTGTAACTGTGTCTACCATGTAAACCTGTGACCTGTACCTGTGTCTATCATGTACACCTATGACCTGTGTCTACCATGTAAACCTGTGACCTGTACCTGTGTCTACCATGTAAACCTGTGACCTGTACCTGTGTCTACCATGTAAACCTGTGACCTGTGTCTATCATGTAAACCTGTGACCTGTACCTGTGTCTACCATGTAAACCTGTGACCTGTACCTGTGTCTACCATGTAAACCTGTGACCTGTAACTGTGTCTACCATGTAAACCTGTGACCTGTAGCTGTGTCTACCATGTAAACCTGGGACCTGTAGCTGTGTCTACCATGTAAACCTGTGACCTGTAACTGTGTCTACCATGTAAACCTGTGACCTGTACCTGTGTCTGACACGTAACCTGCATCCATGTCTAAATCTCTGACTTGTATCACAAAAATCTGTGACCTGCACCTGTGTCTATCATGTAACTCTGAGACCTGTACTTGTTTCCCTCATGTAAATATGTGACCTGCACCAATGTCTATCATATAAATCTGAGACCTGCAATCTTGTGTATCAAGTAGATATCTTACCTACAACCATCTATCATGTAATCTTCACTCACATAACAATTTAATTAAACACACATGACATGTTCCTAATAATTCCACATAAATTTCATGTGGAGTCCAAATGCCAACTGATCAATGGCAACCTTAAACCTGTCAATGGAAACATACCTACCATATATACACACATACAAGTCCAACAGCAAACTGCAGAGACCAAGAACCACCTGTGGGTCTATGAAATTTGTTAGCAGTAATCAGTAGAACAAACAACAAAGACTCTGAACTGCTGGTGCAATAAGCAATGACAGATCAGGCTCTATGCTGTTTCCAATTAGCTAAATGCCAAGGTTCAATGTCATAAGGCCTAAATGCCAAAGTTCAATGTCACAAGGCCTGAATGCCGAGGTTCAATGTCCAAAGGCCTAAATGCCGTGGTTTTTCAATATAGACAATGTTAAATTGTACATGTGGCTCTATTTGCACTAAAACTATCAATATCTTCTAACATTTAGACTTTTCAATTTCTTTTTCATTGCTCTGCCTCCATTTGTGAAATCCAGTCTCATCTCATACCATTGATACAAGACAAAATGGATTTAAAATGAGGCCTTTCTATTTGGAATTCATTTTATTTTTACTTACTTTCTGTATCTCATCATGTGTCTCAAATTTAACTAGAAAAGATTAACTCTTATTATAATACTCCTTACTATTGAATAGAAAAAGTGAAAAAGTTTATTTCCAACTTTGTAAGTCCCTAAATTTGAAAAAATTCACAATATCAAGAAGATCACAGATTAAATACTACTATAATTCTATTGTAAGAGAAATTTTGAGATTTTAGTGGAACTAAACCATTACAGAATGTGTCGATATCTCACGATGATGTACTAGCTGATGTCTCATCCCTACAGAATAATTTTAATCCAGACACCATGCTTTTAATTAGCAGTAGTATTAACAAGGTCAGGGCATAAATGTCCAGCCCATGATGAAAGCACATCCTTATAACCAATACCTCAACTGTTGACAATGTTCATGCTAGTAGCATACAAGTTATTGCCATGTCTCTTATACCACTAATGAAAGCTTGACAAAACTTGTCAAACTCAATCAGAATTAAAGATCCAGCCAGATAAATCTTCTCCTCAAACCAGTGCCAATACAGATCAAAGCTTATGGGTCAGATGTCACTCTTTCATTAAGTCACACAACTGATGCAGACAAATGTGTCCATAACTCATCCTTGTATATGTTAGACACATGCCAGTATTTCCTGAGGTTCTGAGTTACAGTCAGCTGAAGGGTCATCTCAATGATGTGTACAGGACTGAGGCACAGATTTATCACATAAGGACAGAAACATTTATGAATAGCAAGCTGGTTAAAATAATCTGCATAATGTTCCTGACAGAAATTAAAAATCCATGCATGCCTCATTAATCGTTCATACCAAATGATTCAAGAAACATCCATCAAGCAATAAAGCTTCAAAACTGCAACAAGAAAAACAAATGTACCAGTCAATGGATCAAAATATTGTCATTTACAGCGGCATTAATATCACAATGGTATGAACAATGACAACATCATTATTAGGAATGAGACAGAATAAATATACTACACCTGTATGTGCATTGGTTTAAATTTCACTTACACATGACCTGTTTTACACTGTACATAGGAATTGATGAGGATACAGAGTACGTACCAAACATACTTGAGTACAAGTCAAATCAAACTGTAAATATTACAGACCTTGATTTGCCATCTTATAATGTGCTGGCAGATCTGGGACTATGCAGTCTGTAAAAACTAGTAAGCAGAACAATCAACACAAACCCTAATCTGTGAATTCATAATGTATATTATATACTCACTTATGAGACAAGTCCAACTGCTAATTGCTCAGACCTAGATCTGCAGTCGCATAATGCACCAGCAAATTTGGGTCTGTGCAGTAGGGGTAGTCAGTAGAACAAACAACAAAGACCCTGCTCTGCAGGCACTTATGCTAGAGCAGATCATGATCTTTGTTTGTTTGCATTTGGACTGAACTAATATGCCAGTGTATATATATATATAATTTCTTTCATACTATACACATCTTCTAACCCCCTGGGGGTTCAGGGATGTACAATAATCCTGATGTGTTCTCATCTAGAAGCTATGATGGCCCAGTGATCAGCGTGTTCTACTTGAACCTGGATGAATGCAGGTTTAAATATTACTGTCAGATCAGACAAGGGTGTGGTTTCTATAGTGTGTCCAGGCAACGGTGTGGTTTCTATAGTGTGTCCTTGCACATGGCACTTTACTCCAATTGCCTCAGCATTAAATAACCTACATATATTGTGTTCCTAAGTTGTAAAACACCAAACCAAACCAAACTGAATCTATCCATCATTTTGAAAATGTCTACTGAAAACTGAAAGAAGTTCCATATTCCAGGAGTATGTGGGCATCAGAACTGTGCTGAGCAGCCAACAAAAACCAGTTGGCCATCTCAAATTTGTCCCAAAAAAAGAATGTGCATTGACCTCACTTTTGTTAAGCCTCACTCAAGAAAAGCCAACACTCTTAAAAGGGCACATTGCTCAATACCAAAAGAGCATATTATTATTGTTTTGTATCAATCATCAGAAGTCACCCATTGCATAATGCCTCATTTGCATCACTAAGCAGTGTGCCTTATAAAAGGGGAATCACTGTACACCTCTCCCTCTATAACTCATCAGTAATGGGGTACATATACATCGACTGCAGCATAAGCAATGGGGTACATAAACATTAACTGCAGCATCAGCAATGGGGCACATAAACATTGACTGCAACATAAGCAATGGGGTACATAAACATTGACTGTAGCGCAATGGGGTACATAAACATTGACTCCACATAATCAATGGGGTATATGAACATCAACTGTAACATAAGCAATGGGGTACATAAACATCAACTGTAGCACAATGGGGTACATAAACACTGACTGCAGCATATGCAAGGGGTACATAAACATCAACTGCAGCATAAGCAGTGGGGTACATAAACATCAACTGTACACCTCTCCCTCAATAACTCATAAGAAATGTGGTACATAAACATCGACTGTAGAATAAGCAATGGGGTACATCAACACTAACTTCAACATAAGCAATGAGGTACGTAAACGTCGACTGCAGAATAAGCAATGAGGTACATAAACATCAACTGTAACATAAGCACTGGGGTACATAAACATTGCAGCATAAGCAAAGGCATGATACATCATGGAAAACAAAACTTTCAAGTAACATTCACAATGAGCAGGGGTGGGTGGCTGTGGATGGGGTGTGATGGCAGTGCTAACAACTTTCATTGGTACAAGAAAATTCTAAAATTGTACATTATATATATATATATATATATATATATATATATATATATATATATATATATATATATATATATATTTATACACACACACACACAAAACTGTCATTGTAGAAGGCCTCATGGAAGATTGGTCAGTAGATCAAATAAGCTTCTTCTTTAAAAAAAGTCACCATCATCATCATCATCATCATCATCATCATTATTATTATTATTATTATTATTATTATAATCTCTGTGTCCTACACAAATATTCTTATAATGCATTTTAGCACTAATACATGCCTAAACATTTAAGTAGAGTTAAAAAATTAATAACAGACTTTTGATATAAAACCAGCTGACATGGCTATATGCATCAATTGTGGCTGCTGCAAAGCTAATAGCAGAACCACATTTGGGATTGAATTTCTGAAGACTATAAATATAATTAAAATCTTTTGAAAAAAACAAACAACAACAAAATAAATTATCAGTGTAATTCACTGAACATGTACTGAAAGCAAAAAATTAATCTCTGTACAGCTTAGAGCATTAAAAATGGCTGTCTTTACACATCTTTTTTGATTCCCACAAATAATTTCATTAACAACTATGTAATATCACATTTTGTCTGAATCACTGGAAACTAATTTTATTGCATCCACAGCAGTACTTTGGTATTTCTTGCATAAAAAAAGTTAAAGAAAAAATGAAATACCTGTATCTATACTATAATACAAGTATTCTGCTATTTTATTTTTTACATAACTTTTCATTATTTTCTTGATGCATGAAACATCGAACTCCAGAGCTGCATCTGTGTGACATATACTGCATTTTTCTCTAGAATGTTCCAGTTCTGGCAGTTGAGTGGTTTAGAACTAGTGCTCAATGCAGAATGGGTACATTATAGATAGGCATTTTAAGTACTTCATCTGTGTTGTGTGGCATTTATGGAACATCGTAATATAGTGTTGGTTTCTGACAAAGTTTCAGCTTTTAAGAAATGTATATGTTCATTACATCCCACATGGTCCAGAAGGGCTGGCTTAAAAAATATGAAAGAGCTGGACTAAAAAAAAGTGTTGTCCTACTTGTGCTATGGATGTAACACAATAACAGCATCCAATGTTTTGTCATATCTCAGTCATGAGAACTGGCTTAACCATTTGTTCTTGACTTCTTCAGATTCAAATGTTCATCCATACTGCCTTTCTTTTATTCAAGATGGTTAATGTCATTCATGACGTTTAAAGCTATTTATGATGGTTAATGCTATTCATGATAATTACTTCTATTCATGTTGGTTAATGCTATTCATAATGGTTACTGCTATCCATGATGAACCGCTCCAGTGGCCTAGTGGTTAGAGCATCCGCCCTGGATGCAGGAGGTTCTGGGTTCGATCACCAGCCGAGTCATACCAAAGACTTATAAATATGGTACTAACAGCTGCCTTGATGGCTAATGCTATTCATGATGGTTAATGCTATTTATGATGGTTACTGCTATTCATGATAGTTGGTTAATGCTATTTATGACCGTTAATGCTATTCATGATGGTTGGTTAATGCTATTCATGCTTGTTACTGCTATTCATGATGGTTAATGCTATTCATGATGGTTAATGCTATTTATGATGGTTAATGCTATTTATGATGGTTACTGCTATTCATGATGGTTAATACTATTCATGATGGTCAATCCTATTTATGATCATTAATGCTATTCATTATGGTCAATGCCATTCATAATGGTTAATTCTATTTATGATGGTTACTGCTATTTATGATGGTTAATGCTATTCATTATGGTTACTGCTATTCATGATGGTTAATGCTATGTATGATGGTTACTACTATTCATTACGGTTAATGCTATTCATGATGGTTGGTTAATGCTATTCATGATGGTTAATGCTATTCATGATGGTTGGTTAATGCTGTTCATTATGGTTACTGCTATTCATAAGTCTAGCCAAAAAATTATACTAGATTTTTCCTATCATATTAATAATCAGTGTGTGTGTGATTTGGATTTTTAACATAGCTTTGGCAATTTTTCAGTCATATCATTATGATGTCTGCAATGTGGCAGTTTATAGTGATGTCTAGTACTGAGGCATCATGCTGCAGACATGTAGCATGATGCCCCACCCAGTCACATTATCCTGACACCAGGCCGACCAGTCCTAACACTAACCTCTTAATGCTGAGCTCCAAGCGAGGCAGCTGTTAGTACCACATTTATAAGTCTTTGGTACGACTCGGCCGGGTATCAAACCCACGACCTCCCACATCCGAGGTGGATGCTCTAACCACTAGGCCACTGGAGCAGTCTTAATAATCAGTAAATACTTAATCAATGGTGATTTACACTAACAAACTAATCTGGCTGTTTTCACTAATGAATAACCAATTAACAATACTCTGATAGGTGCTTTGTGTGCTTGATTGATCCTTGCTTTTCCTGCTGTACTCTCTGTCATTACTTTTATCTGAAGCAAAGCAGCAATGGTATTTATTGTTACAGCAAGGCCAACAAGTGGAAATTTTCTGCTTCATGCCTGATAATATAATATGCATGGTACTACATACGGGATCACTCAGGCAGGAAAGTGTACACCTTAATCTGCTTTGTTGGTGGAAGTATGAAGCCGGAATAAGGGAGTAACTCTGACCAATGCTTGAAGCAGTCGGACACCCGAGATATTATGATTGGCCATCCCCTGCTTGTTTTGTCACCTATGGGGTTTGAAATCATTTGATTTTACAGTTGTGTATACAGTATATATGCAAAAGAATATGATTTCCACTCATAACTATGAATGACTAAAAGAAGTATTTGCAAGTTAATAAAAATAATGTTACCAATGGATATCTGGAATATACAAGGGAAAATCTGGATTATAGATACCGGAATCAGTACTGACTTAAGGTTCAACTGCACCTCTCCCACATTTTAGCTCATCTGGATAAATTGTCAACCTCCTTAAAACACTGGGGCAGGTGTGGAACCCATTGTTTCTTAAAAACATTATCCCAAAGATAGACAACCATATACAGCTTGTTATGGAGAAGTGAGTTCCAGAATTTGAGCTGAACATAAAATTCTTGAATTGGCACCCAGAAAATTTCCTCAAGGATGAGAAGTTTCACTACTACTTGCAATGAACTCACGATGTTGATATTTTACTAATTGAACAATTTTAAAAAAGCGAGTTTTGATGTTTGACAAATGTCCCAAGTTTTTTAAAGAAAAGGAGCTTGTTTTGTTGTCAATCAAGAACTAAAAACAATGATGTATTATGCAAAGTTTTCAAAAACATATGATGAGTTTTGAAACTTCTTCAAATAATGTTGTTAACAATTTTTATTGGGTATCTTGAAAATTAAGGTAATTTATACAAAAACTGAACTTCATTAGAAAAAGATATTTATTGACAATTATTCCCAATGTGATTATAAAAATGAGTTAACCATTAAACAGCCCCGCTACTCCCCCATCAACCCAGTTTTTCAAGATGCTCAGTGGGATGGCATCTACTTATTAATATTTTGGAAGTCCCTCGGTAACTTGAGTCCTCACTTACAGTATGATTTCTATTTTTAGACCCTGCTGTGCACAAGTTATTCAGGGAGCAGTGTATTGGAACCAATGTTAAACTTTTAAAATCCAATTTTAGGGAAAGAGAGGATATTTAAATTAATGCAGGAAAGACACCAATTATTTTCCCCAATAATTATATACAAATTTCTTTGGAATGCATGGCTGTTAAAAACCTTGAATTTGAGTCTGCAATAAAATAATCCTTACATAATGAGAACAGAACCTAATCACAAATTATGACCCAATAAAAATGTAATTTTCTGCAAAATTAATGAATTAATAATATATTATATGACTTTCAGAAACAGAAAATTGTGACGAAACCATCACTTATTAACAATACTACCTGTGTATATTTTATTACAAAGGCGAGACAAAACTGTGATGCATATACATATAAATACAATGTCAAATTCCAGCTTACCTGGATTAATGATACTCGAGTTGAGTTTATTCTTCGTGTACTAAGATTTTTTATTTCTGCCCACACAGGTATTGCTTCCTTGACTGTGTATCCTTTCTTAGGAAGCTTTATATGAGCTGTAACTGTTCCTGATATGCAGCACAGAGATCCAATGACTTCAAATGTGTCGCTTTCTACTGGAAGCTGAAACAAACAGAAAGGATGTTAGGATTATAGGAACAACGTGTACTATATTACAATCTTCCAAAGAAGGTGTTCTCAAAATACAAAATTCCTTTGCTATCCAAATATGTACAGAAACAATAAGGTTCTCAATGGAGCAGGAACTGCTGAAGCTCTGTTTGTAGACAGTCATACTTGTAATGCAAGGGTTGTGGTTTTTGATAGCCACTCAGGTCAACTCATGTCAGCTACCATGGTATCCTTGGTAACAATACTGAGCTTTCTTTTCCATGGCATGATATAGCCAAAAATGTCTTAATAGTGATATTAAAACAAACAAACCAAAACTCTCCAAGGTGCCATTTTGTAATCATAAATAGTAATAATTCTAACTTAAGGTCTTAAATGACCTTCATTTTGTAATCATAAATAGTAATAATTCTAACTTAAGGTCTTAAATGACCTTCATTTTGTAATCATATATAGTAATAATTCTAACTTAAGGTCTTAAATGACCTTCATTTTGTAATCATAAATAGTAATAATTCTAACTTAAGGTCTTAAATGACCTTCATTTTGTGGCTTCATGTCTTAAAATGTTGTAACAATCAGATCTTTCAAGACTGCATGTTTAGGCCTTTTAAGACCTTGCTGTGCAGTAACATTAAGATCAAATAAGAATGTCATGGATCTATTATATTTGTCAGGATTTTTTCAGCCAGATACAGTACAGGACAAAATAAGCCAGCCATTTATCTGTTAAGACTTCCTAAGTCAGTCAACGCATCTGCTGTTTTCGTGTCACTAAGACCTTTAAAGCAAGCCAATGCACCTGCTTTTATCCTGTTATTAGATCTTTAAAGCCAGTCAATGTGCATGCTGTTATCCTGTTATTAGGACATTTAAAGCCAGCAAATGCACCTGCTGTTATCCTGTCAAGACCATTTAAAGCCAGCAAATGCACCTGCTGTTATCCTGTCAAGACCATTTAAAGCCATCAAATGCACCTGCTGTTATCCTGTGAAGACCTTTTAAAGCCAGTCAATGCACCTGTTATCCTGTCAAAACCTTTTAAAGCCAGTCAATGCACCTGCTGTTATCCTGTCAAGACCTTTTAAAGTCAGTCAATGCACCTGTTATCCTGTCAAGACCTTTTAAAACCAGTGAAAACACCTGCTATTAATACCTTTAAAGCCAGCAATAAAACAACAAAAAAAACCATTTTCTGCTGCATTCTCCCAAATATACATGTGGCAAAGAAGGGGTGGCAGGAGGGTTGAAAGGATGCGAGAAACTGACAAGTTACCCCTATTTTCATACCCTGATTTCTATGTTTGTGACACATACCAATACACTATAATACTTTTATTTCCAATGGAGACTAAGGCAAAGTAGAGAAATGATAATGAACGTATGGGAAAGGGAGCTGATACTACATTTTACTAGAAGAGATGAAATCCTATGTATATACTATATTTACAAAAAATATGCATGCAACTGAATGTATTAGTGCAAAGTAAAACATAATAAAATGAATCCACTTAAGCTTTTAAAAGCCCAAGTCACTCACTCACAATCACACTCTTTGCCCGATAACCTCACAAACCCGTGTTTTCAACTGGTTTCAGATCAGAGAAGTAAACAATAAGTCTCCTCTTTTATATTGTCCATACAGGAAATAAGTTTTAAATGGCACCAAATGTGAGTTTCTTTCAGAGCTCATCTGTGTGACATTCACTTCTGATGTGTGTTTTAGATGTGGAAGTCCCAAAACAGTGTATATCAAGACAAACTGGGTCAGATCAGAGCCTTTGTCACCTCAACTGTTGATAATCTGGGTCAAATCAGAACTTCTTTCACCTAAACTACTCATAATATGGTAACCTGGTCTGTCCTGGAAAGATCAAATAAGACAAGCCAGAATTATGGGGCAGGTTATGAATTAAGTGGATGAGATACAATGCATAATAAACTCCTGTCTATAAATAACTTGTGTGGTCAGTGTCTTAAATTCTATGGACAGACTTTGTGACAGAGCTTCTAAGTTCCAATATGCAGAGTTAACTTAAAATGATGTTCTCAGGGCAAAATTACCTCAGAGCTTAATACAAAAAAAGTCATTCTATTACACAATTGAAAGGTTTATTCCAATATCATCTCACTACTAAGACATCCTATGAATTACTAGGACTTGTCGTCGGTTGTTTTGCTATGAATGTGTGCGTGTGTTATTTGAAAGCTCCTCAGCACATTTGTTGCTCTCTGGTGCCAAACTAAAGGCAATGTTCAAAGAATGTACAATGGAATTGCTCCAAACTTTAGGATGATAAGCCCTTGCAGGTAAATGTAAGCATGAAGAACAACACAGTATACTATAAAATGCAAACATGTTAAAAACACTGTAAAATTTGATTTAAAAATAAAAAAGGTCTGACATTACTAGATAATTTAACAGTTGACCATTTCACTAAGCAGACTTATGTGGTATTGTAAAAAAACCTATACATTCTATCTCCTTTGCTATATATCATGCCAATTTTTAACTAATGTCTGATACAAATTATTTCCAAAGATGAAAATTATTTTCAAAGATAAAAGCACAAATAATATGAACAGTATATTGCATATAATCAAAATTTTACAGCAAACATGGACAAAAGTTTTAGATATTGAGCATAAAAACTCATCTAGAGTCATTACAGTTTTGAACAGTAAACAGCAGTCTCTCTAAGGGACTGATGCTCTACTGTCTGAAAACAATTTCCAGGAATTTAAGATAAGACCATTTCTTATTTTATCTGCTGAGTGCTGAAACAATTTATGATATTCTTGTGCAATAAGATTTCCAAATTAGGCATATGGCACCATACTGGATGTAAGAACTGCACCATTTTCAATTAGAGTAAACTAGATACCACTAGAAGAGTTTGAGTGAAAACACCAAGTTGATATAACTATCCATTGAGGAGATAAGTGATAAGATTTTCATTATGTTCAGTGTGGCAGTCATATTTGAAGTATGATCAGCACCATTTTTCATTCAGAACCAAAATGATATCATAATTAGACCTCTGGTGAAAACCCATGTTGAAATGACTTTCCATAGAGAAGTATTGATAGGATTTTCAAGATGGCTCCTGTGATGACCCTCGTGGACATCAGATCATCACAATTTTATTTGAGACTAACTAGACATCGTAAGAAACCTTCTGGTGAAAACCACATGCAAATGTGACTTTTTGCACAGGGAATAGCAATAATAAGATTTTCAAGATGTCTGCTGTGGTAGCCATACTGGATATCTGATCAGCACCATTTTCATTTAGAACTAACTAGATATCATAAAAGGTATTATAGTGAAAATCCTATGCTGATTTCAGCATCCATTCAGAAGAAGCAATTATCAATATTTTCAATATGGTCACTGTGTAGCCATGCTAGATTTCCAAGTAGAACCATTCACATTTAAGGACAACTAGACATGATAAGAAACCTGGTGAAAACATGTCAGTATCCTGTTAAGGACAAGAAGTGATAAAAAGATTTCAGCATGGTAGCTATGGTGGCCAGATTGGACAATTTTAGCCTGGTACCATCTGTATTTATGAACACAACTAGACCATGGGATAAACACATGTAAAGGTTCATAGCAATTCTCCATGTAGTTATGGAGAAGTAATGATAATAAACTTGTGCTAATGGAAGGACAGATAATGGATGACAGGCCATTCTCAAAAGCTCTTCTAAAGTAAGATCAATAGAGTTAATTGTAAAATCTGGTCACAATTTGTTAAACAGTTTTTGAGAGAAAGTAATTTAAAGGTTTTTTTTGGGGGGGGGAGGGGGGTTTAGTGCCGGTGAGCATATTTGATAGTTGATCACCTAAAGTGTACACCCTAGACAAATTTTGGTTACGGGCAAATTTTCTAGAACAAAAGTTTTCATCTACAAAACTATGTCTGACGCAGCAACAATGTTTTCATTCTTGCACGCTATGTGATGACCAATACGGTTTATGTTGTCTTTCTACCTATGACTGTCAGCAAGTAACACAAACTCTGACCTGCTAGCATACTATGTGATGGCAGACCTGGGTCTATGCAGCCATTCTACATACGATTGCATGCAAATAACAGAGACCCTGACCTGCTAGCACACTGTGTGATGGTAGAACATGCTCCATTCTGTCAAGTGATTCTACCTACAGATGAGATTATGCCCTACTAGAACATTATGTGATGGCAAACCTGGGTCTATGCTGTCATTCAGTACATGACCATGAGCAAATAGCAGAGACCCTGACCTGTTAGCATAATATGTGATGGTAGAAAAGGCTCTATGCTATCATTCCATCTATGATAATGAATAAATAACAGACACCCTGACCTGCTAGCACACTATTATAACTGTGAGCAAACAGCGGACACCCTGACCTGCTAGCACACTATTATGACTGTGAGCAAACAGCAGACATCTTGACCTGCTAGTACACTATGAGATGGTAGAACAGGGTAAATAATGTCATTGTACCTATGACTGAACAAATAGCAGAGACCCTGACTTCTTCGCTCACTGTGATATGATGGTAACATTTTCATGTCTGCAAATACACCAGTCCACATTCTTGTTCTGCCAATGAAGCATCTATATTTCTTTAAATAATAATGCATTTCCATTTTCTGTATCTTAATAGTATACAAAATTCATAATATGGGGGCTTATATAGGACTGCAATATCACTATTGCTTCAGCTTTTATTGTAAAAGGTTCTGACCCTGAAGGTTCCAGCACATGCAATATAACTGAGTGGTTATTACCCTTTCAATAAGAGTTACTGCCCTTTTAAAATGAGTTGTTCTCACTAAGTTCTTGGGTTTTCTCCAACTCAAAGACATCCTCATGTCACCATCAGAAATAGTCAAGAGTTGTTAGCACAAGTTGTTCATGTCTGTTGTAAAAATGAAGTGAAATCCTATAAAATCAGAAATAAACTTAGAGGATTTAATGTTGCTTTTGTTATCGGCAACAAATGCCAATGAAATGAAATCCATTATGAACATGTCTCTGTTCAGAGTGGGTGTCAACGTAATCAGTGTTACCTACAAGACTGAATCTCCATGAATATTTCCAATTTTACAGTCATTAAAACTCAGGTCCCTTTTGTACAACTGACATGGAATTAGTATAAAATTTGGTCTTTTAAACTCACAAATACCTACAGCAGCATCAGGTTCAGCATTGAGATCTAATGAGGAGATGACTGCAAATTTGCTGGTGCGTTCATGGTGTGGCCCGCCAGGCGTACATATTGTCATCCTCACAAAGTAACGTAATCGCCCATGTTTTCCTTTGAAGGAAGATGGAAGTTTCGATGGCAGAGTAAACTCAAAAGGGAAATAATGAGAGCCTGGATTTAGCAGATCTTCATCGCTGCCTTTATCACCTGCAAAAAGGAAATAACGAGAGCCTGGATTTAGCAGATCATCATTGCTGCTTTTATCACCTTCAAAAGCATACAGCAGCTGGAAAGTAGAGAAATGTTCACAAACGTGGATGCCCCACCAAAAATTTGCAAAACTAACTGAAATGCACAGTTTAACCAGACAGAAGGATGGATACATATGTAACACTCTATACCCCACCATTTTTAATGTGGCAATAAAGTTAACCGTCCATTATTGCGGTTTCTTTCCTTGCAAATTAAGATTCAAGGCTGTGACAGCAACTGCTATGTGGAGTGCTTGCCCTTCTTTTGGGGCCCTTCTGAATGAAGGTCATCCCTGTTCAGGAGCCACATTGTTTGTAACATCAAAAGTATACTTTACTATTTTGTACACCTTATTTATAAAGACATCTTTTAATGTAGAAGGTGTGGCCTCATGAGACAGGATCCACTCTATTCAATGCATTCTTATCACAATGGACATGGAATCTAACGTTTTCGGACAGAAAAAGATACATTTTTTTAATGTCATCATTCAGTATCTGAAAAAAAGAACAGAGGTATGCAGGTTTACAAGTATATTGTTATACTGCAGTAAGGATCCTTTCACGACATGTACTGAGGCACACTGCCAATGAACTGATTTTTGCACTATTGTTATAAATAGCAGAGGTATAACATTTCTACTTCAGCCATTATTTGTTTCCTTTGAGTTAACTGCCTTGTTCAATATCTGTTCTCAATCCAAAAAGATTTCTGAAAGATGTGTCTATTGCGAAAATGGTTGTACTGCATGCTACATGCTGTGTGTTGCACAGCTTACAATGGTGAATGGTGGATATGAACTCTTGTATGAACTAATGCTGAATAAAAAGGGCAATCTGGCAGCATTTTATCAGAAATTCTCATGAAGGCAATTTAATCACCACTCTTGCCATTGCCATACATTGTGCAAAATAAAATTAAAATGTGAAGAATTCAAAATTTCATGTAGCTTTAATTTCTCGAAAAAGGTATTTAAATGAAGAAGTATTTAAATGAAGAACAAATTTTGTTATGTAGGTGAGTCCAAGATACATGTGACAGGACTTCACATGTTGATGAGTTTTAAGACACATGCAACAGGACTTAACATCTGAGTTCAAGATACATGTGACAGGACATTATATCTGGGTGAATTCAAAATAGATGTGACAGGATTCTATTTAATTTGCATCTTCTCAAATCAGACTGCAAAGGTAGCTATGGCAGGATGAGGTTGGTAGATGTGGGCAGTCAAGTTCATTGTCCCACCAACAAACTTCTCTGTATTCAAGGCAAGATTGTTGATTAAATTTCCCTCTTGAATCTTTCTGCTAAAAATGCTGCCAGAGAATTGAATTTAACTTATTATTCAGTACTGGTTCATACAAGAGTTCACATCCACCACTGTGAGACTTTCTATCCCAATATACTGCCAAATGCATCTCAATAAACTCTCCTGTACCACAATATATCACAACATAAAAATTCTGATAATACTCCCAACCCAACAAAATAGGTAGTCCCCAAAACATCTCAGTCATATCCTAGGATTTTGGTCACCATTTATGTATGAGAGAAAATCAATCACATTTTATACTTTAATTTTCCAAAGCAGCTCCAATGACTAAGTATGAATGCAAACTGCTTACTCTGATCAACAGTTCTAATGACTGAGTATGCAAACTGTTTACTTTTGATTGGGAGTTCTTATGACTGAGTATCAGAGCAAACTGCTTACTTTTGATTGGAAGTTCTTTTGATTGAGTACCAGAGCAAACTGCTTCCTTCTGATTGCCAGTTCTAATGATCATCAGTACAAACTGCTTACATTTGATTGGCAGTTCTAATGACTGAGTACCTGAGCAAATTGCTTCCTTCTGATTGGCAGTTTTAATGACTGAGTATCAGTGCAAATTGCTTACTTTTGATTGGCAGAACAGTGGTGTAGTTGAATACTTCCTCATCTGATGCTTGAATGTCACTAGAGGTCATCCATTCAACTTTGGCCTCTCCTACAGCCTCAAGACACACACCTGATAAAAATGAAGACAAATATTACAACAATGAAATAAAACCTTCAACCAGTGCTTTTCATTTAGGACCAACTAGACAACTTTGTTCAGGATATGATATCTACATGATAGAAAAGCATACCATGTTGTACATGCAGTATGATACTACAAACGGTTCAGGAGATATTATGTAAACTAAAGTATGACAGACTGGCAAGCTGACTCTAGTATACCCTCCCCCAATACTTGGGGGGGGGGGGCTATAAAAATGAAGAAAAAAGCCAAAGCCCCATCACAAACATCATGTTTTCATAGACAAAAATAAGAACAAATTACTAAGTTTTCATGCTGTGACAAACACTGATCTTTGCTTTGTTAATAAATGCTTAGAACTAACTTATTCCTGAGCATTTTAAGAACCAAATTTATATTTATTCATCAGGAATAATGTTGCCTACATATTCTAAAGATCACAAAGAGAAATGCCCATGTATCAAATAAAATTGAATGAGATGACATGTCTAAAGTTGTTTTAATTTAATACCATTACCAATGACAGAATTCATCTTAACACATTTTCTTGTCTTTCCCATAAATGTAAAATTAGGTATAGTCTCTTAAAAGCATAAATATTAGCATCAATATTATGATCCACTAGTAAGTCTGGGTTAACTGCCTCCATTAGACACCTCCTATGACATGCAGAACTTGAGATACATTGGACCTATTCTACCTCCTCAAGCCCACAGCAAGACGGGCCCATTCTACTCTGGCCACATTGGGGTTTTCAACTGCCCCTATGCCCACAACAGGACTTGAGACACATAAAAACCTCTTCTTCATCATTGTGCCCACAGAGGGGCTCAGGGCTACAACAGGCCAAGTGTACATCCCTATGCATGCAGCGAAACTCAGGCCACTTTGAACTTATTCTACACCCCTGGGCTCCCAGTCAGACTCTGGCCACATTAGGCCTATTCTACACCCATGAACCCAATTCTGATTGCAAAATGAATAAACTGATCATAATGTATGCTGAAAATGCATTATAAATTCATATGCTTCCACTCATGTTGAATTCAAGGATTTTACCAGAACTTTCCTGGACTTCCCCGAAAAAATTCCAGTACCTCAAATATAGACAAAAAAGTTGAAAATCATCCATGGAATGATGAGCAAAACAAACCAAAAAAGTGAAACACCTGAGAAAAACAACACAACAGAACAAGATCATTTTTTAACTGCTCTTGCTGATAAATAACACAGCAACCATGTAACAAAAAGAGTCCAAAACAATTTTAGAGTGATCCAAAATTTTCAACAACTAAAACTAAAGCATCATTTTTCAAGGACTTCAAGACCTTGAATTCCAAATCCAGGACTTTCAAACAGGCATAAGTGTTAGGATAATTGGATGTCTGTGAAGCCAAATGAAAAGGGAAATAAAACTGAAAGAAGATGGATAGATGCATGGACAGGCAGTAGATACGGGCATGTTTGAGCTGTGGTTGTGCATGTGTGTGCATGTATGTGTATATAAATATATATATATACATATGTATATATATATATATATATATATATATATATATATATATATATATATATATATATATATATATATATATATATATATATGCATGCTGCACAATCATGTACCCAGCTGTTATATTCATTGCATAATTATTTGAGACACCTGAACTGCAGTCTCAGTTGGGAGGGGTGATGCAATATAATCCGGATTGAATCAAATCAGCAAGGCTCTCTTTCAATTCTCCCTGACCACTCAGGTGTGTTGGCCATACTGAATCAAATCCAAACAGTCAAACTCTCTTTCTGTTATCCTTGACCACTCTTAGTGTGTTGGCCATATTGAATCCAATCAGTATGGCTCTCTTTCAATTATCCTTGACCACTCTAGTGTGTTGTCCATACTGAATCCAATCAGTACGACTCTCTTTCAATTATCCTTTACCACTCTAGTTTGTTGGCCATTCTGAATTGAATCCAAACAGTCAAACTCTCTTTCTATTATCCTTGACCATTCCGGTGTGTTGGCCATACTGAATTGAATCAGTATGACTCTCTTTCAATTATCCTTGACCACTCTAGTGTGTTGGCCATACTGAATTGAATCCAAACAGTCAAACTCTCTTTCTATTATCCTTTACCACTCCGGTGTATTGGCCATACTGAATCCAATCAGTACAACTCTCTTTCAATTATCCTTGACCACTCTAGTGTGTTGGCCATACTGAACTGAATCCAAACAAACTCTCTTTCTATTATCCTTGACCACTCTGGTACATTGGCCATACTGAATCCAATCAAAAAGACTATCTTTCAATTATTCTTGACCACTCCGGTGTGTTGGCCATACTGAATCCAATCAGTACGACTCTCTTTCAATTATCCTTGACCACTCTGGTGTGTTGATCATACTGAATCCAATCAGTATGACTCTCTTTCAATTATCCTTGACCACTTCGGTTTGTTGGCCACACTGGGTTTCTGTTCATCATCATTTTCATGAAGGACAAACTAGGTCATGGTTAGAATAATGTGTGTATAAAGTTTCTTGGCAATCATGTAAGTGGTTTAGAAGAAGTAGTGATTAAAAAAAAGCTATTGCAACAAATGGTTGGATAACAGATGACCGACAACATGTCATTGCTTAAGCTCTTATTTTCTATGACCATTCGAGCTAAAACTTGTAGACGTATGCTTTGATGAATAAGAAACTTTATGACCAGGAACTTGTCATACTGAAATCTGATTTGCATCAGTTAATATCAGGTTTACTGTTTCATAAGACTTAATATTCACCCCAAAAATGGTCTATAACCAGTCGATGATGTTATTTATGTGAAAAGCTGTTTGTAAAATCCTAAGTATAAATGTTAACTGCTCAGTGATTCTGTAGAAAACAGTCTTATCACAAGACAGATAGATGGACTCCTTGATATGTCAACAACATTAAATTTAAAAAGTTTGCTAATGTTAGAATGGAAGGTTAATAAGTACACTTTACAGTGGAATACTGCATCAGCAGTTATAGCAAAACCTGGTCAGGTAATCAATAGAACAGTTGTAATCAAAAGCAAAATATTTCTAATACAGTGTAATTGAATTTCTGAGACTGGTAACATGCCGATATTGATCAACACGAAAACAAAATCAATTAAACTAACTCAATTTGGGATAGATTTAGAATAACTAAACTCTATTGTCTGACCTTGTAAAACTTGTAACTTATATTGGACCAGAATACAATGTTATACATACACTGCTACTACTAATACAACTAAAGATGATAGTGATGATGATGAAGAATATGATAATGATAAATAAGAAACAATGAAACAAAAGTCATTTCCACAAGGTCATTTAAGTCCATTACAATTATTAAAGCCAGATGAAAAAGTTGAAGTTACAGCAGGTTTAAGTAAATAACAGGTGCATAAAAACAATGCCATTTTCATTATCTGTACCTGATAGCTTAGGAATTTTGCTATAACTGGATTTTCTCATCTCATACATTGTTTTTACTTTCCTTTCAATGCCATGTGGTATTTATTTAGCAATTTAAAGGTGACAATAAACACAAACAGATAATAAAAAGAAAACAACAAAGCTAATGACTGAGGAAAAAGTTACACATGTAATCACATTCGAAAATATCTCAAGAGACCAGATACTACTGTAAAATGACATGTACTTGCCCATTACTTCCAATTTCCTCTCACACTGACATCAACAAATCAAGACATGTCCCTACCCATTACATCCAATTTCCTCTCACACTGACATCAACAGGTCCATATAATTTTTTTTCAACTTCTGCCATTTCAATATCTGCTTTGTGAGAATGAATAATGCTGTTCTTTATGCAAGTTATAACCCCTTCCATCAATTATACATACAAATGTTTAGAAATATCAGGAATGATCATATCAATCAAGTGAAATTAGGATCTTTTCTACTTCTGGAAAAAAGTTCTTTTGATTATTTGGAAGGCTCTAAAGAAAAGTTTCTTTTCTATCTTTTGTCAAATAATTCAAGAAGTATGTATGTATGTATGTATGTATGTATGTATACATGCATGTATGCATGTGTTGTTGCACCCTCAAAGAGCCCAGGGGACATTTTCCTTCCCTAAACTGATAATGTTCCCAAAATGTAACATATCCCCATATCTTGAAAGTTACAGGGAAACAGAGATACAAGTCTATCATCTTGAAAGCTCAGCCATGGTACATCACAATAAGTACAGCCATGGTACATCACAATAAGTACAGCCATGGTACATCACAATAAGTACAGCCATGGTACATCACAATAAGGACAGCCATGGTACATCACAATAAGTACAGCCATGGTACATCACAATAAGCTCAGCCATGGTACATCACAATAAGTACAGCCATGGTACATCACAATAAGTACAGCCATGGTACATCACAATAAGTACAGCCATGGTACATCACAATAAGTACAGAGTTTATCACATCAGCATAGTATAGGCTATATGGTACAGACAGAAGTTAAGTTCGAGAAACTGTAAGAGAGAAACCACAGTACTGTCAATACAAACTGTTATTTTCAAACCCTTACACCAGTTTAGCAAGGAAATTACATTTACAAACATATTTTTCACCCAAAATGATAAGCTCAAGCAAATACACATCTGGTAATCACCAAAATTGTATGTTGCTAATACGCTGAATTGACTATTCATGAAAAGTGACTGACACCAAAATACAATGATTTAACAGTAAAATCTAAGCATTTCAAACATGATCAATGGATGTACATCTTAATAAACAGCTGATGAAAAACAATATTGGATTATCAGAAAGTGGGAAACTGTGCACAACTGGCCACTAACTTGTATTGAATAAACTGAATATCGCGAGTACTGTGTACAATGGACTGTCCAATAAAAAATTTCAGCACCTATAGTACATATATGATTTGACTATACAAAATGTATCCATTGTAGTCCTTATTACTCAGACGTCAGTATAGGTCTCCTTTTTTATAACAAGGTAGTTGGGGTCCATAACTTTTGACTGTGTTATATGACACTGCAGTATAATAAGAATGACAGAAAATCTGATGAATGAATACAATGCAAATGTGTGGGGGTTGGGCTGGGTGAAATAAACAAAATGTCAGTCAAATGTATAATATAGTTTATGTATATTAAATATGTGTGTGTGATTTGGATTTTTAACTTAGCTTTAACAATTTTTCAGTCATATCACTACGATGCCTGCAGTGTGGCAGTTAGTGATGTTTAGCACTGAAGCATCATGCCACGGACATGTAGCATCATGTCCCACCATTACATTATCCTGACACCAGGCTGACCATTCCTAGCACTAACCTTTTTATGCTGAGCACCATGTGAAGCAGCTGTTAGTACCATTTTTATAAGTCTTTGGTATGACTCAGCTGGTGTTCGAACCCGCAACCTACCACATCCGAGGCAGATGCTCTAACTACTAGGCCACCTGAGCAGTCATGTATATTAAATATATATATTTTTTTCTTTAATTGATATCTATGCATTTAATTTTGTTAATAATATTGTTTTAAAATGGAAATAAAGATATAACACTAAGATTCAATGCATGTTGTCATATTTGACAGTCCAATCCAATTTTGGTCACAGAGTCCATAGTGGTACTGTGTTATAGTGAAGAGTGTTATAATGAACGACAGCAGTATCTTCAAAAAAGTCTATTCTTGATAGGATTTTCCTCAAGCATCCTCCAAATCATGACTCCCTGAAGCCAAGTGTTCTTCAAGTGTCCTTCAATCATGACTCCTACTTGAGATGACTGGTTTGCCATGGCAGAAATTGCTATAATGAACTAGAAGCGGTTGCATCATTAAAGACAAGATGGCAGATGTGACTGAAAGTTACATCTACATGCTTTCGTTTGCCTGCTTTCTTTGTAATAAATTCATGATTATGGCCCTTTGAAAAAAAAAATATATTTTAAAGGTCACAAATTATGTCTTTGATAAAATGCTTGAATTTTAATTTAAATATATCTCTTGCATAGCATAAATTATTACTATAGTTACCCAAAACAAACCCAGGACTGATGATAAGCCCACCCCCATTCTTTTTAACTAATTCATTAGGAATGGATAATTGCTATATCATGTGAGAAATAGTTTCCAATAAGGCTAGAACTAATTCATTAGGCATGGCCAATTTCCCTTATCAGGTGAGAAATACTGTTCCACAAAGACATGAACTAAGGGTAAATAAACACTCTCCTCTCAAATTTGTGTCTCACTGTTGATCAGTTCTTTCCATGATGATGTATACAGTGGATGTGAAGCAAAGATATATTCTCATGATGGCTAGAGTTTTCTAAAGTAGACATCCAGGCTTTCATGATACAAATGTTTTCTAAATTAGACATCCTGGTTTTTATGATGAAGACAAGTGTTCTGAAGGAGACGTACTGATTTTTATGATAACAAACAATTTTCTAGAGGAGACATTTTGGCTTTTATAATATCAAGAGTTTTCAAAGTAGACATCCTTCATTTTTTATGATGAACACAAGATTTGTAAATTTGATATATGCTGGTTTTTATCATGACACACAAGCAGACATCCTGCTTTCCAGAATCAAAGATTTCATGATAATCGTGGTCTTTTTAAATTGTCAACAACAAGAAAAATCCAACATAAAATCCCTTTCAGTATACAACCTTTATCTGAAAAAGAAAACTCTGTATACTGCATCCAATCATGACTTTACTGACAGCAAAATAATGTTAGTATCAAATTTCCCTAACGAGATGATCTGGAGCCATAATTTATTGGATGAATCACCCAAATTAAGTGCAATCTGAGTTCTGATATAGTATGATACAAGTATATAGAAGTCATAAAGTTACTGATACAGTATGATACAAGTATGCAGAGGTCATGAAGCTACTGATGTTATGTATATTTAATTTAATTGTTTAACTGTTAGTTTTAAAAAAATTTTTATTTCATTACATGCTATTTGTAATATAACAGTGTATGCTGGACTCGATCTTGTCCAAAACTGAGTTCATTTCTGCTTGACCTGACTGAGATTTTTTAAAATTTCATTATGTCAACAACTAATACAAAGCTCAATTATTCTCTATGTGTATGAGCTTATTATCAGGATTATTATTCAGGTAAACAAGGAGTAAATATGTTGATTTTGGTCAGGGTTTTGGTGATTCCTAAATGAAGTTTACAGGTTATTGTGTTGTAAGTAAACAAGGCTCATTAGATTATTCTAGAAGGTTATTTTCCATTAGGAAATATCTTTTTTTTAGAAAATGCTAATTGTGACCTGAGGTCAAGTAGAGAACTATATAGTCTTGTGATTGTGAGGATTTGGTCAGTCGTGCTTTAACATCTAGCACATTTTCAATTTGTATTATATTGTGACCAGTTTGGGCTGAATTTTATTTTCTTCAAATTATTGAATTCAAATGATTATTTTCTCTGGAAATACAAAAGTGCTCTGATAAAATTCTTGGATAAAGACATTCACTGGAATTTATACTTAACTCAAACCTGTTATAATATTTCTGTGATTCAACAAGAGACTGTTGACACATCAGCACTCCGCAGGCTTTAACAGATATGTCATTGCCTTCAGTTTTGAATCTCTTTGGGACTTTTACTGAATTTTATTCAGGACTATAAATTACTAGGACTTGTGTCTTTAATTCTTGGATTATTTTGGGATTTAATTTGCAATAATATAAGTTCTTTTTTTCTCATTTTCACTTTGTATTCTAGGAAATAAATTATTTGTTAAATTTAACAAAGCTTGTTGTCTCTCACTCTTTTCTGTTACTTATTTTAAGAGCATAGCCTCGTAACACTGATACAGTATGATGCAAATATGCAGAGGTCATGAAGTTACTAAAATCTGCATAGCATGTTGTGTTTTGGGGTTTTTCCTCCTTGATGGCTAACTTATTCTGAATGGTCTAGACTTGTAAGCAGTAAGTCAATCAATATCAGCTGCTGGTATATCATCAACATTATCTGAAATATGCTTATAGATATAAGAACTTCTGTTACATTAGGTTTCTATTTCTGGAGTCTGAAACGCATTTTGCATTCAAACTTAAAAGATTTGATGTTATCAACACCAGCATAGTACTGGAACAGTCTCAGTCTATCTGTACTTCAACAGGGTGTAGTGGCTGTGATACATCTTTTCATTCTATGAATTGGTACCTGTCAGTACATCTTATTATAAATTGGGCCCAGCCTGGGGCCAAGGGCCCAGCCCGGGGCTATAATCAGTCGCGAAGCACTCAGTGCATAGGCGACTTTAATCCATGGACACACATCTTATTATTCTATCAACTGGTACTTGTCAGTACACATTACCATTGAATTTCTAAGAATTGGTACCTGTTAGTACATAATATCATTCTACGAATTGGTACCTGTCAGCACATATCATTCTGTGAGTTGGTACGTATCTGCATCGGTAAGTTGTACTGACTGTGATAGCATTAACATTCTATGAATTGGTACCACTGGTACATAATATAATTCTATATACTGATAACTGTTGACATCAACAAGGTCTACTGACTGTGGCACATACCATTTAATGAACTGGTATCTGTCAACATCAACAAGGTGTACTGACTGTAGTAAATACTATCTCTTTTATGAACTGGTACCTGTAAGGGCATATTATCATTGAACAAATTAGTACATAATCAATTTTTTTTAGACATCGCTGGAGTGTATATATATATATATATATATATATATATATATATATATATATATATATATATATATATATATATAGATATATAGATATAGATATATATTTAACTCGTACATTTAAGTTCCTTTTCTTCTCCCATTTACCACAATTGGTACAACTAAAATAAATGCTATATGGACTGCCCAGTCAACTTCTGAATGCAATTCACTAGCTGTGTGTGTGGAATTATATAGTGTTAAATTAATTCCGATCATGAAGGATTGACACTCATTAGATACACCAATAAATACAGCATGGTGCTCAAGGACTTCATCACAGTTTATGGACTTTTCAATTACCCCTAAAAAAGGTATATAGACTAAAAGCAAAACATGAATGGCAAAATCATGACCAAATTTCGTAATTAGTAATCTTAATTATTCATGAATTGCAAAGTGCATTTGCACTTCTTACCTGTATATTTTGTATGGCTGGATGGTATAGAAAGTTTGGAAACTGAAGGAGTGGCTTGCTTAACATGAGAAACAAAGAAAGTGTGACAGTTGTTGAAAACTGGGAAAAATATTTATTGCTATTTATTAGGTGCTGATGCTGATGCCAAGCTGACAACCCTACAGACTCGCAATTAGTGGAACTAGGGATAAAAATTAGCGATTTTGACAAGAATTAGTGAAAAATACCATGACAATAACTCCATCCACTCTGACCATCAGTACTACATTATATCAGAATCTCAAAATAAAACTAAAACACTATATACATATATATATATATATATATATATATATATGCAGAAATATATCTGCATTTCTATTTATTATGGTATTCACAAACTTCACTTGTTCTTGTGGTTATTTATCAAGATATGAAACATTTAACCACCAGTAGATACAGTTGTGTGGCTCCTCTATCATTACTGCCATCAGTTGCTATAGAAAATGAAGATATTTGCGAAGCAACAAGTTTTCTGTGGCATTCTCCAACATTGCTTTAACTAGTGTAGCACTTTGGTTCTTCCACAGGAAAATTTGGAAGCGATCTTCAAGTCTGGGAATATCTGTTGGAATAAATGTTTAGCATGGTCTCCAGCTGATTAAGGTAGATTGTGTTCAACAAGAAAACTCACAAACAATGCTTCAGTGTTGGTAGCCTGCAGGTCTTCTGTCAATGGCTTAAAATATTCCAGAGCTGAAATCTGCTGCGAGTTCTTAATTTTCCCAACCTCTATCATACATGCTTTTTGCCACAGGGGTTCGTTACAAAGAAAATTAGGATTATCTGTCAATGAATTAAGGGATGGGAGGTCTAACCTGTGTTATATTATTACAGTTAGACCTCCCATCCCTTAATTCATTGATGGATACTCCTAATTTTTTTTGTAACAAACCCCTGTGCTTTTTGCTACCAATGTGCTTCCTCACAAAGTCTCTGCCACCATGCCTAATGCTAAAATCTGTGGCACACTGTGTGCATAAAGCATGAAGTATATCAGTGTTTGATGACTGAATGCACTGCCAATTTTTGGTATATTCCAAACTAAACTTCACTTTTTGTGCAATACATTTCTTTTTCCTTGGTGGTGAAGACATTTTCAAGATGCGATGCTGAGTGGTAATTCAAATCAGTGTTGTGGATGCATGCACGGAGAAAAATTCCTGTTAGGCCCCGGTTTCTTTCAAAAGCATCTGAAAAACTACTCTTATACATATAGATTAAAATATGCTAAAATTCTTGCTATCGGCCCAACTGTACCAATCAGCTATAGTTCTACTAATATTGCGACTAGCAGTACCGGACCGTTTTGGCAATTGCCAATATCACAACTAGCACTTAATGGGAAAACTGTTATTTTATTAAAGATTTAAAATAATTGAGAATTGGGGAATTCATGATTTTTTTGCATGCAGCGCAAGTCAATGAATTGCTGTAGAGTGGTGAAATTCACGCCAAAATTGTGAGTGTTGGCAGCTATGCTGATGCAACATATACAATTTATTTAAACAAGCATATATTACTTACCTGTGGAGGGAAAACCCCCAATCATAAAAACATTTGGAGGGTATGTCAGCCTTTATTAAAACAGAAAACCATTCAAGTCAAAGGCTTCATCTTTAAACAGTATTAAACAATTCTATGGCAGAAAAAAACTAAAACCTTCACTCAAGATGTATCGGTTGCATATATAGGAATTAAATTGGATGAAAACTTACTTGAAACAAAATAGGTGTTTCATATATTATTATCAATTTATAAGCACTGGTATATAATGAACTCTCCAATCAGTCTTAATATAGTTTCAGTGCAGAACTGCACAAACTGGGGAAAAGTTCATTGATTCAGTTAATAAAATTCAGAGACCAATCTGAGTTCACATTCAACAAAAACTTTGGAGACCAGTTTGAGTTTAAATTCAATGAAAAATTTGGAGACCAGTCTGATTTTAAATTCAGTGAAAAATTTGCAAACCAGTCTGAGTTATATTCAAGTAGAAGGATAGAAGGAGATTAAAGCATTGCAGATTCTGGCTTCATCTCTGCCATCGTGTTTCTAATATACTTGCAATTTCTTAGTAGACTTAAATTTGACTTAAACTAGCCTAGTAATGTCCAGTTTCATTGATTAATGTACAAGTGAGATGACATTTGGCTTAGATTCTTTCTGTCTTTGTTTTGGTTATTGAATGAAATATCTTTGAAATGCAAAAAATAACATTTTACCATTCAGAGTATACAAAAAATACAATAAGGCAAAAACTTATTCACGTCTGCTTGTGTCAACTTGATCATCAATACTCACTTTGCACAAATAGCGGTTCTTTGATGATCACCCAACCATAGCCATAGACTGTGTCTCCTACACAATAAGTTGCTGTCGGATTGTTGAAAATTATTTGGAACTTCTCCAAGCGCTCCATCCTGGATTACTACAGCCTGAAATGATGATCATCCACATATTGGTAAGTATAACTTTAAGGCCAAGAATCTTTGAAGATTGCTTTAACATTTACTGCAACTAAATAACATATACATATGTTACACAACTTCAAACAAGGTTAAACAAGTACACAGAAGCCTGAGTGTCTTGTCAGGATTTTCTGCTGACAAAGAAGTTTATCATCAAGGAACTAAATTGCTGAAATTGGTGATTTTAGAAAGTGATCAAATAATAAATACTTGTAGCAGCATTTGTTTTGTCTCTTAATGTTCATTACAGCCAAGATATATAATTCATTATTAACTAAGCATATATTAGTCTCTGGACAGATTTTCTGTTACTTTCAAACTTGGCCAGTTACATTTTTTTAAACGTTTATTCTCATACGGCAACCTAATATTTAAAATGATTCTCATTTAGGCATGTGCGATTCTGCATTCGTAATGTGGCTTGTAAATTTTTCTTTGCTGCAAATCATACAAAAGTCAAATAATACAAAAGTCAAATCATACAACAGTCAAATCATTTTGTAGGCTTTTACTTGAGCAATAAATTGATCAAGTTCCTCAAGCACCAACTTGAAATGGACCTTTTCACAGATAAATGTTTCATTGCTTTTCTAATAAAATTATATTGTATATATGAGAAATGGAGCAGTTTGAAAATGAAATTGAGAGGCCTAGATAAGAATTTAATAAATTGGGTCTTTTACCCCCCACCCCCAGTTTGGAACATGGTATGTAATTGCATCCCTTGAAATTATATGGGGTATTTTGTGACCACCACAAAACACAAACTTTGCACTACTGGTCTAAGTCATAAAGATGCTATTGATGCCTCTTTCAGTGCTAAAAACAGCTCAGTGACCAAGACCAATTCAGGATGCATTTGATTATATGTATCTATTTGAGTGATTGTTCTCACAAAGATCATGTACTGTCATTTCAAATGTGCATGGAACCTCGATAACTTGAACCGATAGCATAATTTACATTGATAAAACAAACCATCTAGGGTCTAGTCTAGATACACATCTTGCTAATTTCTCACAATGAACACCAAATAATCAAGAAAATGTACTACAGTCATGCATTATATTCTCAACCCCTACCATTATTTCTTCCTTAAAATCCCCTATTCTTCAAAATAATCCCCCCTTTTAATCCGATGGAGGAGTGAATTTCCACCCCCACCATCTAATGTTCAGCTCTAGATCATACTATGGCCAGCTGCTTTTGGCAGGAGCGATTTGCTGACAACTTTAAACTAAATACTTAAAATTAAATTGTTTTGTATAAACTGTAATTGTTTCAAATATTTGTTTTCACTCAAACTGTCAGCATAAAAGTACACAAAACACTGCTTATCTAGAAGTGATGGATGCAAATTTGTAACTGAAGGTTAATGGCAGACATATAGTTCACTTTGACACCAATCTTTCACTGAAAAGAAACAACACTGTATTAATACTGGTTGACATTTTGGAATGAATCGAAGTGTATTGAAATGGTACAGATTTTTTGTTGATGTTTTGTCACAGCAAATTTTGTTGTGGTCAGCGTAACACATAATCATTTATGATTAACGTAATGGGCTAGGCTTGCCATAAATTGGTAGCTTGTGATAGTTAACCTCTCTTGTTTGGAAGCATGACTGGATTTTAATTTGGACCCACTAAGAGAAACGTCCAATAGATATGTAAATGTAGGGTCAAGTGGAGGAAATGACAAAGTAAAGACAGGCCAGAGAAAAATTTGGGCGAATCTTGGGCTATATGAAATATGTGTCATAAAATGATATTTTTCTAAACAGTTATTAATGAAGGCAGACAAGAGAGAATTATACTGACTTCAATGAGAGTGTACAAATTTTGGTGGATACATGAAGTTATTCCTGATGGGCTAAGCTCAATGAAGGGGTCAGTTTACCAGTTGAACTCAAGGTTTTAAGTAATTTCCCTTGTGAAATTTGACAGTCCAATTTTTTTCTGCTGAAAGAGAAGTCTGAGAGACTCCAAGGAAATTATCAAGTGTTATTTCTCTCATTAAATAAATTGTCCAAGAGACAGGGGTCTGGAAGAATTTGAGACCCAGAACCAGAGAGATATGGCTTCATAGAAAAGGGAGCGAGTCTCAGAAAAAAAGTATTGTCTCAATCACAAACAATATGTTCATCGATGTAAGTTTGTAATCATTTGTTGAATTTATTCATTTTAAATTCATACTTCAAGTCTCTGTGAGTTCGGAAGCTGAGGGTTTGCTTGCATTTGTCTCATATGTTATACAACTCATAAATTTATATGAATTTGTTGTTTGAATTACCTTGTTCAGATGTAACAGAAGTCATGTCTTGTACAAATTTAATGCATTACTCTGATATGAATTGTAAGAATTGATTCAACTGTCTTAAATGATATGCAGCACGTATTATGAGAATTGATTTTGCTATGTCTATGTCAATGAATCTCTAGTTAGAAAGTGATGTAGTTAAGACATGAAGTTCATTAATTTATTAGTGTAACTAAGTTGTGAATTCTCTTAGCCAAGAGAATTGGCATTTGTCAACTGACATTGTTCAGCTTGTAATTTACAGCCCACAGTGGGACATAATAAATATCAACGAGGTCTAGTTATGTCATGGTCCCAGTTAGGAATAGAGTTACCACTAGAGAGACAGTAAATTTATATTAATAGGATTGTGTATCAGTATCAGATTGTAAAATGACCATAGCCTTAGTCTTCTGAGTTATGAAAAGACGATATCTAACATAACAAGAGTGGAAATATTGTTCAACGCCAGAAAAGAAAAACCTGACAAAATATTTAGCTTCATACCTGTGCACATGTAATAGGAAATGACATCAGACAGCCAAGTTACGGTTGATGATCTGAAGAGATTGGAGAGAGAGAGAGAGAGAGAGAGAGAGAGAGAAAGAGAAAGAGAGAGAGGATTTGGTTATTGTCTCCGTTTAATGGTACCCTTATGATGATAAAATATACTATGATAGAATATACTATGATAAATTATACTATGATAAAATATACTATGATAAAATATACTATGATAAAATATACTATGTGAGCTTCACTTCCAGAATTCTACTCGGATACAATAAAATGCAGTCTGTATCAATTGCTTAACAAAATTACCTGAATGATTATTGAGAAAATTAGTACTGCTACATCAAATACTGATTTCAATAGTGTGGCAGATGGTCAATTTATGTTTAATTCAGTCATAAAGGTTAGTTTTTAATTCAGTTCCTATTTATAATCTAATGTGAACAACAAAAATACCATACAAAAATTTATTTCAAAAATACCGACTCCCCAGCACACGAAGGTAAGAGTCAATTTAAAAGGATTGTTCTTAAATCAGCTGTACTTGATCAGTTCTTACTGCCAGATCAAGTAAGATTTGACCATCGAAGGTAATTACATTCACATGCTCCAAGACCACTGGAGTTAACTACATTCACGTGATCTAAGACCACTGGAGTTAATTACATTTATATGACCTAAGATCACTGGAGTTAATTACATTCACATGATCTAAGACCACTGGAGTTAATTACATTCATATGATCTAAGGCCAATGGAGTTAATTACATTCACATGATCCAAGACCACTGGAGTTAACTACATGTGATCTAAGATCACTGGAATTAATTACATTCATATGATCTAAGACCAATGGAGTTAATTACATTCATATGATCTAAGACCACTGGAGTTACATTCATATGATCCAAGACCACTGGAGTTAATTACATTCATATGATCTAAGACCAATGGAGTTAATTACATTCACATGCTCCAAGACCACTGGAGTTAACTACATTCATGTGATCTAAGACCACTGGAGTTAATTATATTCTTAAGATCCAAGACCAATGAAGTTAATTATATTCAAATAATCTAGCACTGTCTTAATTACAGATATTATACCACTTCCTCACTGCAGGACACATGATACTAATTGTATGGAAAAATGGGTACCAATCTTGAAATGGATGAAGTTAAAATGAGTATATATAGGTTTGGCTGTCCAGGACTGGTTGATAATGAAAGATTTTAGTTAAAAGAATCTTTTAAGAGCTTATCCGAGTTGTAACTGAAAAAAAAGAGATATTATTTTATTGACGGAATTTCATTCCTTTAATAGTCTTCAGTTCCGAACACTCAGTTATGAAATTAGCACCTGTCTCTGGTGCAGAATTGAAATCACATGTTTCAAACTCATGTAGGTCTAGAAAATGCTGCTACTCATATCCTATTCTCTACACAGAAGCTGTCTTCTAGGATATATCTATACTGATAAATATAGGTTTGATCATGAGCTCTCATAAATTTAAATTTATTGAATTTATAATATCATAGTGTTTACTAATAGGTTTACTATGAGAAAAGAATTAGTACCTTGAGTCCTACAATGTCAACATTATAAAATGGTTTCTGCTGTAACATTAGTATCATTATATAAATAAAATGCCTGGACTCCCACTTAAACAGACATGTTGATCCCTACCAGATGTAGATTAATATATACATGTAACTGGTGTATCCAATAAAGTTCTCTTTCTTCCTTAATAATGTTGCCACAAGATAGCTCTGGATCAGATGAGTAATTTCTATTACAGGTACCTCATAGTGAATACTATCTATTTTGTAGTTATGCAGGTTAGAGTGCATAAAGACCAGGTCAATTTTGTGGATATTCTGATAATGCCCTCCAACAGGCTGCAAGATCTCAGTCTGATTATTATCCACTATAAACCAGCAATGCTTATGTCACATGACCCCAAAAGTGGCTGAACCAGGGGCTATGGGGTATACACTGTCTGTACTCACTTATAAGTAGAGACAAACTGCAAACAACAAAGATCCTGATCTGCCATAGCATAATGCACCTGCAGATCTGGATCTATGTCACTTGTCCTACTGATTACTCCTAATAAACTGCACAGACCCAGATCTGCGGGTACATTATGCAACAGCAGATCTGGGTCTGTGCAGTTTGCAGTTGGACTTGTCATATAAGTGAGTACATATGGTAAACCTCACATCAACATTAGACAGTGATCAGCTGAACCAATGAATCAGCAAGAACTTTTTCTCTGAGAGTTACAAGGATAACATAACCAGTCATGGTCTCAGGATGACCAGAACGCACCCTACCCCATCCCACAAACAAAAATGTGAGAGAATGCCTCCACATTCCTTCTGGGTCTTTTGAGTATGGTCATGAATCCCATTTCATTAAGTAGTAGTAAAATTACGTTAGTATGTACCTCATTATAAGGCAGTCTTACTATACTGCATAGTCGGTGGTTCCCATGGTCAGCATTATAATGAGGGAGTACTGCAGTGATCTTACTTCTTGACTGACTTTAATTCCAGAGATCAAATGACAATAAAGCCTGAAATAAATGTGACGTTCTGTATCAAAATTGCAATCACTGTAAACAGGAAAAATATACTGCATATACTAATGTAATGCACTGGCAGATCTGGGTCTATGCAGGTTTATAAGAGTAATCAGTAGACCAAACAACAATGGCCCTGATTTGCCAACTCATTATGCGATATCAGATCAGTGTCTATGTCATTTTCAATTGGACTTGATGTGGTTTATTAAGGGTACTCAGTAACAAAACAAAACAGACCCTGATCTGCAGGTTCATTATGCAGTGGCAGATCAGTATGTATGTTGTTTGCAACTGGATGTGACTTATAAATGAGTATATAAGGTAGGTAATCATTCACACCATATTTTCAATACAATATCAAGTGCAACATCCTACAAAGTCCTGATATAATTTTATGATATGTAGCAATATTTAACACATTATGTTGTATAGCAATATTAAATACTTTACAATGTATAGCAATATTTGACACAATATATATATATATATATATATATATATATATATATACACACACATACAGTAAAACCTGTTATGAGAGACTGCCAACAAAAAGTGCTCTCTCAAGACAGGTGGTCTCTCATAGCAGGCTTGTACAAAAAGACCAGTTTCCAAGGTCTCGTTTCAGAACAATTTCAAGAAAAATAACCACAATCACTGTACATATATTTTATTCTTTATTAATATTTCTTGCTAAAATATTCTATGCCTTCGTCTAAAAACAAAATTATATAGCAATAAAGATATACTTCTGTCGTTAAACATGAAATCACATTTACAATTTGAAGATCACATATTTTAGCATATGAAATCGTTTCTAATTACTTCTTTTTCTTTATAACAACCTATATTTGTTTTACTGGCGTTTAAACCGCTTTTTTGCAAGTGGTCTGCTCTTTTTCACTTCTTTCAGTTACAATAATTATTTTCTCCAGCCTTAAAATTTGTCTCTTTTTAGTTGGAGGTTCGTCCACTGTCATTAAGGTTCTAGGTGTTAAAATTAGTAGTGCTCAGTTGTAATATCGAACGTAAAGACGGTTTTGACTGGGCTGTGGGAAAATATGAAAAATCTCTACATGTGCATTGCATATCTAACAATTAATGAAATAAAAAGAAACAATTATCTCATCCAGAAACAGAACCATTTACTCAGAGACAAAAGTCAATGGCTTCATTCAAAGATGACATACTAGGATTAACTCTATAAGCTAAGTGTGTAACCTGGTCGCACCAACTTGAACAGACGACAGCTTTGTGATTGGGCTGTAATCACTTAACATCGGGGGAAAAAACAACAAACATCACAAGTCTTGAACACTATCAATCGAATCCCACAAATGATTCTCTCTTGCTGGTTTAATAGACAATGACCTTATTCACACCCGGCAATTCGGATTAGCTCTAAAGACAAACAATATACGTGACCACTACATCAACTTTGGCACCACGACAGCAATTCGTGACATGTGCATTAGCCTGGTTTACGGACTGTAGCATCCATCACTGGTAGCAACAGTCTTTTTTTTTTAAAAATATTCCTTTTATGCTTGTTTTTGATCAGAACAATCGTTAATAATCAAGCAGTGGTTGTAACAATTGATTACATATAGGTCAGTGGTGTCCGTCTGTTCTCGCGATATGGTGGTTCACAGGGATGTCAGGTCCTGCGATTAAGGCCGGGAAGCAGGCTAAGTGTGGGAATAATTAGTCTGTTTCCCTGCTTTGTATGCTCCCTGTGTTGCTCACCCCTATATGAATAGCGGAGAACAACACATGGCGAATAAGAAGCAGGGAACCAGACTAGGAAATAATCTACATCTACTTTAGTCTGGTTTACGACAGAAACTATAAAACACTATAAGAATAGCTAAAATATTACCACATTGGCAGCCAGCCTATTTTAAAAAAATTTTTTTGTTTTTATTTAGAACAGTATGAGCGGTCATTGTTACAGGGATTAAATAAAGGTCGGTGGAGTTTATCCTCATTTTTGCTATGCGGTCATTCATAGCAGTGTCGAAATGCATATTTTGCTAAGACATCACAGTCACTGGTCGCGTTCAGCAGGTGGTTGCTCATAACAGAGCATTTATATAATAAAATCGATCTGTGCATTACGATTATGGTCGGAAATGACAGGTGATTGCTCATGACAATTTTTACTCTATTATATATATATATATATATATATATATACATATATTTGATGTTGGTTCATTACCAGCACTCTGAACACATATCATACAAAGGAAATGGGAGCTAGGTACCTTTCCCAAGGACACACCAAAGCAACAAACTCAGGGTGGCTGGTGTGGGTAGTGAACCCATGACCCTTGCATTAAGAGCGCAATGGTCTATATTTTACCAGAGATATTAACTACTGTAAGTCATTGGTAACTTTCTCTTTACTTTCACTTACTTTTTTTTATAGATTGGAGACTAAAGTTTTTTGTTTTATGTTGGTTTTAATTGCACTTTTGGGCCCAAAAATATGTTTCCTATTGCACTGATTTTAAAATTACAGTAGGCAAGTCTGTTTTTAAAAATATTACATATTTTTAATGTGATTTTTTTTAATACCATGTGGGAAAAAAGTGCTCAGGTCAGCAGTGAGAAACAGGGACAGTCAAATGACCAGAAACACACTCTCTTCTGGCCTTAACACATTACTGACAAAATTATTCTTAGGAAATGGGAGCTAAGTGCCTTTCCAACTGACATATTAAGGCATTTGACCCAGGCTCAGGTTTGTGTGGATGCTGAACCCATGACCCTATGGATTACCAGTCTGATTATCTACCAGCTGAGCTGCTGCAGCCCAGAAGAATTATTACCAAGGGAAGATCTTGATTTGATCTAATCACATTATAAGTCATAAGCCCTGGTCAATTTCACAATTACAAGGAGTAGAAATTTGATTTAAATGATGCAAATATTGCTCGAGTTACAACTGTTTTCGTGACATTTACATCTCCATTGAAATAGCAGTGCTTATGAAAATGTCAGGGATGTACAAGAAATGTTCAATATTCAAGAACAGAAATTTAAGTACAGCTTAATAAGTGAAGTAAATGGTTAATGATACTTTTAAAATCTGCAAATATTTCGATAACTGTCAAGAGTAAAAACAAGATAATACCATCCCCTGCTTACTAATCAAAACATGGAAGTCTATTCCCAGATACTTTTCATACTTGTTATGACATTCTGATAAAATGAGAGTTCCGATTACAGCAGCAAAGTCTCAGTGTATTTATCTTTTCTGGTGGGTTGGAAGGGTTTTCCTATAATTCCTATGATTATGGCAAGATGTTTGCCTACATTTTCTAGGGGTTTGTCTATAATTCCCATGGATTTTAGCTTTCCCATTACTGCCACATAGCATTTGCTCAGCACTTTATAGACATAATTGTGCCGAGGTGCCACATACATCGTACATCATACATACATCATACATACATACAGGTTTCAACACCTTTAGTGATTGGCCACTGCTAGTTCCAACAATGATGCTGATGGACATCCACTAAAAAAAAGTTGTAGGAGTACTTTTCGATTTTTTTTCTGATGAAAAAATGGACCCAGAGGGGCATACTGGGGGCAAAATATGGGGAACATTGGACAAAATTTTGGGGGGGAAATTCACAATCCCCCACTCAAGATGCAACACCAGGGGCAATAATAGGATATGGTTGACTCAGGAGATTAATAACCAATGGGCCTTAAATTCTTTGGTCACCATGTGATCTTGAACAAAATGTAATGAGTAGAAAACATCATTTTCTGATTACACCCACCGTGATCAAGACTTCAGACCTTTAGACCCCTGAATAAGGATTATATGTTACCTTAAATGAACCCATCGAGAAAATCTGATGACATAACTTTCTCTTGAACAAAGTTATTTGCAAAATCCATTTTTTTCAAGCCAGATTGACCATGACCTTTAACCTTTTGAATGCAAAATCAATAGGCCTGCCTCGTACTTTGTAGTAAGTGCAAGCCATCTACATATTTTGGTTAAGCATGTGATCTAAAACTAAAGTTATTATGAAAAAACACAAACATTTTTCTTAATTCACTGACATTGACCTTTTTGATGCCAAACAATCAACAGGTTTCTTTGTTACCCTGAGTGCAAGCTATCCATAAAGTTTGGCAACTGTAGATGGTGGAGAACTTGGATTATTGTGCAGAAATGAAATTGGTAGCAGAGATGGATTGTCATAATGAGTAATAACATTAAAAAGCTGACTTTGAACAGAGGTACAAGTCACTACCCTTTATTCATTGATACAACTAAAATGTAAAAATTAAAATCCAGCATCATTCAATGAGATTACAACATGTACATGTCATCAATAAAAAAAACCTGTTGTTTTTATAACTCTATTTATGGATTTATCAAGTAAAATAAAATTTTCTTTAATATGACTTCAAATATACAAATCTAAAAGCAGGAGTCATTTTAAATATGGAATTTAAATTTGCAACATTTATTTCATGCATGTCCTGTTAGCACAAAATCTCAAAGTTTTAAAAGGGATTCAAGACAATTTGAAGACTGTACATGCATATCAAACTTCTTTTCAGTATCAAGGTGGAGAGCTGCAGTAGATCAGTTGGTAGAGCACTGGACTCATTATGCAAGGGTTGTGGGTTCAATACATGACTAGGCCAGCCCGGGATGGCTGTGCCAGTGTGTCCTTGGAAAAGACACACTGCTCTCATTTCCTTGGTATGATAAAACCAATGTATGCTATTTTTCACATAATGAAAAAAATATATATTTTATTTTAAATATATTTTACTGCCATAAATGTTGACTAATGGCGATGGAATATAAGTACTCACAACTAAAAATAGACCTTCCCCAACAATTGACTAGAAATGTACAGCACAGCACAAAATTAATACAATTAAAAATACATGATTCATGCAAATGAAGCTGAAGGGAGAGAGAGAGAGAGAGAGAGAGAGAGAGAGAGAGAGAGATCACTGATATAAATCATGAATGATTAAATTGACTGTGACAGATATTGGACAAGAGTATGTAATATAGAAAGGATTGAAAGATGAACAATTATGATTATACTGCAGTCATATAAAGGATGCTATGAAGCCTTTGCAATGGAAATACATATCTGTCAAAATAAAAAAAATTTTAAAAAGTATTACGGAAGGCATTATAAATATCATTCCAAAGAATACAAGATACACTCACCTTCTTATCATGCATACCAAACCTATAACAATTTCAAAGAAAATAGTTATAAACTATTCTGGTTACTCGTTTTATAAACATGTCCATAATGATGATATCAGAATTTTCCACCATGTGGGTATGAAAAATATCTCCAACACAAATATCCCAATTAAGACCTTGATTCTCCAACAGGAATAGTCTTTTTGATCAAGACATTAAGACCACAGATGAGACAATATTGACCAGTTTGAACAGTTCCCCAATAAAGTATATCACTGCCGAGTGAAGCTGCTTGCGGAATACCTTTGAATACATCAGGACTGAACCTCTCAATGCATTCATTGGCAGACCTATGCCAGGTAATGGGAAATCAATCCCACTTCTGACACCCATTCATCAGCTGGGCACTGGAAGTAATGATGCTATCTTCTGTTGTAATACACTGGCCAGTCACAGGTTGACAATGCTTTGATACCAAACAAACAGGTAGGAAGTAAACACTTCAACATTACCTTCCTGCTTTTGTTTAGCAGCATGTTATATTAAGAATATTATGTTTAATAGGTCCAATTTACTGACAGAAAATATTGCAGTAAGCTAAAATAGTATATAAAACCCAATGCATCTGTACATGCAAAAGTTGCACATTTAATGTAATTTCATTTACCTGTGGCATTCATGAGTATGATAAATTAATCTGTTCAAAGGTTATTATAGTTTATCTACCATGTCATAACAGAACATTTTACTTTATCATCAACTACATGTATCATATATATACAGAACATAATAAGACTGCAACTGCACAAAGTGATGTCACATACAGGAACAGATTAAAACAAGATGGCTAATAGCTATCATAAGATGGTGTAGTTGTTGTGGGTTTATCACCATTTTTCAGCTATACATGGCAGGCAGCTTAACTGTTGGAGGAGGGAAAGCCTCAGTAATAACCAGACATACTGGAAGTTACTGGCAAACTTTCCTGCATACCCACACTGTCTGAGCCAGAGCCACAAACACACAAAGACAGGTGAGATGGTAGTGATCGGTAAAGACAAGCACCTTAGACTGCTCTAATGGCATTAAAAATCAAGCTGGTTTTATACATCATTCTTGAGGATTTTATTCTACCAAAAAAAGGTTATTATACCAAAAGAAATCAGCAACTGTGAATTCAGATTTGCCCATGCTGCACCAATTTTGATGGGATTCTGGTGTAGCTTTAATACAGATATCGTAACCTAAAGATGGTTCAGCAATTTTGTATCATTCCAAATTTACAACTTTATTTTTAATCATCAATGCATAGCCAGCATTGTGCTCATGTACCCATAAACCTTATACACACATACTGGAATGTATGTATTTATGCATTCATTCATGCAAGGATGTGTGTGTGTCTGTGTCTGTGTGTGTGTGTGTGCATGCTTGCATTCATGTAAGCATGTGTGTATGTATGTACTTGTTATGGCTCCTCAGCACAATAGTCAATATACAGTGTCAACTGAATGTAAATTTTAAAAAATGTACAACAAATTATGCAACAATTTTGGAAGACAAACCCTTATAAATGTATATATATATATAAAAATGGAATACAAGATGAAATATAAAATGTAAATATGTTAATATGCTCTAAAATGTATATTTAAAAAAAAAAGATAAAGGAAGGAACTAAACACAAAATGTAATATATTACCATTAAAATTGTTTCTGCCACTATTACTCACAAATTGATCAGAAGTGCCAGAGAAATTGTATTGGCTTGCAAAATGAAAAAAAAAACCCCGACTTGTAAAACATATGCACACACTACAAACCCACAGTCCAAGTCCAAAGAGTTACAAAAACGCAGAGTAACTTGAATTATTTCTACAACTGTATGAAATTCTAATCAGGTTATCAACATATGCATACCAAATTTTATTTGTCTATGCCAAGTCATTTTTGGTAAATCATGATAACATGGTTTATGTTGAAAAAGAGGATGTTTATAAATATGGGTAAGAAAGTTAACAAAGTACACAGTGAAAGGCACATTGTATACCATACCTGTTATTAATAGTTCTCCATGTAAGTACTAGCTGGGCATGGCCGACTCTGGATATCACAGACCATTGGATCTCAATGATGTTGACCTTTTGTCAAAGTATATGATCTTGAACTAAGGTCACTGTACAAAAACATTTTTTCCTCATTACACTTACCATGACAATGACCTTAACCTTTAGACAAAAATTTATATAGGTCTCTACTGCACTAAGTGCAAGCCATAAACAATGTATGGTTAAATGTGAAAGCTTATCCACTAAACTAATAAAAAAAAACCCCACTATACTGAATTATTGTCCCAGGGTCTATACTTCTATATTTAAACTCATGTAGATAACAGAGTTCACCATAAAAAGCCCATTCCCACAATGGCATGTGCTATTTAACAATTTGGTGGTGTGTCAGCACATATCAGACCTGCAGAACAAAATATGTGTAGCCTTGGCCTTAATCCAAAGAAAAATTATACTAACAACAATTAACCTTTATTTTCATCCTACTGAGAACAAAAGTTATTCAACGGACCTTGTTTGTCTTGAGGTCACAAATACCTTGACAAATCTTGGTCAAGGTACACAGTCTGGACCTAAAGTGATTATGCATAACTCATGAGTTAGAATCATCTTTGAAACATGAAAATCTTCCACAATCTTTGGTGAAGGTACATGATCTAAAAATCAAAATGTTATTCAGAAACAATTTTTTCTTTTTTCAGTGACAATGATCTTGACCGTCTGATCCCCAAATCAACATATTTCTTTCTTACCTAAAGTTCAAATCATCCACAAACTTTGGTAAAAGTATATGTTTAAGAACTGAAATGCTTGTGCAAAAACTATTTTGCTGCCACAGTCATCTTGACCTTTGACCTTTTTACCTTCAAATTAATAACCTTTAACTTTACTTGTTGTTGTTGTCAGGTTTAATGCCATTTTTCAGCACAAGATAGGCTATACAATGCGGCCAGTATGAATGGTGGAGGAAGAACCCAGGAAAACCCTGGAATGAACCACCGACCCATGAGAAGCTAATGGCAAGCTTTCTCACATACTCACATTAGCTGAACCTGAGACTTGAACCCAAGAAGACAAAGGTAAGATGGCAGTGATCTGTAATGGTGAGTGCTGTAGACCACTTGGGGCCCCAACTTTACTTGACGTGTCAGCCATGCACAAAGGTTACTCTGGGTCTGTGATGATGAGCCAAGTTTACCATGAAGAATCACTTTCTTCAGTAGGATGCAGTGATCCAACCTTTGACCTTTGTGACCAAACAATCAAAATGCTTTTTTCTTACTCAATTTTTAAGTAACCCACAAAGTCTGATTCAGTCTGTTGTGTAAAGCTACTGTTACTGAATGGAAACCAATTTCTTCAATCAGTCACAGTGACCTTGCCCTTTGACCCCCTCCCCCCCCCCAAAGTCTTATTCCATTTCTAAAAAGTGCAAGGGATCCATGAAATTTGCTAATGGTACATGATGGACAACAAGTTACTGTTCAGAAATTAAATAGGGAACAGAGAGTTGACAAACAACATCACAACAAAACACACTACCTTATTGTAGGCATATCATAACTGTTTTAATGGTCTGAAAATCTACTCACATCATCTACATCTGGATATATACATCTGCGTACTTGTATTTCTAGGTGGACAGAGCTACTAAATACAGGAAAGAGAATAACAGAGCAAAGAAGGCCTGTCAATATATGCTGGTAGATTAGTGTCAATGAGGTTACTTGAATCAATAGCCTCAATTACAGGAAAAGCATGAAGGAAGTGAACTTTGAAATTATCCCTTTTCAAATATCATAGCCAGCAAAAATGAACACATTTGATACATTCTATTAATTCCTAAATATGCTGTTTGGTAACTGAAAAAAAAAGACTGGATAATTTAAAAGTATTGTACAATACAAAATGCAGAAAGTATGTTTACTGTCAGTGCCAAAGTTAATCCATCTGCTGATTTTGTGCAAAAATTTGCTCACCTGTTTAGGAGCTACTGCCTGACAGTCCTCCACACTTAAATTTTCAGACCATCATGGGTCTGCTACTTGAATAGAGTCCTTAGTACACAATGATGGATATGGATACAGTTGGAGTGTAATTACAAACAGATAACAATAAATTCCTTTGCTAGTCTAGCCTCCAGCCTCAGTACTTCTGCATACACAATACCTTAAATTATAGTGTAGATGTTTCCTTCAAGTATTAAGTAGTACTTTAAAATTAGGTCATCAAACTTCTGCATGTCAGGTAGATACATTTCTAATGATAATGGGAAAGGTCAAAAGTTTGTATAAAGTTGGTACACATCAAGAAGTCATTGTTCCAATGATCAAATTGGTCCCTTAACAAGTGCTAGAATTGCAATGGACTGTTACTAACACTTCCCTTGATCTCATCATTTCTTTGCAATTACTTCAGTCACATAGTTTCTTCAGAGACAATTCTGCAGAATATTTAGTTTATTGCATTTGAGATAGAAACTATCCAGAGTTTTTTAGTTTTAAACATTCTTTCATGAAAAACAGTAAATGGATATGTATTCCATTAATAACTGCAAGAGTCATAAGAGCAAGGCATAGACCTAAGTTGAGAAAGTAATGAATGGGCCATGAAATATAGGTCACAGTTACCTACTAATATACTGATGCATTACTCCTCTCTGATACATACACACATTTTTTCATGAATGTGTAGCCTCCACTGTAGTAGAGATGTACCAGCAGTTACATCCTACACAGTAATAATGTGCCAGAAGTTACATTTATTACTGAAGCCTCCAATGTAGTAAAACATGTGCCAGAAGTTACATTTATTACTGAAGCCTCCAATGTAGTAAAACATGTGCCAGAAGTTACATTTATTACTGAAGCCTCCAATGCAGTAAAACATGTGCCAGAAGTTACATTTATTACTGAAGCCTCCAATGTAGTAAAACATGTGCCAGAAGTTTCATTTATTACTATAGCCTACACTGCAGTAGAAATGTGCAAGAAGTTACATTTATTCCTGTAGCTTCCAATGTAGAAGAAATGTGCCAGAAATTGAATCTATTAGGGTAGTCTCCAATGTAGTAATGTGCCAGAAGTTAACATCTATCACTGCAGTCACCACTGTCGCAGTAATGTGCCAGAAGTTAACATCTATTACTGCAGCCACCACTGTAGCAGTAATGTGCCAGAAGTTAACATCTATTACTGCTGCCACCACTGTAGCAGTAATGTGCCAGAAGTTAACATCTATTACTGCAGCCACCACTGTAGCAGTAATGTGCCAGAAGTTAACATCTATTACTGCAGCCACCACTGTAGCAGTAATGTGCCAGAAGTTAACATCTATTACTGTAGCCATCACTGTATTAGAAATGTGGCAGAAAATAAAAATTAATACTGTAGCCTTCGCTGTAGTAGAAATGTTCCAGAAGTTAAAATTTACCACTATAGCCTGTAAAACCTAAATGTCCCAAATGCAGTCCAAAAGTGTAAGTCCAAAATGTTAGGAAACTCAGAAACATCTGAACAAAATGCTATAATAGCATCAAAGTCTAATTAGGTCTACAACTTATGCATATAATAATGCCTACCAAATTTGATTTGTATACTGCAAGTTGTTCCAATTAATTCCGTGCTAACAAGATTTTCATTCAAAAAGTTTTAAACCGTGTGAAAGTTTAGAAACTGCCATAATGGTCTGGAAATACAACCAGACTATCAAGTCATATGAATACAAAGATGCCTCCCACATTCTGATTGCCTCCACTGAGTGCTTTTTGCTCAGTGGTCTTAACAAGATTTTTATCCAAACATTCAACAAGAATATCGTGAACAACATATTACCTGCCTGTCCCTTGTTTAGTAGTTGTCTATGTAGCACTAAATGGGTATGGTTGTTTCTGGAGATTACAAACTAATGGGTCTTAATAAACCAGACTTTTGGTCAAGGTATGCAGCCTTGAACTAACCATAATGTTCTGAAGCTGCTATTTTCTGATTAGACTTACCATGACTGCAACTGCTGACCTTTAAACCTCAGAATCTAAAGTTTTTTTTAATTAACCCAAGTGCAAACTTATCCAAACATTTTGGTCAAGAAGTTTACTCTAGAACATAATTTCTTTTGCAAAACCATTTTTCATTCAAGTGTAATGACCTTGACCACAAAATCAACAGACTCTTCCATACCTTAAGTGCAAACCCTCTGTAAACCCTGATGAAGTTATTTTAGTCTAAAGTTAATGCATAAACTATTCTTCTTTCAGTCACAGTAACCCAAATAAACAGGCTTCTGTAATACCCAATGTATCAGTCATTCACAAATCATGATGAAGATACATTGTTGAGACCCAAAATTTTGTGATGAAACCATATTAATCTTTGAACTTTTAAGACAAAATTAAAAGAAACCTTCTGTATCCCAGGTGCACTCAATCCACAAAGTCTACTAACAATAGATGGTGAAGAATTCAGTTATTGTGCAGAAACAAAATGGCATGGGCAATATTATAACATGCTCCACCTTATGGCAGGCATGTATACAAATGTGTAAAAACAAATAATTTATGTAATGGACCAAAAGATATTTTTATTTTAAATCTTATATAATTGTTGGAGACAGCCAAATCTAATTACAGTGTACAGCCTCGCAGGTTAATTACAGTGTACAGCCTTACAGGTCAAAAATGATCTTAAACACCACAACAATTGTTTCAGGATAATTGCCTCAGAATGTTGCAGACATTCCCAAGTATCTGATAGTTACATAGATTATTGTGCATCTCCAGGGTTCAACTGCAATTATTACATGCTAACAAGACAAAATCTTGCCACCATGTAATTCAATAGAGCCAGTTTCAAGATAATCAGACATGTTTCATGAAATAGCAGATATTCTGGAACGAACATGGGATAAATGCAATCGGTCTTATGAAATTGTTTAATGCATTGTGTGAGTGATATGATCCCCCCACCTGTTATGGTACTTTGGTTATCCTTATCTAGGACAGGGGTATCAAACTCAAACCACCCTGAGGACCACATGAGGGCATTTTCGATAGCCCAAGGGCTGCACCACCTTTGTAATCTCTCATGACACCTTGTGATGCCAATCATTTTGCGGGCCACAGGATATGGCTTGGCAGGCCACATGCGGCCAGTGGGCCATGTGTTTGAGACCCCTGATCTAGGATATGATTGACGATAGTCTCATTGCCTGGATCAACAATGGAATAACAGATATCTAAGCAGAGATATAGAACAGAACAACATGAAACCCCATATGTAAAATATAATAATTTAAACAATTACATAAACAAAATGAAATTGAAGATAGCATTTGGATTATACAATTTCTCTAAGAAATAGAATATCAAAACTGATGTAAATTACAACTAGCCATTCTGTTATACCCCTAAAACAAATTTTGTCATAGAATAAAGTGAATGACTGAATTCAAAATTGCTGGCATATCATCATAACCTGGTTGCTTACAGTCCTTTCCATATCAAAATTGGTGTCAGGTCAGCATTGCCATATTTCTTTTCCTTCCTTCTCTCTCTCTCTCTCTCTCTCTCTCTCTCGGGTCATCAACTGTAACACTTGGTTGTAGTCTACACTCATTCCCTCCAATTAGGACATGTGTGGAGTTATTTTTTTCCTCTTTCAAATAAATATAATACGCAACCTAAATATTTGGCAAGATTTTTTCTCCTGGGATCAAACAATATTCCTGCTCTTTTTATGTCAGATACAGTATCGTCTTATAACAATTCAAAACAATTAAGCTAATGTGGTCAGTTCACACATGTGATACACACAAAAACCTATTAGCTGCTAGCTGCATTCTTAAATGGAACCATGACATAACTAGACTTCTTAAACTATTACATTTCACTATAGGCTTTAAATTACTAGCTGAACTATGTTGGTCAACACAGGTCAATTTTCTGCAGTTAAGTGAATTCACAACTTGATTACACAAATGAATTAATGGACTTCCTGTCTTGTCTTAAATACATTACTTGCTAATTATTGATCCATTGACACATACACAGTAAAATCAATTCTTAGTATACATGATACATATCATTTAATATGGATGAATTCTCACAATTCATATCAGACTAATGCACGACACTCCTACAATACATCATTTCTATAACATACAAACAGCTAAATCCAAACATATTCATACCAATTAAATATTGTATGACATTCTTAGGATATATGAATCATGTAACATTCAAGACCAATGAATGCATGATTAACAACTTTTTAACACACGGCAAATTGAAGTCTAAATTTAAAACAAATAAATTCAACAAATAATTACAAACTTATATCAATTAACACTGTATGCAATTGAGACAATACTTTTGTCCCTTTCTGGGACTGACTCCTTCCATACAGCTGAATCTCTCACTTGTTCCAGGTCTCTCAAATTCTTCCAGAACACCATCCCTTGGACAATGTATTTACCAAGAAAAATTACTTGTTAATTTCCTCCGAGTCCCTCTGACTTTCCTTTTGGCATAAAAACATGGATGGCTGAATTTTGCAAGGGAAATTACTTAAAATATTGAATTTCACCTGGGACCCCCCCCCCCATTTAGCTTTGCCAATCAAGATTAACTTTCTCTAACTGCCAAAATTGTAACACTCCCATTGAAGTCAGAATAATTCTCTCTAGTCTGCCTTTATTAATAACTATTCCTGGAAAATTTCATTTTAGGACACCTATTTTCTATTGTTTCTGGCTTGTCTCAACTTTGCCATTTTCCTCTACTTGTCCTTACATTAACATTTTCTCTTCTGTCTGTCTGACTGTTATATGAATGGACTCTAATTAAAACTCAATCATGCTCCCTAAACATGAGAGGTTAACCATTGCAAGCTACCAATTTATTGTGGGCCTAGCCCATACATCAATCTTAATGGTTACGTGTCACACTGATGACAAAATGTGCTGCGAGAGCATCTACAAAATTTGTTGCACCCTTACACTTTAGCACAATGCAGTAAATTTGGTTGCAGGTATGTATGTAAATGCAGACACAGATACAGTGCTTCTTCACTCTCCTTTATAATATAGACATAGATACAGTGATCCTTCACTACAATGTAGACATAGATTCAGTGCCCTTTCACTATAATGTATAGTGTTTCTTCACTATAATGTAGACATAGATAGTGCTCCTTCATTATAATCTAGACAATGACAGTGCTCCTTCACTATCATGTAGACAAAAATACAGTGCTCCTTCGCTACAATGTAGACATAGATTCAGTCTCCTTTACTATAATGTAGACGTAGATAGTGTTCCTTCACCATAATGTAGACATAGATAGTGCTCTTTCATTATAATCTAGACACAGACAATGCTCCTTCACTATCATGTAGACATAGATACAGCACTCCTTAACTGTAATGTAGACACAGACCGAGTACTCCTTGATGATATTCAATATACTGCTATCCACTCTTGCAATACAAATATTTTCATAGATGCCATTAAATGATTTCTTTCTTTCTCTTTTTAATTTGCTGTTCCACATTAAGGCAAGGAGTATATTAATTTTTTTTAGTTTTTAGCTCATGTTCACGGAAATGTACTGTATATACTTCCTTATAAGACAAGTCCAACTGCACAGACAGATCTGCTGTCGCATAATGCACTGGCAGATCTGTGTCAGTGTAGTTTGTTAGGGTAATCAGTAGAACAAACAACACAGTCCCTGATCTGCAAGATATGATGTGATAGCAGATCAAGATCTTTGTTGTCTGCAGTTTAACTACTTATGAGTGAGTATATATGGTACACAAAATTATTCTGCATTACTAAGTACTGTCTCGATGCAGGCATTTTGCAACAGCAGTTTCATCTGGCTAAGGTGTCAATCGCAGACTGGTAAAAATTTTTTACAGATGTATTTTTTAGTATATATTAATAGGGCTTCTACTCTTACCAATCTATCTATCTATCTATCTATATATATATATATATATATATATATATATATATATATATATGATGATGAGAGATGAGATCAGATCATAAATTTGCCATGCATGCCAGACATGACCAAGGGGTGAGATGAAGGACTGATGACATGTTGGACATTGGACTCATGCTGAACATTACAACCTGTTTTCACAGTTGTTGAAACACTCTATAGCCATTCAGCACAACATTAATGATGTGTGAAATTTTATCTACTGAATTTCTCAAAACCTTCTGACTGAAGGGTCTACACTCCAGTCCAGATGACAGACATTACAATAAGAAGCTCCTCACACCATGAGATGCAAAGTTTATTTTCTTTTTAGAATTAGTGACCATGACCTTTGACCCTAAAATCTATAGGTCTTTGTTACCCTATGTACAAGCTATTTACAAAGTTTAGTTAAAGGTGAAAGCTTATCAAGTGGACTCATCAAAACCTTACACTGAACCCCTACTGCTAGATAAGTCCCTCACACAATGGCATGTGCTTTTTAACAATTTGGCAGTGTGTCAGCACAGATAAGACTTTTAGAAAATATGTATAGCCAAGGTCCTAATTAAAGATGACACAACAACTAGTACCTTATTTCATTATCAGACTCATATCTGAAGACCTGATTAAATATTACTCTACAGCCTGACTTGCCTGTCAATTAGGTATTACCATATATACTTCCTTAAAATTCAACTCAAACTGCAAACAACAAAGATCGTGATTTGCCATAGCTTAATGTGCCTGCAGATCAGGGTTTATGCTGTTTGTTCTACTGAATACTCCTAACAAACTGCTCAAACTCAGACCTACCAGTGCATATGTGACAGCAGATCTTGGTCTGTGCAGTTTGCAGTTGGACTCATGTTATAAGCAAGAACATATAGTACGTATTTTTGATGTAAACATTTTTATTGTCAAATTTTTTTTTATCATCTTTGCACAGGTGTCTAAAGACCTGATTAGGTAATACTTGACATGAATATGTAATACCTGACCTGAATATGTAATAACTTGACTTGAATTGCCATCAATTAGGTGTTACATATTTCTGATGTAGAAAGCTTTGTTGTGGTCAAAAAAATAAAACTCTTCTATAAAATCATGTTCTTGGGAAAAATTATGTAGTAAAATTTTCATACAGAAAATTTCATTTTGATAAATAAATAGCTTGATAAAATAACAAATAACATGAAGATGATACTCGAACTGAATAAACAGCCAATCCGAAATCAAAGATGCTACCTTTTCCAGTGCAATAAAACTGTATCTTAATGTTATCTTATTTGTAACAAGTACTTCTACACAGTCTTGAATGTTTTTATATTAAATTCACAAGCACCTGTCTGCCACATTAATTTCTGTTGTCCACCAAGACTCCTTGATATGTATTATCAGGTATCCTTATAATTTCCTGAGTACAACCTGACATTTTGACAGATTTCGTGGACACAAATGAATCCTGTTTGTAAGGCCAAATAAACAAATGTGTGGTTCTAGTTACACTGAAAAACATTAAGGTGGGTGGGTAGGTAGGTAGATACAAAACATTTATTGGGTCTGGATTGATAAAAATGAAGCATTAACACAAATTTAAACATTATGATGTAAAAATAATACTTGTCATTTTCTTATCTGGTAAGTTTGTATGGAAGCTTCTTATTTTGTTACTGGTGGGTTTGTTTCTATACTTATTAAAATACATTTTATGTGCATGTTTCATTTTATATTTCCAAGCATTTTAATATATATTTCTTGCTTTATAATATTAATCTTCCTTAATTTATTGCTTATTTAATGATTTTATTCTTCTTCTGTTTTGTAGTCAGCGTTTATTGTCTTGTGCATACCGTCTTTGCAGACCATCAGTTGATTATTTCTTAGATGCCCACCATACTGGACATACTAAGTGTCAGATGGGCATCAGTTTCACACAGCACCAACTAGAAACCACAAGATGACTTCATTTAAGAACAGTAGAGACAAGGTTTTTCAAGATGGCTGACAAGACATCCATATTTGAGGTCAGACTGGTATGATTTTCATTATAGACCATTTAGATGTCATAATTGGTCTTCTGATGAAAACCGCATGAAAATAACTTTCCATTTCGAGGTAGCAGCAATAAGCTGTCAAGCTGACTGCCATGTTGGGCATATTGGCTGTCAGACTGAGAAATTTTCATTTAGGACCAAAATGGACAACACAAGAAATCTTCTGGTGAAAACACAATGTCCATATGAGTTTCAATGTAGTTTAGTCAATCAGATGCAAAAAGTCAATCAGTTGCAAAATCACCTCATTAACCCTGCATGCCACTTTACCAGTACATGTCATGTGAATGTACCCTTCTACTAAGCCTTGTAACATCAACATTATTTATGTGTAGTATGATTTTGATTTTTAATGTAGCTTTAACAGTTTTTCAGTCATATCGTTACAATGTCTGCAGTGTGGCAGTTTATAGTGATATCTAGCACTGGGGCATCATGCCACACACGTAGCATCATGTTCCACCCAGTCACACTGTTCTGACACCAGACGGACCAGTCCTAACACTGACCTCTTAATGCTGAAAGCCTAGAAAGGCAGCTGTTTAGTACCATTTTCATAAGTCTTTCGTATGACTCGGCTGGGGTTCAAACTCACGACCTCCCGCATCCGAGGCAGATGCTCTAACCACTAGGCCACCGGAGCGGTCAACATTATTTATGATACACCAAAGCAGGTGGTATTACAGAAAAGGAGACTGCAGTTGTATAATGGTAACAAACAATGTATAATTTCTACTCGTGTCAAAAAATACAGCAGAAAAAACATAGATTTGGAGACCTGAATTTTTCTGGGTTGAAAATTGCCAGTTTCGAAGCTGGAGTTTGTGTCCAGTGTTTTTACTTTTTGGCCTAAGATCTAAAGCAGACTGGTTCAAACAGCAAATGGACAGATAAACGTCTGCAAACAGTAGTACCAATTTAAGATTTGGAGTAAAAGAGCCTAGGAAACAAATATTGTGGGTCCAATAAGGGAAAAAAAAGTTATAAAGTTAAAAAGATGCCCAATTTTCACCCTTCTGCACATGCATGTACTACAAAACAAAAACTGTGTTTTTTATATACCTAAGCATCTGACAAAGTGAAAATCTCTTGAAAACATGTGTTTGGTTGTAATCAAAAGTAACCCCAAAAATGTATTTCCTACCCCCATCTCAGGCAAAAATGAAAACCATCATGAACTCCAGGGGTCAAAGAGCTAACACACAAGGATCCCACTCACCATCAAATCTATCCAAGATCCCGATGTGGATATATGTATATATTCCAAGTCTGATTAACATTAGATCAGAAATATGGCCTCCAACAAAGTAACATATTCAGCCAATCAAATGCAAGATCATCTCATCTGTATTCATAAATCTAACTCAAACTCAAATTTGTCTGTCATACTGATGATGTAAACCTCTGTACTCGGTCTGATAAAAAAATGACTGATTAAAAACATGGCCTTAAATGTGGTATGTAGAAAATATTAAAATATGGATGATGAACAATGGGAGACAGTCTGATATAAACACGGATCATGGACAATGGGAGACAGTCTGATAAAAAACATGGATAATGGACAATGGGAGACACTGTCTGGATGAAGGACAATGGGAGAGAATCTGATCAAACACATGTAGCAGACATACTGGATGTTAGACTGGCACCATTTCATTTAGGACTAACCAGACATAAGAAGTCTGGTGAAAACCACATGTTAATGTCTTTTTGTTCAGGAATAGTGATACCAATATTTTCAAGATGACAGTGGTGGCCATACTGGGCATAAGATCAGCATCTATTTCATTTAGGACCAACTTGACATTATAGTAAACCTTTTGCTGAAAACCCCATGTCAATATGACCTTTCTGTCAAAGGAGTGGCTATAATGAGGTTTTTAAAATGACTGCTGTGGTGGCCATATTGGTTATTAGATCAGCACCATTTTCATTAAGGAGACCAGGAGATGAATGTGTCTGTAAAGGTTCATGGCAATTGCTTTGCTGCCTGAGAGGGGTGTTTGCAAACTGTTTGCATTTCACTTGTACAAAGCATTTGCAAATAATGTGCAAACAGTGATGTCCACAAAAAATGTATTCCAAATGTATTCAGCAACAGGAATGCAAAGGGATATGTGTGAAACACTTTAGAAATGGTTGGAAAATCAATTTTTATGATCATACAATAATGCAGTCAATTCCTTAACATGAAAACTCCTATAAACTGAAAGATTTAAATAGATCAAAGCAGGATATGAATAAATAATATAAAATCACTGACCTGGTTCTTCCAGTTAATGTTTTTCCTGAAACACCAGACTAATGGATGAACCATAATTCATGCTGCCGTATAATCATTCCGTATGGGGAAACTGGGGAAACTAGCTGTATACATCACCGAGATTTTAGTCCCAGTTGTTAAAACACCAAACAGCATTCTAAAAACCCATAAAATGTCACCTAGGGGAACTTTCAACCTCTTTTTTCAATGGAATATCAATAACATCAGCTATCCTTGATCCCAGACTGCCAGTAGAGATTGTCAACACGTTCAGACTAAATTTCATGACACTATCCATTAACTGGGTTAAAAACATTATTACAACAGGTCTTGGGAATAATCCAGGATATCATTACCTCCTTTTCAATTCAGTTTTAAAAAAAAAAAATGCAAATATATCTTTAATATTCTGTTATTCTATTTTGACATATCCAGCTAAAGAAGAAAACACCAGGTGACCACTCCAATGGATTTTTTTTACCAAACTGCAGACTTTTACTAACTAGTGGATTTTAGAATTGTGTCAGTTTCAAGACACATTCATCTCGGACCAACAAAAAATTATAATTAGTCCTTTAGTAAAAACCCAAGGATGAGCATATGTTCAGTAAAAGTACTGATAACAAGATTACAAAATGGTGGGCATGCTGGAGTTCAGCGCAGCACTGATTTTATAAATGCAAGTCCTCTAGTGAAAACTCCATGTTCACATAACAATCGTTGAGGAGAAGCAGCAACAACACAATTTTCAAGACATCAACCAAGATGGCCTATCAGAGGTCTGATTGGCACCATTTTCATTTAGGACCAACAACATAGCATTCAAAGTATATTTTAAAAAACTTATGCCTATTAACAACCATCTGCACAGGAGTAGCTACAAAAGATTTTCAAGACAGACACCAATGCCATCGCCAGAGCAAAACATGAGTATCCTAAACAGCACATTGTACATCCATCATGTGATCAACAGCATTATCATATTTTTCTTATCAAAATCATCTGGACCTTTCAAACCCAAAAGAAATAGGTTTCCTCCTTGCCACAGATGCAAGCTTGTTAAATAGTCTGCTAGTGGCTGATAGTGGAAAGTTTGCATTATTGTGTGGAAAGTAAACTGATGACATAAGCATAAAATGATATGATCATCATTATGCAGGGCACATAAAAGTGAATTTCACATGTAGCTATGTTGTAGAGTTTTTATATACATTATATACTATGGATTTTGGAATTAAATCGAGCCGATGTTTCATGAATATTTTATAGTCATCTTCAAAACAAAAATAATGCATGTGATTTCAAGTCAAGAACCTTGTAACACTTTTTGCAAAGAAAAGGTAATATTGCAGACTGAATATATATGATTTTAAGTTGTCCCTTAGATACTAAATATCCTAATTTAACAAATGTTAATTATTTATTTTACTTTTATAAATACACCATAAATGTATATACATGGCACAGATGTACACATTTTCTTTTTGCAATCAATGTACCACACCTATTAATTCAACGCATATAACTGAATATACATATTTTTCTTTGCTAGCCATTAATTGTCATCACTCCACTTTGTTACACACACTGAATGTCCCCAGTCAAAATGGTGTTCTTAACAAAGCGTCCAGGTCTTGTGGATGAAAGACTTACTGCCCACAGTATGAAAAACCAACTGACTAATAGAAGTCCATTACTGGACTCGTTAGGTATTAAATATGGTGACTTCAGTTACGTTTGCAAGCCTTGAAACAAACAAACCTGTGTGTGAGAGATATTTACATGATAAACTAGCATGAGACTCGTGTCATTTAATATGGAGGCAGCCATGGCTATTCCCAACTGTCTGACTGGATCCAAGTTTCTTCCATTGCATCCAATCAGACAAAAGCTAGTTCCACATGCCAAATACCGCTAGTAAAGAGGACTTAAATCAAAATGGTAAAACTGATATCAAAATTGCTAGAAACCCTCAAGATAATTTATTTTTATTCTGAAATCATCAATATGTCATCGGAATATAAATTCATTAGAAAAGAATAAAGAATGAAAAATCCTTAGCTTCCAAAACGACACCTTTTCCAATGCTAAATACGATTTCAACAATTCTGACTTGGCCCTCTAATGGAGATCAGAATCTTTTTCCAACAAAAATAATAAATATCAATGAACTTGTTTTCTGAAATGAAACCATAGCAAAAAGTTAGGACAGAGTCATGTGGTCAAGCCTTTCTCACTGTATACAGTAGTTGCTTGTTTAGCAAATTCTGATATGGTGCCAGCTTTCACTTTTGTACCAAGATAATCTTTGCTGAATATTTGATCTCAGATATCAGGACAAGTAATGTCCATAAAGAGCTAATACATAATTTACCTCCCTTTGATGGCTGATTAAGAGCTTCACACTGCATTGTAACTTAAATTGCTTTTATTACGTAACACTTTTATTATACATGGCTAATCTGTTATTATTTACATTCAATAATGTGTGTCCTTAATTCTGTTGACATTTTAAAGTACCTAATGACAATTAAAGTATATCTGGAGATCAGAGCACTATGAAAATCAACTGTGGCTTGGAAATAGAAGCCAAACTTAGCAAAATCAAACTGCAGACAGTGGTACCCTGCAAAACAAAGTTCTGTCAAATGAAGCATTGAATAAATACTCAATCATTAAAAACATAAATCTATTTAAGTATGATTCATATACATTTGTTAAACAAATTATCAGGAAATCTGGAATATATTCACGCTTTATTCCTTCAAATGCTTCCACATCCATCTGCTGATGCTGTTCAGGATGGTACATTATACTTTGAAAGCATTTTGGTAAATAAATAATTTGATGTCAGTGTTATGTCAAGAGGAATAAAGGAACCTTTGTTTTTTATTATTAGAATACTCAATAACACTGCCCTAATGTATTGGAATTCTCTAACAGATCAACTCAGGGTAATGAACTAATGTTTGGATAAATGCAGAACTCTAACAAAAAATGAAAACTTGACAATAGAGTCCAACCTGTGCCCCAAATGGATCTGTACCAATCTGTGCTGATGAATGAACCAGTTTGTTTTTGTAGCAACCAAATACAAAGAAAAAGTACTCTTTCATAAATCTTCATGCTATGTGAAATTTGCACAGGTATATCACTACAATACAGTGTGTGTGTGTGTGTGTGTGTGCGTGTGTGTGTGTGTTTTGGATTTGTAATGTAGCTTTAATAGTTTTAGTCATATTGTTACTATGATTGCAGTGTAGTAGTTTATAGCAGTGTCTATCACTGGGGCATCTTGCATCATTTTCCCACCCAGTCACATTATCCTGAGGCCAGGCAGACCACTCCTAACACTAACCTCTTAATACTGAGCACCAAGCAAGGCAGCTGTATTTGCCGTTTTTATAAGTCTTTGGTATGACTTGACCAGGGTCTGAAGCTGTGACTTCCCACATCTGAGGCAGACACTCTAACAACACAGGCCACCAGAATGGTCTACGATACAGTTAAATTTGTACTACTTTTACACTTGCTTTAATTAATAAAATTTAAATTTGCAAAGAAATAACCATAATTACAAACACTGGCACTAAAATGATAGAACCTTGATGTAGATTTTATAAGGGTCATTATGCCTTGGACAGATCCAGGATGTAGATTTTATAAGGGGGAATAATGCCTGTGACAGATCCAGGATGTAGATTTTATAAGGCCCGTTATGCCAGGGACAGATCCAGGATGTAAACGGTATAGGGGGTGCTCACCAGTTATTATGTACTTTTGAGAGAGTGATATATGTAAGGTGAAGTTGTTTGCATTTAAAACATGTACAGTGGAGAGAATGTTGGCATACTTCTATGCTACTTTGATGTAATGTAGCTGACATTTCTTTGGATATTGTACTTTTGGAAATTGTAAATGATCTTAGCACACTGCTAACTAAAATGACTGCTCCCTTGTGCTCCAAAAATCAGCCTGAATTTGTCTAAAGTACACTATCCTTAGTAGCTATTAAAATAGGGAAAATGAATTTTGCCAGACTAGACAATACCAGCTTCTGAAAGTGCAATGAATGAATTACCAAATATATAAAATGTAAAAAAGTTATCGGCTCTTTTTCTTACAATTTACCTCTGAAGTTCAGGAAGTGAAAATGACCAAGTGGAGCTAGCACATTTTTGAAAGGTGCACATCTGGAGTAAGGCCAAGCTGTATACTCTATAACCCATATTACACACATCAATCATACACCAAAATAAACGGAATTAAAGGTTCTTTGAACAATAACTAACATATACAAGGTCTTGTTTAAATAGCCAGTATAACTAGTGAGGAAACCCGGGGGAGTTCTTCTTCTTTAAAATTCTAACCCTATGCAAAATACGAAACTGTGGAGCGCCACCATAAGGGCCATTATGCCAGGGACAGATCAGGATGTCGATTTTATAAGCATGATGCCTGGGACAGATCCTCCATGATGTCAATTTTATAAGGGCCACTATACCAGGAACAGATCCAGATGCAGACTGTATAAGGGTCACTATGCCAGGGACAGATCCAGGATAAAGAATGTATTGGGGCCATTATGCCTGGGACAGATCCAGGATGTAGATTTCATAAGGGCCACTATGCCTGGGACAGATCTTCTATGATGTCGATTTTATAAGGGCCACTATGCCAGGAACAGCTCCAGGATAGAGAATGTATAAAGGCCACTATGCCAGGGATAGATCCAGGATGTAGACTGTATAAGGGTCATTATGACTGGGACAGATCCAGGATGTCGATTTTAAATGAGCCATTATGCCTGGGACAGATCCTCTATTATGTTGATTTTATAAGGGTCACTATACCAGGGACAGATCCAGGATGTAGAATGTATAAGGGTCATTATGCCATGGACAGATCTAGGATGTTGAATACACATGGTCATTATACCATGGACAGATCCAGGATGTAGAGGGCCATTATGCCAGGGAGATATCCAGGATATAGATTGTATATGGACCACTATGCCTGGGAGAAATCCAGGATGTAGACTGTATAAGGGCCACTATGCCAGGAACAGATCCTGGAGGGAACCTGCATGCACAACCCCTTAAAAAAAACAGTATGCAACAATCAGAACATGTCCTTTAAAAATTATGTCCTAGAAGTGCTTAAAATGCAGGGGTTTGATCTTACAGACCCTTTGCCTGTTTGTTTACACCCTCCATAAATGATATTCCGGTCTTATGTTATTTACAAACAAGATGAAATTAAATTCTTTTATATTTTAAAACTTTAATAAACAGCAGAGCTACACGGAATTAGCCAAGTACCATACCATTCAAAACAAACTTCAGTTAAAATCACTGTACATCTGCAGTAACAAAATAAATTATTCAATTTTACTGCTGATTACTGGCTAAGGTTTAAATTTCAACGATTACTGTATATACTTGCTTATAGGACAAGCCCAACTGCAAACTGCACTGACCCAGATCTGCCGTTGCATAATGCACCATCAGAAGGAGTAATCAGTAGAACAAACAACACAGACATTGATCTGCAGGCACATTACACTATGGCAGGTTAGGATCTATGTTGTGTGCAGTTGGGCTTGACTTGTAGGCGAGTATATATGGTATTACTAGTAAAGGTGAAATGCCTCCTCTGATAGCACATTACAGAAGTGAATATGAACCTCCACATTCTCTGTGAATGTTTATTGAGCGCCCTTCTGGTGATTGCAGATTAAGGCAGTTATAAATCTATCATGAATCAATCTGACTGGTGTTCTCTTTCTTGCACTAAAATCAGCATTAAGTAATTGTAACCTCGGAAGTTCCAAGACCTGCCTCTCCTCTACTGGTCCTAACTGGCAATAACAATTTAATGTTTATCTCTCAGCTCTATGGACTTATTCTGTACCATATTTGTATGCAGTTAAGTTGGAATCCAACTGCAACCTCTTGCACAGACCTATATCTGCCTTCAGATATGCAATGGCAGATCTGGGTCCATGCCATTTATTCGGAGTGATCAGTAAAACAAAGAGCACAGACTCTGATCAGCCAGCACATTGTGATAGCAGACCAGGATCTATGTTCTTTACAGCTGTATCCAATTTAAAAGTGAATATATACAGTATACAGTGGCAAGTAGCAAATTTTCTGCCCCCATCGCATGGATCAAGTAAAATTATTTGGTATCAAGAATTTTTGAAAGAATGAATATAATATTGCCTCTTAGAAAGCCATTTTTGATACCAAATTAAAAAAATAGGCAGCCACGCTCCGCTACCTGCAACTCCGTCTTTTATTCTAACCTTACTATTGAAGACATACTCATACTGAGAGAAATCCAAGAGTGTCTGAATTTACGTGGAGAAATTTAACTAAAAAATGAGTAGCATTTTCTTAATCTAGTTCGCAGGTGATATATAAAACCCTGAAAATCATTAATTGATAAATATTTTCTGGAAACGTACATTTATGTAGAAACATGTGGAGCTAACCTTTGAATACAGCTACTAATAAAAGAAAAACTATTTACACAAATCGGATCCAGATGAAAAGCTAATGAATTGGAGTTTTTCATTCCATGATTTGAAATTAATTGCAGTTTTCATCAAGAGTTCCTTAATGGGAATGATGCTCTACTGGCCAAAAAATTTTTCCTGGAATTTAAGATATTTTTTCACTTTAAAAACAATAGGAAGTTTACCACCTCTGAATCAACTACTGCAATCTGGAGTTCAAATCCCTTACCAAGTGGACTGAACAGATGGTTATTAAACTCTGGACTTGTTTTGTCTAATCTCTGGGAAAAATGCATATTTATCATCGTAGTTTCTCCTAACAGTATACTGTGGTGTTGAAATTACTCATGGAACAAGGCAAATGAACTGAATGCATCTGTCATCAACTACTGTAGACCCATGATAAAGATGCCATAAATGAACTGAATGCATCTGTCATCAACTTCTATAGACCTTTGACATGGATGCTATAAATGAACTGAATGCATCTGCTGACAACTACTACAGACCCTTAATAGAGATGCCATAAAACAAGTGTGTGCCCCAAGGAATGATACAAAGATCTTACTCTATAACAAGATCAGATCATGGAAGATTCTGCAGCAATGCAATTCTGTGAAGTAACAAGGAATATTTGAATATTTTAACCACTGAAAATCATGATTAATACTTGGGGTGGGGGTGGGGTGGGGAAGCATGAAGCCAACCATATTGACATATTCATCTAATAATTCTGATCTTGTGATAAAATTTTATTCAACTATCCATCCATGACAAGTACAACATTGCTCTCCCATTCACACTAGGGCAATCACTACATTGCTATCTACAAGTGAACTGAATGAGGTGTACACAAGTGTATGTTTGTGTATTGGATTTTTAACTTAGCTTTAACAACTTTTCAGTCATATTGCTATGATGTCTGCAATGTGGCAGTTTGTGGTGATGTCTAGCACTGGGGCATCATGTCGCAGACATGTGGCATCATGTCCAACCCAGTCACATTATCCTGACACCAGGTCGACTAGACCTGACGTTACCCTCTTGATGCTGAACACCAAGCGAGGCAGCTGATAGTACCATTTTTAAAGACTTGGGTATGACTCAGTCAGGGTTCGAACCCATGACCTTCTGCATCCGAGGCGGACACTCCAACCACTTAGGCCACCAGATCAGTCTTGGGTGTGCATACAATTTTTATAGTATTGACTGCATGATGATATTTACAACAGATTTTAAATCATTTACTCCAAGTAATGTGAGAGGAATTAAACACAATGGTGGCTGCATGTTGCCAACTAAATTTAATACTCAAAAAATGAAAAAATGGATATATTTAAAACCTACAAACAAAAGCATTTTCTGAACAGCATCATTAGAAATAGAATTAAATGTTTATTCAACTGTAAACTTTCAATATTAATGATTATACATTGTACAGTGTGATAGGTTACCTGTAACAAGATAACTGAATTTACTGTACATGTGAACAAGTACTGGAATTAGACAGTTGAGCACATGCTTTCCACATGAAGCCTCAGATGCAGTGGCTAATCATGGTAATTACAGATACATGAATTATGTTTCTAATACTGGCTGTCACTCCAAGGTTACTCCATGCATGTGACTTTAACCCTTCAGTGGTGGACAAGGTTAAGAGATTTGATGACCAATGATTTATACATGAAAAATAATATGTATATCTGGTTTTTATCACGTCATTATTATACCTCTACTTTGACATCATAAAAAATGTTCTTTTTATTGTTTTGTCTCATATGTAATATCACAGCATTATGTGTGTAATGTATGTACATGGTTTGATGGCACATTACTACAATACTGTACACAGTATTGTGTATGTAAGTTATGTATATGGTTTAATGGCACATTGCTACAATACCGTAAACAGCATTAATGCAATCCATGTATATGGTTTAATAACACATTACTACAATAATGCACACATCATTATGTATGTAATGTATGTATATGGTTTAATGGCACATCGCCATGATACTGTACAAAGAATAAAGTGCCAGTTAAAAGTCAAGTTCTCAAATTAAGATAAAAATTGTGATAAAAACTTTAGTTAGAAAATGGATGAATATTTGGTTGTCAAAACCACTTTAGTAAGAATTTATTTTCTGCATGATAATTAATTTTAACAATGTCATATGGAGACTACTAAAAGCTACATAGAGGTGATGTATGTATGTATGACTGATTTTCTTTATTTCCTCTTCAAAAGAGATTTCATTATTTTTCATTAATACACAATATAGATTGGAACATAGTTTGACATTAATAGATTTACAACACACTAAAGATGTAATACATACATACATACATATATATATATATATATATATATATATATATATATATATATATATATATATATATATATATATATATAAGTAAGAAAACGCAATATCTACACACATGGGTGAGAGAACTCATTGCAAACAAAATATATAAGCAACAAAGATTAAAAGACAGAAAAAAAATTAAAAAAATAAAAATAAACAAAAATGTTGGAATTATTTACATTCAACTGGAACGATTTTGATGGATTATCACAATGGCTTTCACTTGGAACACTTGTGAATAATTTATATGATAGAAATGAAATGGGTCCATTTCCCTACTATACTGAAGAAGCATAATATCAGATATCATTTTCAAGTTCATTCGTTCTTCTGAACATTGTGTCTATTCCTTCAGCCACCACACACGAATGCCTACCATTACTGATCATCTGTAGAATCAAAGATGTCCACTCTCTTGCCCAAAAGGATATGAAGTAATGAGTCATTTAAAAAAAGCCAGTGTGAGTCTAGTATGTCTACTGCATCTATGTGTATTATTCTTCAAACATAGTGTTATGTTCATCATTTAGGGCTTGGCAGTATAGTAACATATGTATGTATGTATCTATGCATGCATGCATGCATGTATGTATGTATGTATGTATGTATGTATGTATGTACGTATGTTTTAATCAGGCATTAAGCTTATAAGCCCAGCATAGCACTTGCCTGGTACTTATGCAAACCTAATATCTATAACTGGTAACAAAGAAAACCAAAGAAATATGCCCAAATGCTAATAAACCATTTTTGATACAGTCAATACAACAGTTGCATTTTTTCAGAATAAGTAATTGATAAGAAAACATTCATAATTAGGCTTACAATGGTATAAATTTTGTTAACTATTAGGAACAAGAGTCCCTTGAAGGAACTATTGCTCTACTGACTGTAAAGAATTTCCAGGTATTAAAGATAGGTCAATTTCTTCCTTTCAACTGCTGAGTGTTGAAGCCATTTCTGTTCTTTTTCTGTGATAACAAGATTTTCACACTAGCTGCTGTGTTGGACATATTAGATGTCACACTGGCACCATTTTCTTTAGGACAGAGTAGACATCACTAGAAGTATTTTGGTCAAAACCCCATATCATGCCATCATTCATGGTAAATAGTGACAGGAAGACTTTCATGACAGTGGTCATGGTAGCTATATTGGATGTCTGACTGGCACCATTTTCATTTAGGACAAACTAGGTATCATAAGAAGTCTACTGGTGACAATTCCAAGTTGATATAACCATCCATTTGGGAGGAGTAGAGATGACAGTATTTTGAAGATCATTTTCATTAACAAAGGAGGGGTTTTCTCCCAGGGGTGTCTCCCATCCCTCCCTCAGATCTCCCACATATGCAAAATTATTAGTGAAAAATTTAATTCTTGCCATCTTTTTCACATTCTAGTTGCAGTGTAGTATAGTTACAGTAACCTATGATTACATGACTGATCTGCCTTAAGCAGGGCAAGTCCATATAGTAACGTTAATTTCACCCTTTGATCTTGTCTGCCTGGCCCACTTGCTTCATCATCTGAAGCTTGTGGAGGTGGTAATCTATGAAATGATAGAAGTTTTAATTGAGTATGGTTGGGTTAATAAAGAGCCCAATCTGCATAAAACAATAAAAGTAACTTGGAATCTCTCCACAAATATGTTCTGCTTCAGTGATTAAAGTTGTAGAGATGGATCTGACTTTATGCTATGCATGATCAAGAGAATTTTGGACAGGATTAAAGATGTTAATTGATTATGGCTGGATTACTCAAGAACTAAAATGGCATAACACTGGACTGATTTGACTTTGGCTTTTAAAGTGTCCAGATGTCTACGCATGCCAATGTCAAAACATCAAAAACCAAGCAACCAAAATATCGAAGTCCAAAGACGGTTGGAAATGGGACTTTCAGTATCTGCAATCACATTCAATGAGACATGAATATGCACTTACTCTTTCTCTAAGGCTGATTTAAAGTCTCATATGGTGGCGAGAATTACATCACATCATGCAGAATCCTGATCTTAGCATATTAATCATGACAACAAACTTACAATGACAGAAATCCATCTTTGCGGAATCTGCATCAAATATGGATAAACTTTAAGTTAGACATGCCAAGACACTATTTGCCAACTTTATTATGCAAGAAACGCTAAAACTGCTTGTGGTACATATGTGTATAACAACAAGAATGGCAACAAGTTGCTGTGAAAGGACTGAATTGGTGAGATGATGTGCATATTTTAATATTAAAAAATATAATTTTTTTAATAGTTGTAATTTGTGTACATTTGCAAGTTAAAAATGGGGTTAATAAAATTCCTCCCTCTTTTCAGGCCAAAACTCAAGAACAAATGTTGAGAAATCTAATTTGTCCTGACCTGACTGGTCTTTTCTATCACATGTATCTGACAGTCACCATGGTGACCATACTGAGGGTTACTCATATTCATTTAGGACCAATTCAACACTACAAGAACTCTTTCTGATGACATCCCCATGTCAAAATGACTTTTCCTTAAGCCATACTGGACATAAGATCAGCACCATTTTAATATAGGATCAACAAAACATTATACAAAGTCTTTAAGTACAAAACCCTGGATGATACGACTAATTTCATTCAGGAGAAGTAGTAATAAGATTTTCAAGCCTGCCATTGTGGCAGTCACATGAGACCCCAGATCAGCACCATTTTCAGTTAGGACCATCAAGACGCCCTTAAGAAATCTTTCGGTGAAAACCCATGCTAATATAACTTTCAATTCTGGAGGAGTTGCGATAAGATTTTTATAATGCACATCTGATCGGCACCATTTATATTTAGGACCAACTAGACATCCTGGGAAGTTTTTCAGTGAAAACCCCCGTGTTGATAATACCATCTACATAGGAGTAGCAATAAGAAGATATTCAAGATGGCCAACAATCAGCCATATGGGATACCAGATCAGGACGATCCATGAAGAAGGGGAGTAGCGATTTTTCTCTGAGATTTCAAATGACAGATCACGAGTCAAAAATTGACAGACCAGGAATCGAAAATCATTTTAAAAGTAGAGGTTAGAGGTGTAACCTAAAACATAAAAGTTGACATGGTCCGTACAATAAATAGCATCTGTGGCCTGACAAAACGGTGTGGTCCATACAATAAATAGCATCTGTGGTCTGACAAAACATTATGGTCCATTCAATAAATACCATCTGTGGTTTATACCAAACTGTGCTAAAGTGCAAATAAATGAAAATTTGATGAATGGGTGCATGTGCATTGAAGGAAGACAAAGAGCTAAATAAAACCAGTCAAGCATATAGTAATAATTTTACTGTCTGTGAATTAAATGTATTTTTTTCATTTCATGATATTTGTGCATTTCACTCTGTCAATGTTTAAAAAGGGAAATGAAGACATTATACTAAGATTCATGTTTTCTTCTTTATACACCAATTCAAGTATGATGGCTTCTTCAAACCATGTCATACATTTGATAGACCTATTCAAGTATGAAGGCTTCTTCAAACCATATCATGCATTTCATAGACCAAACTCAAGTATGAAGGCTTCTTTAAACCATGTCATACATTTGACAGACCAATTCAAGTATGAAGGCTTCTTCAAATCATGTCCTACATTTCATAGTCCAATTCAAGTATGAAGGCTTCTTTAAACCATGTCATACATTTCATAGACCAATTAAAGTATGAAGGCTTCTTCAAAACATGTCATACATTTCATAGACCAATTCAAGTATGAAGGCTTCTTTAAACAACGTCATGCATTTGATAGACCAATTCAAGTATGATGGCTTCTTCAACCATGTCATACATTTCATAGATCAATTCAAGTATGAAGGCTTCTTCAACCATGTCATACATTTCATAGACCAATTCAAGTACATGTATGAAGGTTTCTTTCAAACCATGTCATACATCTGAAAGACCAATTCGATCAAGTATGATGGTTTCTACAGAAATTTATCAGATACTGTATTACAAATTATGCATTTTGTGTAAAGTTTTTGCTTGTAATGAGGAAGAGTTATATGAATATTAAGCCCAGTATAGACAATTACCACCAGTTGGCCCTCATAATGACAACTAGGATGATAAACTAGAACCTTAAAATACATGCATAGATGTCAATGGTTTGCAATGGTGATTTAGAAACACAAAACACAGTTTGTCAGAAGGTCATAAATCAGATTAGGGTTTACGGTAGTTTAAACTGGAAGCAAGAGGTACAGTTCCTAAATTTGTTTCTCAGCAACACAAATAACTGCATTTGCCATCATGTAGTGATCAATTAACATCAAGTAGGGGTAAAATTCACAATTTCCTGTGTTAGTTGCCTCCATTCACACCATAATCAAGAACTAGCACAAAATAGGATTACTAGAAGGTATGAACTAGGACTATTGGAAGACATGAAATGGGACTATTGGAAAGCATGAAATAAGACTACTGGAAAGCATGAACTAGGACTATTGGAAAGCATGAAATAGGACTATTGGAAGGCATGAACATAGGACTACTGGAAGGCATGAACTAGGAATATTGGAAGGCATGAACTAGACTATTGGAAGGCATGAAATAGGACTATTGGAAGGCTGAGTTGCAATCAGATAAGCATAATCATAAAACTGAGCACACATACTTGAAGTACAAGTCTGTCAAACTGCTAACAACAAAGATTCTGATCTGCCGTAACATAATACACCTGCAGATCATGGAATAGTTTGGAAGGAAAACATTCTTTATGTCAGCTTAAGAGTGGAATTTTAAACAGGTATCATCAGTTACTTCTTTCCATTACTTAAAAATGGCAAAACTTAAACAATTTTGAGACTGAGTAAATGAGCCAGTTTTACACTGAAACTAATTGTGAGTGAAACATATTTATTCTATGTAGTAAATATTAAAGAAAGTTAACTCTGTCACATTTAAACACTTGTCTGTTCACAACTGTGATTCCTGAATGATATTATAAATATGTTCAATATTTCAAAAAATGTGTCCAACTCATGACTGTGTCCAATTTAATATGAGTTTACCCAAAATAGTAATATTCTTAGGCCGAATTTAGCAAACTGCATAAATAAAGCTTATTTGCAACATAATAAAACTAAATCCATAAATTAATGGTCCACTGATCATCTATTTCAATGAACCTTTTTCACCTTAAGAAACCCCATAAGATGACACAAAGGTCATGTGACTGGTCAGTATAAAAGTCTAAAGTTTTTTTATGGACAGTTTGTGTTTTTAGCTGCAAATGAATTTTATGTAGGTTTTCCTTGTGCTCAGGATTTTCATTGCATTTTCATGAACACCAAAATTATTATCTGTTTCCTTTATATTTGACTGACTTTAGCATATCTTAGTGTCCTAGTCAGGGTTGCAACCATACAGGTCAATGATACATTGCCTGCAAGCAAAACTAAACACCAGTGTCCTGCTGCACACTGACTTTTGCAAGAAATTATGGCCAACAGTGCATGGTTGCAGATGAAGAAAGGGTTTTGTTCTTGTAGGAAGCGGTTAGAGCATCTGCCTCAGATGTGGGTGGTCACGGGTTTGAACCCCTGCCAAGTCATACCAAAGACTTATAAAAGTGGTATTAGCAGCTGCCTCACTTGGCGCTCAGCATTAAGAGGGTACCAAAGTAAATATACATGTATGTACCTTACCACATGAACTTTCATGTACAATAACCCAAAAGCTGTGCCTTGACAACAATTTCTTCAGACCAAATTGAATCCTTTACTTTTCAATGTCCGGACTTCCTGGATTCATCATGGATATGGATGCCTTTAATCTAATGGACAACAGGTTTCTTTTTCCCCTAGAAGTAAACATATTTCTCCAAACTAAGTAACACAAAAAGAACTTCTTACTTAGCCATGGACCACTTCTCTCGATGTCCCTATATTCTAGAAATCATGGCGCAATACCAATGGAAAATACTGAGCATCGTTACTTTAATGAATGGCTTTATTACAAAAGAGTTAAGCATATTGTAGCAGTCATGCACAAGAAAGGTTTACACCACAAAACAGATAGATTGGCATAGTTACAGGTCTGTAAAAGTATGGCAACTTCTACTAGTTTTAAGCCTGATTACAATTTCTGTTTTATAATGGATACATTTCCTTCACAAGAAAAGAATGACTGTGGAAATCAAAATAGATACATGCATTGTGCCATGCTGAACATGCCATTATATATAGTATATCCTGACTAATGAGACCTCTGTTTTTGACACCCTATCAATAAGAGCACATTTTTCATGCACAGATAAAGTGTGATATATAATGAGGTCAAACCTCTCGAGAGAAGACCTGTCTTGAGAGAAGACCTGTCTTGAGATGAACATTTTCTTGTTTGCAGAATGGGTGGAATTCTGCCTGATATATTTCACTTGCATAATGACATCATACTGACCACAACTGGTAGACTACATTTAACTACCCCATCTTGATTACCTGCATGAAAAGTGTTTAAATTTTGCATTTAGCGTTGGTAATGAGTTAATGTCACATTAATAGCATTAGTAATGAGTTAGTATCCCATTAACAGCATTAGTAATGAGTTAGTGTCCCATTAACAGCATTATTAATGAGTTAGTGTCCCATTAAAAACCAATTTCACTCCATACTAATAACAAGATTCAACTGAATTGCACATGAAATGACAGCCCTGTGTGTAATAGTCCTCTCTGTAGGTACTAGTAGTCTACGGATGACTAATAAGATTACTGATGAATGAAACTTGATGTGCAAAACAATTCTAGTCTTATTAAATATACCAGGACCGTGACCTCTGACCTTAGACCCCATAACCTACAGGTTTCTTTATTACCCGAAGTTTAATCCAACTACAAAATTGTCAGGAAACTTACTCTACAGCAACAGTTATTCAGCAAAATCCATTTTTCTTTAAGGCACAATGACCCTGACCTTTGAGCTTTTGACCCCCCCCCAATCAATAGGTCTCTTATGTCCCTTAAATGCAAACTCTCTGCAAAGAATGGTCAAGGCACAAGGTCTAGAACTAAGTTTTCATGCAAAACCATTTTTCTTCTTTCAATCAGTGGCCTTCACCTTTGTTTGATCTTAAGTGAAAGTAAATTACAAAGTTTAGGTAACTGTATATGGTTAAACTCCAGGGTTTTGTAAGGCAATAATTTTTCTTCATTCAGTAACAGTGACCTTGACCTCTGACCTTTCAGCCCTGAAATTGATAGGGTTCTTCCATACTCCAAATGCAAACCATACAGAATGTTTGGTAACTAGATATTGGTTCACTTGTGTTATTGCATATAAACCATTTCTCTTTTTTTATAGTAACCCTGACCTTTGACCTTGAAACAGTGACCTTCCTCCTTACCAGGAGTGCCTTCCATTAAGAAAGTTTGGAAACTGTAGATGGCTGACAACTTGAGTTATTGTGTGGTAACAAAACTGGTAACAGACTGACAGACATCTGGATAGATAACACAGTATCATAACCCTCTCTGCCTTATGGTGGACATAAAAACATGAGCTGAAAAACGAAAGTCTAAATAACTGCAACTAGATGTCAAAGGCTGTTTTACTTTCCCAGAGCTTGGCAAATGTGGGTATATGAGAGAGCTTGACGGTAACTTCTCGTCGGTCGGTGGTTCTTTCCGGGGTTTTCCTGGGTTCTTCCTCCACCATTTATACTGGCCACCATGTATAGCCTATCTTGTGCTGAAAAATGGCGTTAAACCCCATAACAACAACAACAACAACAACTTTCCCCCAGTTATGATTATCACTAAACTGCACATAAAATTCCAATTTGTCCCACAGGTGGCCAGGTGGTACTAGTACACTCCCATCATAGAGATCACTCACATCTCCCCTCTGTCCATGTGGTTTTGGGTCTCGGCTCGACCAGCATGAGTATGTGAGAAATCTTATGAGCACTGAAAATTAGAATTAAACTGCACAAAACCAAACCTTCATTTCCAATTTACTCAATTTTGGGAAATTAGCATAATCCAAATACTATAATTTTAACATTCACTATTCAACCAAATATGCGTACTTGCATGGTGTGAAGCAGCATATAAAATTATCTTTTGGTATCCCATTTGACTAAAATATTTTGGGAGAAATAATTTCAAATTACAATTGTCCAATGCTCAGCAAAAATTTGTCCTTTAAAAAAAAAAAAAAAATGTACTCTATATATTACAATCAGTTGTTACTGCCCTGAATAACTCCCGATACCTTTTGCCTCGGCTTTAAATCTGAGAGCAAATGAAGTCTTAATGACTGTTTCAAAAACATTTTTGCCTTGGACTACTTACGGAAAATACAACTGCAAGTGGGCTGGGGTGGGGTTGGGGGTTTGGAGGTTCTTGATGATCAACAGTAGAGTTTTGATCTTGATAATCAGCAGTAGAGTATAAATTTACCGATAATAATTCTGGGTCGGTGATTGTTTTGTTGTCAAGAATGAAAAGCGTGACTGTTGCCAAGGAAAGTTACATGCAGCTCAAATAAAAAAGAAATCAACACGGACTATTCAACAACTTAAGTTGTAAGGTACAGCTGTCAATGTTTGTATTAATCTACCATGTTTGAACTGAGTTTCAAAGTAAATGAAAAGGTAAAGGTAAGCTGGACCAGCACTATCCCTAATGTTCAATATTAAGCACAAAGATTTTTTTTACTTCAAAGATGAAGCAGAAACAAAATGCGAATTGAAACGCACACCACAAATAATTCTCAACAGGAGTTAAATAAGCGTGACATATATTGCACCAGCTGCCAAGTCCTTCCGGCAAAACAGCGTAATCACTGCTGCCGTCACAACACTGCCGATTATACTCTACATATGATTTGATCATAATGAAAAATAATTTACATGTGTATTATTCTAAAGAAGTCTTCAATAACACATTCATTATCACAACACGTGTTCAACATCATTATTTTATTATACTTGTGTTGGTTTATCAGCGCAGTTTATCTCCCATCCAGAAGAAAAAACTCTGAAACGAGTTTTACAACCCTTCTTAAGTACCTTTATATATGCACGAATAAGTCAAACCAAAGTGCAAACAACATTGATCCAGATCTACCATCGTTTAGTGTGCCAGCAGATAAGGTCTGTGTTGTCTGTCCTACTGATTAGTTTTAACAAATGGAAAAGACACAGATCTGCCGGCACATTATACAATGTCAGATCTTGGTCTATGCTGTTAGCAGTTGAACCTAACTTGTAAGAAGTCTATATAGTACAAATCTGCTACAATATTATAGTATTTCAAAAAAGTGAGGAAAGCAAAAATTTAAGATGATGAAAATCAAGACAGAATATTAAGAAGAAACACAACATGTATATACGCATGACTCCATAACAGTTTAGTTTTAACTACATAATTGTCAAAACTGATGTTGGGTTTAGAAAGAAACACGTGTGTATGTCACATTCTAAGTGCAAGAATGAGGTCAAAATGGACTGAATAAACTCTTTTCACACAGAACCTGATCAGAGATTCAGTACATAACTGGGCATATTTACTGAACATATAACAAACACCAATTTAACAGGGACCAGGTCAAATCGTACTGTATTTGACATGGAACCTATAACAGAGATGTAGGTCTGCTTTCCTTCCCGTCCGTCACCAGAGCTCCAACACAGAATTTATTACAGAGGGGATGGGAAGAGGAGCACTATTGTGAAAGATAATGCACTTATGGGGGAAAGGGAATTGTTTTGCAATAAAAACTAGTGACTTGATGCCAACAATACAATTCAGACTTTTTGGAATTGGAACCAGACAATGGCGTGTGTGTGTGTGTGTGTGTGTGTGTGTGTGTGTGTGTCAAATGATGGCATCAGACTGTCCCACACCTCTACACATTTCTATCTATCCATCAGTTCATTACACTTTCATTTTTGCTATATAACTTTAAAGCTATTTGAAAGTAGGTGATGATATACTTGTACTTCAATATCAAAAAGTGACATAATGAGAAAGGGGGGTGGTGGCTGGCCAACCAACAAGGTCAAATTCACTACTAAATTTTAAGTTTTCTCCATCACACTTACCTTTGCATCATCCTAGAATTTTCCAGTCATTTGAGATAATGTGACAGAACTGGGCATAATTACAGAATGTGTTACATACCAATAATCTTCAGAGTCAAAGGCATCCATCACACTTATTCTTCCATTATACAACTATATATATGATGTTTAAAAAGACCCAAAAAACCTGTTGACTCTAATTTTAAAACCAGTGCAATAGGAAGCACATACATTTTTTCGTTTTTAGCCTAAGAAGGGATGGAGTAATGGAGTACCACATTCGGTCAACCTACCAGGAAATGTATTGTGAACCACAATGGGGGGGGGGGTAAATCTTTAATGGTCAAGGTCAAAACTCAGTATTTTAGCTTTCGGTCACACTCTCCTTTTGGCCCTATAACTTTGGAGCTGACTTCAATGAATGGCGAAACTCAGTATACTTAGATATCACTTGAAGATGCATTATTATACATGACATACTGGTACTGAGGGTCCTATCTTCATGATCATGGTCATTCAGGGCCTGAAAGTTACTGTTGGCTGAAGTCTTATTTGAGGGTGTAGTATTTGTTCATCAGGATGTATCCCCTCACAAAGTTCCATGAACCTTATTAGTACATGTACAATGGGTAATAAATAAGAGGTAAACTGAAAACCTTCATTTACCAAGATGTGAAATGCAAGTCACCATGACCTTCTTTTGTAATAAGAGTACAGTACTAATACAGATGTATAAAAGCATCCAGTTTCATGATTCTTACATGAAAAGAATTTGATAAATGAACTTAAAACAAACTTTAACCAAAATCAATAAAGCAGGAAATATGTGTGATCGTGACATATTTTTATTATATGGGTGTAGAACTCTTCATAATGCAGTATATCACCAAGCTTCATGAATTCAATTGTAACAGTACATGCATGATGCAAGAAAAACAAAAGAAAGCTAAACACAAGAACTTAATGCGAGCCAGTAAAATGTGAAATTCAAGTCAGTGATCTGCTTTTGTGGTGAGGGTGTGGTACTGAGATGCATACAATTATCTAATCTGGTGATTCTACCATGAAATAAGCTTGAAAAATAAACTTAAAATACAAAATTTTACCAAAATCAGATCAGACTGAAATATAGGTCACACTGACCTACTCTTGAGATGAGGGTGTAATATTCATCAAGATGCATCCCCTCAAACCAAGTTCAGGTATGACATTATATGTACAGTGTGCAAAAAACCTAAGCTAAATGTAACAGATTGAATAAGAACGTACATTTAACGTTCATGTATACCCAACTCATTTGAAGAAGTAATAGGTAAATGAAAGAGATGGGTATGTTAATACCCATTATTGCCTTGAATGAAAATGTTTAAGCCATCTTTATTAAAGATTAATTTGATGATAAGCAGCAACATTTCTTTGAACTCTGATTTCACTCCATATATACATGTACATTGCAAAACATGATTATTTCAGTAATTGGAATAGTGTGCAAGTGAAATTCATTTTTGAAAAAAAAATGTTGAAAGGCAGCTCTGATTCAGGAAAGGATCTGCAAAGTGAGCAAAGCCCAGCAAAACTAAATTTCAGAACTTCTGGATGGAGTTTGACTTTGGGGTACAAGAAGTAGCATTCTATTTTGTAACATGCTTCAAATAGCATATCAACATTAGTCGTTCAGGAGTGTATGACATCCATGGACATAGCAACACTACTCATCATATCTGACGCAGCAACAGAGATGTAGAACAATGTTTTCTAAGCCAAGATGATCAATGTGCTTTGTTAATATCACCTGATGAGAAAAATAGCTTACCTGTAAACAATAGCGCAATATCTTACCTGTAGACTACAAACAAAAATGATACTAGCTGATATACAAATGAAAACAAACAAAATGCAGATTTTGGAAATATGATTCATTTCAGGGTCTGAAGAGTCTATTTCTGGATGCCCTGGGCCACTATGGATGCCCTGGGCCACTAAATTCATTCTAAAATCTGTGGCACCTAGCTTGATTAGTAATTAAATGCTTGAATTTGATGCATAAGCATACTAATTTATTTAACCAAGCATTAATTATATTGGCACAGGTTACAGTAAATGTTATTAAAGCATATAAACTTTGAAAGAAAATCTTTACAAATCCACCAGTATTAATTCTATTATAACTGGACAGGTACTAGGACAGTCTGGTTCAAAACACTTATTGATTGACTAAATTTTATTTACTCAAGGGCAAAAGAAGATAGACAGAAAACTGTTAATTAAAAGAACTCCAAAAGATTATATACATGTATATATTCACATAGCAGCTCATGAACAGTACATTAGAGCATTTACTGGACCCCCTGTGGTAAAATTCAATGACTTACATTCTATTGGTAAGAGTTCAGAAGCTGGTTTATATATAGAAATTAACTCTTTTCAAGAGCTGTATTTTCTCTGAGTTGCACATTAACCTTTTTCAAGTGATTTCTGATGCTAATAATTAATTTAGTGACTATTCAGTTATAAGGATTGATCTGAATGTGTCTAAGTCATGCCACACCCAAATAACACTGATAAACTATGTATGATGTGTAGAAACTGAAGTGGTTCAAAAGGTAAAACATGTCAAATGACTGCATTCATAACTGCAAAATCAAACAGATTTCACAGAAATGTGCATCAAGAAAGTGTTTTTGGTTTTATGGGATTTAATGCTATTTTCAGCACATGTTAGGCTATATGGCTATACATGGCAGACAGCATATATGGTGCAGGAAGAACTCAGGAAGACCCTGGGAAAAACCACTGACCCATGTAATGCAACTGGCACTTTGTCATATACCAGTGTTGGTTGAACCAAGACAAGAACTCATGTGGACAGTTCAGAGTGAAAAACTTGGTAGACAGTAGCCCAATGAACTTGGTAGACAGTAGCCCAATGGACTTAGTAGACAGTAGCCCAATGGGACACATTAGGAATAAAACCTGCCAGCTGGTAACCTAGCATACCAATACTGGAAATAAACCTGGCAGCCAATGGCCCAGTACACCATCATAGGAAAAGAGCCTGTCAGCAGGTTGCCCAGTGTGCCATTACAGGAAAAGAACTAATAGCCAATAACCCAGTGTGCCACTACAAGAAAAGAACCAATAGCCAATAACCCAGTGTGCCACTACAAGAAAAGAACCTATAGCCAATAGCCCAGTGTGCCACTACAAGAAAAGAACCAGTAGCCAATAGCTCAGTGTGCCACTACAAGAAAAGAACCAACAGCCAATAGCCCAGTGTGCCACTACAAGAAAAGAATTAATAGCCAATAGTCCAGTGGACCACAACAAGAAAAGAACCAATAACCAAAAGCCCATTGGGTCACTACAAGAAAAGAACCTGGTAATCCTGAGGGCCAATACAAGAAAAGAACCTTGTAACCAGTAGGCCATCACAGAAAAACAACCCAATAGCTAGTGACCATGTGGGCAACTACAGGAAAAGAACTTGGCACCTGACAGCCCAATAGGCAAATATAGGAAATCAACCTGCTCGTCTTTAGCCCAGTCAGCCAATACAGGAAAAGAACCTGGTAGCTGGCAATCCAATACAGGAAAAGAACATGCTAGCTGGTAGCGAAATAGGCCAAGATGGAATATGAACATAACTGCCAAAAAACCACTAGTGGAAAAGAGCCTTGTAGCCCATAGCCCAGAAGGTCAATTTTCTTCTTTCTACAGCTGGTCCATGTTTGTACAATACATCCTTCCCTCAAACACATCTGTAATGGATTCTCTCTAGTATGCAGACATACTTTGGAAGTTAAACTTACATAGTACCCTTTCAAAGTCAATTGCCACCACCATTTTTAGCCCATGTACAATGTACTGCTGTTACATTACTTGGTTGGCATTACATACTAACAGAGGCAACTTATGAAATCCAGCAGATGTTGATACAACAGTGCAGTGAAATATCTTATCAATCTGCCAAGGTGTAGATAGGGTTAACATATTGGAACCTTGGCTAGCAAAGATGACATGAAGTCTGCAATGCATCTTAAAAGGTACACGAAAACAGTCAGGTGTATCATGTGATATCTTCTGTTCTATTAGGTAAGTCCATCAAAAAGAATGATTTTATCATTCAAGATACTGTGTCAAGCTTCTCACTTATCAAGATTACTTTGTATTTTGATAAAGCTCTTAGCAAGTGAATCATATAAAATTAAAAAACATCTCACAGGTTCTGGCTGAAGACTTAAGTTGTTGAAGGCAATAATAACAAGCACACTGTATGATCTAATATCAATGCAAGTGCAATGAAATTTCATATTGTAGGGAAATAAATGAACTGAAATTAATGACAATGACATGAACTTTCCCTCTTCGTCTAATGCAGGTACAGCATTTAGAGTTTGGCTAATTAAGCATAAAGAATTCAAATGCAGATGTAATACTAGTATTCACACTGCTTATTTCCCAAAATAAAAAGTTGGATTTCAAATGACCTAACTGCAAAATAAGATTTTATTTCAATTTAAAGAAAACAACCATGATACTGCTACTTTACATGTAGCCAGGCACTATAGAATATTGAACAGGAATGTGGTATTTTTACATCAATGAAAACAAACCAGAATTAATTTGATGTAGTTATCTAATAAGTAAATGATGAAATAATGGGCTGAGTTGACTCGAAGTGCAAGGGCCCATAAACTCATCTCAATGACTTGTACAACTCCTTTCAGGAAGCTTGAGAAAACAGCATTTGAGATTTTATCAAACCTAGAAGAAAAATACCCATTTCCAGTTTCCCAAACCCGTTTCCAGTTTTCCAATTAGCCCTAACTGTTTGCTTACTGATCCTAAAACTTTTTCTGACCAACAAAAAAAAAAAAGGGAGAAAAAGAATGAATTCCAGATTTTTTAAAAGTTGTGACCAGTTCATATTTAATTTCACTCACAGGTTAAATGATAGCACTTATGCCCACATGCATTTAAAATGCTATTCAAATTACCAGTATATCTGTGCAAAGTGTCACACTTAACTACATGTACTTATCCATATTACTTAACCTTGAGAAAGAAGGAAGGAATTCTCCTACATTAAGGCTGTATATTATATATAATACTGGAGTTTAAAAAATATGTAAGAATTCACCCTATACAAAGGCAAGTACTAAAATGTGTAGGAAGTAAGAATAATAAACTTTTAGGGAATAAAAAATAGCAATGTTGATGATGTTACTGACCTAAAAAATCAACTGTGTTAAAGGTTGCAGAGCCCTAGATAAGATGATAAGTAACTGTGTTGGACTCCCTGGTTTGCAAATAACTGCATTCTGGAAATTCAATTGGGATAAATTTTGATGACAGCAAAAGCTCCAAGATGCACACCTACACCTTCAGATTGAGTCTAAATCATCACTTAGACATTAACTCTGCATATCTGAATGCATCACACAGATTAGCGACTGAGACGAATCAAGAGTGGATCTGATTATATGGCTCGATTTGATCCAGTGTTCTCACAGTGAGCAAGTACTGTCATTTCAAACATGCACAGAACATCTAAAACTTGCAGCAGTTTATACTGACTGAACATATCATATTAGGATGATTTAAAAAAAAACAATTGTGGGCCCCCATTACCTAATTGGATAATTTTCATCGCAAAAGGGAGGGTCACATGTAGGCTTATGGTTTCTAACCTCATATCCCTCATCACTCATAAATTCTGCAGCACGTTTTTTTCAGATGTTCATTTATGTCATATTATCAAAAATAACATTATAAACCAAAATTATTTATATAATTCTGTTCATAATTCATTGAGATGTTGTAAATTTTAAATTGCAGAAGTAGGAGATGTTGTTCTTCTTGTGTTCTTGGTATAATAATAATAATAATAATGCTTTATTTACAGAGGGTGACTCATTAGTCAAAAAGGACTATTCTCCCTTGATGCCCTCTTAAGGAGAGTATAACAATGCACATTATATGAAGATAGCAATAATTAGTTTATTTTAACATATTTAGTATTAAAATACTAAATTCCATTATCTATCAGAAACACATACATGCTCTTGATATCTCTTCTTAAATACTCTAATATTTTCTGCAGATTTTACATGTAGTGGAAGCTTGTTCCACAGAACTGTACCAGAGTATTGGAAGCTCTTTTTAAATTGCTCTGTTCTTGGTTTTGGTGCTAGAAGGTTTCCATGTAATATTAATCTCAACTGGTATTGTGTTGAAAAAGGCCTGAATAAGTCCTGAAGATACCCCGGTGCAGTTCCGTGTAGACATTTATATAAAAGAACTAATAAAAACAAATTTAATAACAACTCCTTAATATGAAACAAATTTATGTGTCTAGTCATCTAACATTATATAAATTTAGGCTGCATTAAATATATTATGTTTGGTATAGGTTTTATTGGAATCAAGGTGCTCTCAGACCATATGACACGACTAGATAGTCTGACATCTTACTAAAATTCTGTCTTTTAAGGGATAGGAATCTTTGATGCATAAAATTTACCAAGCAAACCAAAGCAAGCAGACTAGAAAACAAAACATTATTTAAAACTACATTCTGTTTTCATAAGAAAAGCATGAAAATAAATGTCATAAAAAACATGGTTTTGTCCATCAGAAGTCAAGCAGCCCAATAAGTCATTCAGCATTTCACTCTAGAACATGTGACTCAAAGTGTACCTTAGCAGATGAATATCAGTCATTGTGTAGTTAGAAATTGGTAAACAAGTACAATTTATGTGGAATTTTCCTTTAAATTAATGCAGAAATGGTGTGAGCATCGTAACTGATTTTCAAGAACTTTAGTTTTTACAGCCCATTTGTTCATAAGTGTGTTCATTGTTACATACTCTTATATTTCATTTTACATGTAAATTTAAATAACAATTTCTGTTATTAATCAAGGATGATTTCATAACAGTAATTTTTTTTGTCAGGAAGACAAATGAAGAATTATCATGTGCAATCCATGTGAGTAAAGACATCATCTTGACTAGTGGTCCCCAGTCCACAGCCATAAGCAATCCATGTGAGTAAAGACATCCTCTTGACTAGTGGTCCCCAGTCCACAGCCATAAAAACTAAGTGGGTTTTCTTCATTTAAAAAAAACAAAAAACATGTGAATGGTCCTGATGTATCTCCAAGAATACAGAAACAACATTAACTGTACTACATGACACAGAAAATGGACAAAATTACCCATCTTACATTAACTGTACTACATGACACAGAAAATGGACAAAATTACCCATCTTACATTAACTGTACTACATGACATAGAAAATGGACAAAATTACCCATCTTACATTAACTGTACTACATGACACAGAAAATGGACAAAATTACCCATCTAACATTAACTGTACTACATGACACTGAAAATGGACAAAATTACCCATCTAACATTAACTGTGCTACATGACACTGAAAATGGACAAAATTACCCATCTAACATTAACTGTGCTACATGACACTGAAAATGGACAACATTACCCATCTTACATTAACTGTACTACATGACACAGAAAATGGACAAAATTACCCATCTAACATTAACTGTACTACATGACATAGAAAATGGACAAAATTACCCATCTTACATTAACTGTACTACAAGACACTGAAAATGGACAAAATTACCCATCTTACATTAACTGTACTACATGACACTGAAAATGGACAAAATTACCCATCTTACATTAACTGTACTACATGACATAGAAAATGGACAAAATTACCCATCTTACATTAACTGTACTACATGACATTGAAAATGGACAAAATTACCCATCTTACATTAACTGTACTACATGACACAGAAAATGGACAAAATTACCCATCTTACATTAACTGTACTACATGACAGAAAATGGACAAAATTACCCATCTAACAATAACTACTACATGACACAGAAAATGAACAAAATTACCCATCTTACATTAACTGTACTACATGACACAGAAAATGGACAAAATTACCCATCTTACAGTAACTGTATTACATAATTTAACATGACTTGGGGTTTTCCAAAACAATCAAATGGAAAAGACAAATCCTTCAATTGATGTAACAAGACACAAAATTTAAATTAACAAATTAAGAATATTAACCCAATAAAACTGCAAAACATAGCTGTAAATATATTTTGTCACCTTGTCTCTTTCCAGCTGGTGGTTATTTGTTTCGAGAGTCCCCTAAAATGCTTCATAACTGTTGGTGAGAAAGCAAGAATGGCATCCTGTTACTTCTCCAACAATAATGGCATCATGCTACTTCTCCAACAATAAACGTCTCACTGGATAGTTTCCTATTTTGACACCTCCCTAATTTTTAAGGTAGAAGGCATGAACCTAATTATCATAAGTCTAGCATTTAAAAATTCACACAGAAGATACAGCCAACATGGCTTACGTATTTATGTATTTACTATATTTGCTACAGAGGTAAAGATCTAAAAATCGAGATGGTTGAGGGGTGATGAAAAGTCAGCTAATTTGTTATAGTACTAGTGAACTTTATTCATGCATAAGGCACATATTGAGTCTTTTAGCTGCCTTATCACAGGAAAATATTCAAAATAACTCTTTGCTGTCAAAAATGAATGTAAAAAAGAGGGGTTGGTGGCAGTGTTGGTTCAGTATAAAAGCCACCAGTTGTATAAGGAATTAACCTGATTGCTGCAGTCAAAATTTCGCATGCATGCTTTCTACAAAAATCATCAGTTTGTTTTTATTTGTATCTTCAGTGTAAAATTATTCTCATTTTTCTGCAATAGGTCATTGTTGAATGAAAATTCACCAGATAAACTGTCCAGTGAGACCTAATGCCATCCTGTTACTTCTCCAACCAATCAATGATTGCAGTTTTCATATTGTGATCTTAATGTTCAAAATAGTAAGGAATAGTTTTTTTTTTGCATGTCTCTGTGATCACATAATTGCCAAATCAGCTGGATATTTTCAATGATGTTGAGAAAATTGACTGACAAATGTCTTTTTACCTTTACATGGCAATACACAGCTACTTTTGTGTTGATGTGTCATAGAACACTACTGCATGCATTCATATGGAAATAACTTGCACTGTTTTACCTTTACAAGGCAATACACAGCTACTTTTGTGCTGATGTACCATAGAACACTACTGCATGCAATCATATGAAAATAAATAAATCTTAATTGTTGCTTCAAAATCAAGATGCACAATTTAAAATAAGCAAGGAAGTTTTAGAAAACTGTCTGAAATAATAATAATAATAATAATAATAATAATCATAAAGATGTTATTTAGTGAAGGTAACTCAATTAGTTACAGAACTAATCTACCTTGAGGTCTTTTAGTTGTGATGTACATTATATGGAGTATATGTAACACAATGTGATAAATCTGGCTTGAACTAAAGAATTAAGTGATTCTAAAAATTAAAGTATCCTGCCTGGAATATACACAGGCATCTGTGAACATATAAACATATATAAAATATAAAATAGACTGTATCATCCTGTACTGAAAAAATTCAACCGTAAAAAAAGATGCAGAAGCAGAGAAAAGCAGGAGGTATTTATATTGCTAGAACTGTTCAATTTTCTAAAGATTTCATCCATTTGAGACATTGATTACGAAAAGAAGAAATTCTAGGAGCCTGCCTTATATCACTAGGAATGTTGTTCCAGGCCAAAGGACCAGTATACTGAGAACATTTATTTTGCCTTGGTTTACTGTTAAGTTTTACTTCTAACACACCATAAATTTGGAGTACCATCAGCATCTCTTTGATGAAAGACATTGCTTGGGTAGACAGGAATGGCTTTTCTGGACACATTAGACATAAATATGGCCTTTCTAAGAAATATTCTTTCAAGCATTGTTAAAATTTTTATATTATTGATTGTGTTCTGAAAAATTTACCTATTCATTGATCTAGAATTAATGTCTTGGAAGTTTTGTTATGTTTGAATTAGATGTATTAGCTCAAATAACATTAAAATAGTCCAGATTTGGGTGAATATAACTTTTATAAAAGGTGACCATATATTGAAATGTAATATATGTTTTGATTTTCCTAAGTAGCCAAAGATAAGAATGAACCATTTATGAAACAAGTTTAATGTGAATAGACCAAGTAAGATTTTTTATCCATGAATACACCAAGAATTTTGTTATCAGAGGTCATATAAAGGTTGAAAGTTTGTAGCTATCTAGCCTTGCTCATTTTTGTTTCGTTTTAACCAGTACGGCTTTTGTTTTTAACCAGTAGGGCTTTTGTTTTTTCTGTATTTATGATCATAATTTTTTCTTGCACATTCAAGTCTGTTAAAAGCATCTTGTACATTATTTTTGAGTACAGTTTTGGTTTTACCTGACCTGAAATGTGAATTTTATGACAATAAATTCTGTACCACACACCACTCAGCATGTAAGGGTGTTTTTGTGCATGTGCTCATGAGGAGTGATCTGACAAAACTCCATTCTAATTTATAACCAATTCATTCCAAAACATTGCATAATAATAATAATAATAATAATAAATTACAAGAATTTCAACATTTCCATTTCACCATTTTGTTGCACATCAATTTCCAACTACTTTATTCATCTGAAGACTTCTATCATGGTTATTATTCTTAAACTGATCATTTCATCTCAACTAAACTGAGTTGTATAACTAACTGACTAAATGAGTTGTATAACTAACTGACTAATTAACTCACTTGCCACTCAACAAAATTTGACTTGGATGTCACTGTATCTTCTCTGTTTCATATGTGATGGTCAATCATTGATTGACAGATTACAACTGTCTGCCTACTAATCTGACTTGGACATCACCATATGTTCCATGTTTCATATACACAATCACTCATTTGACTGACAGACTACAACTCTGGCTATAAAACTGTGGCTACCTATTGATCTGCCCAAATTAGGGATGATGGAGTTGCTATGATTTCTAACAGACTCATTGCCTGGTCTGCAATCTGTACTGTACAGATAGCCTGACCTTATGGGGACATGACCTGGCGAGACCATACAATTTGTATGTCCTGGCCATTTGCTTCCTAACTTCAACTGTCAAGTTCCTGCATAGTACAGACCCCTATGGTTGCCTCTAGCCTTAGGGTCTTACACAAATATGACACATCTAACACCACTTGTAATGTATGGCAGAAGTTTCTTCTTATTTACCCACATGCAGTTCTTTGTAATCCTTAGCTACAACTCAAAAAATCACATTTAACACATTCCAAATTACCATATTTTCATTTTAACCATAAAGCTTTTATTAAATATTTAATAACTTCCTTTCTCTGAAGTATTACACAACTATAAGTTTCCTAAAGACATTCACCCAATGATTGTATATTACAACTTTTAACACAGCAATGATGTATATCAACTAATCTAAAACAAACTTTGTAAACTTGTGTCCCAGTAAGTGGCAAAAACAAGAACATATCATAACACACATGTTGCAATCAGATCGCCCCATTGCTAATCAATTTGCAAACAGATTACCTTACCGCTAATCAATCACCCATTGTTAATCAATCTGCAATAAGATCACCCAACTGCTAATCAATCACCTAATTGCTAATCAATCATCAATCAGATAACCCAACTGCTAATCAATTGCCCCATTGCTAATCAATCTGCAATCAGATCACCCAACTGCTAATCAATCACCCAATTGCTAATCAATCATCAGATAACCAACTGCTAATCAATCACCCCAGTGGTGATCAATCTGCAATCAAATAACCTGACTGCAAATTAATCACCCCATTGCTAATCAATCTGCAATCAGATCACCCCAACTACTAATCTATCACCCCACTGCTAACCAATCTGCAATCAGATCACCCCATTGTTAATCAGTGACTGACTGCTAACCAATCTGCAATAAGATCACCCCACTGATAATCAATCATCAAGCAGATCACCCCACTGCTAATCAATCACCCCACTGCTAATCAATCTGCAATCAGATCTCCCCACTGATAATCAATCTGCAATCAGATCACCCCAATGCTGATCAATCTGCAATCAGATCATCCCATGGCTAATCAATCTGCAATCAGATCACCCACTGCTGATCAATCTGCAATCAGATCACCCCATGGCTAATCAATCTGCAATCAGATCACCCACTGCTGATCAATCTGCAATCAGATCACCCCACTGCTGATCAATCTGCAATCCGATCACCCCATTACTATTTAATTTGTCCGTCATGGACATGATCCATCATCATGGCTTTTCTCATTAACTAACATAGTGTGATCCTGCTATGTCTATCTTTTCCAAGAGATTACTTGTAAATGTATTCAACAGGTGACAATATTCAGGTGTTTTGTTGCAACAGATTATATCGTGACAATATTCAGGTATCCCAAGTAATCACAGTAAACTCCTGATTTATGCAGATATTGCGTTCCAGATAATCTCAGGTGTCAAATTTGTTTGACTTGATGTGAATTTTCCCATAGGAAATATAACAAAAGTGAAGGGGGGCTGCGTAAGGTAACAGAATAAAACGTTTCTCAGCCAATCCTTAATTTATTATGTTGCCAAAAAAGATTTTAACACATATATTCAATTACATGATAAGAAAATGGACAGGAAACAGTCTTCAATCCATCTATCAATGAGGAACTGAATCTTCATCCTGGCTGAACACATCAAAAGTGGACAACTGGAATGGGGGTGAAAGGCCTGGGGGCAAGTTCTGGGTAAACTAGTTCTCCACTTGAGTGGAGAGCTGTGGGTTGGTTGCTTGCAAAACCATGCTGCATATTTGTGTATATATGTAAATGACACATATCTTAGGTTGCATCTTTCTGTTCAGGTGTTCATATTTGCATAAACCTGAGACTTGAGTATGTCCAATAGGCATAAATCAGGTGTTCACAGTACTTTCAAATAGACTGACTGTATAGGTGTCAATATTCAGGCATTCCAACTGATTATTTGTAAACAAATTGTAAAGGTGACAATATTCAGGTGTGTCATGCTTATTACAAACCAACTTTATCATCAAATAAATATAATTATTACTTATTTTAAATATTAGATTATTTGCCACCAGTCATATTATATGCTACACCATAATGTGACTAACATTTCTGAAAAATGCCAGTATTGGATTATTTACCATGAACTATAAACATATTTAATGTTACACCATACTGGGATCAATATTTCTGAAAAGTGCCATACTGGATTATGTTCCACTAATCACATTCAATGTTACACTATACTGTGACTAACACATTATTTCTGAAAAAAAATGCCATTACTGGATTATTTACCAATAACTATAAACATATTTAATGTTACACCATACGGTGAATAATATTTTTTTTAAAAACCTGGTATTTGGATCAATTACCATCAGCTATAAATGTATCTGATTGCTACACAATACTGTGACTAACATTTGTATAAATTCCACTGCTCTGCTGCATGTGTGAAAATTGCGTGCTCTGAAAAGTTTTTGTGCTTAGAATTATTTGAAGCCAAATAAAAGAATAAAAAGGAGTTTCTAACAACAGACTTTAAAAAGTTGGTCTGGTAAGCAAACTTTTATTTCAAAGTTAATTTATTATGTGAATCAGTATATTCTCAATTAGTTCAGACTGTCGAACTGAATAATTATGAAGCATTTCAAGTGGTCAGGCTGTCCAACTGAAGAATTATGAAGAATATTCCAAGTGGTCAGACTGTCCAACTGAAGAATTATGAAGCATTTCCGAGTGGTCAGACTGTCCAACTGAAGAATATGAAGTGTTTCAAAGTGGTCAGACTGTCCAACTGTAGAATTATGAAGCGTTTTCAAGTGGTCAGACTGTCCAACTGAAGAATTATAAAGTTTTTCAAGTGGTCAGACTGTCCAACTGAAGAATTATGAAGCATTTCAAAGTGGTCAGACTGTCCAACTGAAGAATTATGAAGCGTTTCAAAGTGGTCAGACCGTCTAACTGAAGAATTATGAAGTGTTTCAATTGGTCAGACTGTCCAACTGAAGAATTATGAAGCATTTCAAGTAGTCAGACTGTCCAACTGAAGAATTATGAAGCATATCAAAGTGGTCAGACTGTCCAACTTAAGAACTGTGAAGCATTTCAAGTGGCCAGACTGTGACTTGTGTCCATCTAAAGAATTATGAAGTGTCTGAAGTGGTCAGACACTCCAACTGAAGAATTATGAAGTGTTTCAAGTGGTCAGACTGTCCAACTGTCTGAAGAATTACAAAGTACTCTGAGTGGTCATTGCTAAATGCATGTACTGAAGGAAAAAGAAACAATGGAGTCAGCACAATTTCAAATGGGTTTGTTTGGTTACAGGAAACAAAATTTTGTTTCACTTGGCCCAACTAGTTATTCTATGAAAGGCTTCACCCTAATCTGTTAAACACATTAAATGGGCTGTAGGCATGAAAAATGTCTCTGATGTGGCTTTTTGCAACAAAATAACATTAGGTTCAAATTTTCTGGCCAGTGCTTTCTGGTAGATAAATTATGTCTAATAGAACAGCATGCAATTTATAATATGTTCATGCTCGACCTTCCCTCAGATTTAAAGTTGGAGGTTGAGTTGCCACAGTAGGCAGGTTCTTGGAGGGGGGGTGACCTTCCCCAATGGGAATACGGGGGGGGGGGCTAAGTAGCTTGGTGTAACATAAAGGTAGCCAGGTAAATCACCCACTTCCTGCTGATAAGGAAAACCCTGTCCATGATAAAAATATTTGATGTTATATGCTTAAAAATAGCACTTTACCATGCATGTAACTTCAAATGTTCATTCCCACCCATGCACATAATCAGAAATGCCCCCTCCCCCTGACTACCCCCATAATCAAACTTGGAATTTCATATCCCCTTACTGAATGACCCCCCTCCCTGTATTACAGGGGGACATAGCGGCAGTAGTTAAGTCCCTATACCCAAGTTTCACCAATAATATGATCTTTTCAATTTTAAAAAAAACTATTTCAAATAAATTTAAATTGCACATTAAATATGAAATTAACATTGTGAAAGTGGCACTACAAAAAGAAGAAAAAAAAAAGGCCTGAAGTTCCTTGCTGAACTTTTGTTTTGACATCTGACAAGTACTGTCTCATTTTTGTAATAGTTTGCTTGTATGCTTGGGAAAGCTAATTAAGAAAAATCATCATGTATTCCAAATCCAATAACATATGAATTTAAAGCTTGATGATCCAGCAAAAACTACACATTCTACACCAGACTGTCATTATCTGTTAAAAAAAATACATGAAAATATTCAAAAAGTAAAATTGCATGACAACCATATATTTGGATTGATTTTTTATTTTTGTGCATGCAGTTGCCCATACCTGTGATGTCTAATAAATTTAGCGATTTTCTTTAACATGTTCAGCTAGTACTATAATAATTATCTCGTTGTCCTGATTATGTTCCTTTTATACAATGTAATAATCATTTTACCCTACTTGTTCTTGTTGTTGTTGTTGTTATGGGTTTAATGCCATTTTCATGACTTGATCATGCAGTATATCTGGTGGAGAAAGAACCCAGGAAAACTTGGGGAAGAACCATTGACCCACAGGAAGCTATTAGAAAGCTTTCTTACATGTTGACAATGGCTGAGCCCTGAACTGTAAGGATAGATGTGAGATGTCAGTGATCTGCATAGGCAAGACCACTCAGCCACTCAGCCCCCCCCCCCCCCAGCTGTATTTATTGCCCTCCTTTTGTACAATGCAATAATCAACTTACAGTATATATTGAGCTCCTTTTTTGTACAAGATAATATTCAACTAGTACTTACTGTGCTTCCTGTGTACAATGTAATAATTAATCAACTGTACTGATTATGTTCCTTTTGTGCAGTTATAATTAACTTGCTGTACTTATTGTACTCCTTTTGTACACTGTAATAATTAATCTACTGAACTGATTATCATATGCTCCTCCTAATATTTCAACTTACCAAGACAATATAAAAGTGTGCATATACATGATCTTTCAAAGACAGTGTTGTTGAACATCAACTGCAATTTTGTCAAAGCTGGATTAAAAAAGCCCAAGAAACACTATATAATGTTTAAACCTTCTATAAAACTGCCAAGATGTCCAGGTGACCTTTGCCTGGACAGGGATAAATCACACCTATTGATGAAATTATGCAATGATTTACACCAAACTAGCAAAAGGACTGGATTTAGCTATGGTCAGCATTACCTGACTGACAATTACAGACTACCAAGATGTCCACATAACTTTTGCGGGGACAAAGATAAATCACATCTATTGATGACATTATGCAATGATTCACAAATGACAGCAAGATCACTGGATTTAGCTCACATCGGCAGTTCATGATTGACAGCTGCAGATTGGTCGACGTGGGTGCCCGCACAAAAGGGGGGGGGGGGCACTTGCCTCCCCCACCACCATTTCACCTTTAAACATGTTTGGCCTACATCCGTAAAACTTAATCGCTGACCACTGTATGTTTGCCACACACAAACCTGAAAAATTTCTATTAAACCAACAAGTAGATCTCCGCTTTTTTCCTGACATTACTGGCAGCGGAAACAGTAATGCAAGAAAATAAGAAGCTGAGATCTACTTGTTGGTCTAACTGGTTCATATAACTTTAAAGTCTCACATGAACAATGAACAGAAGCTGGATAGGGAGCCGCTTGGAAGTGAGCTTAAGGGGGTGCTCATCTAGAAGTTCCTACAATTTCTCGAACCCAAATAAACCATGGAATTTGAATTATACTGGCGTGCACCCATACTAGGTATGTGTAACTAAACCAGCATTCTTTGAGCTTTATATATTACGGTTTCCTGCCACAAACATCAAGAAAAAAACGTTTTATATATATTGATAACACCAAAGTTATACTCGTAATTGTTGGGAATATAAATAATCTTCCTATTGATTTCATGCTGGTACGGCTCGATGTAAGGTCGTACAAGTTTGCTATGCCAGCTAGCAATCGGCTACCCTACCCCGCCAGGGTGGCGGCAAATTCCAACTTTTCGCCCGGCAATGAACTTGGCCCACACCCCAACCAACATACATATCAAAATACTGAAAATGGGGTGGTAATGGTCGTAGGAAACTCAAAATATTTGGACCCCACCCCTCATGCCAAAATTAAAACGAACGGTTTTTATGTAAAATCCAGTTTTGTAATCTTTGCGCATTAGGTAATGTGCAAACACCATGAAGAGTACAACTAATACAAAAAGGTAAACTGTTCGATCAGTTTATTTCAATCAGAAAGCTACAAATTAAACTTAGAATAACTCGACCTTACACCGCTGATGCATGCAAGTCACACTTATATTTATAAAATGGGTCGAGCCTCGCTCGGTAGAAGTTACGGATGGCTGAATCACAAATGACATGGAGAAGGACGGTACAGTCTGTATGCAAATATATACTGAAATAGCATCCCATCCCACATCCCACTACTACCGCGTGCTACAAAATGATAAAAATTGGCGCAGAACAACGTGTTAGTCAAAATGTACCCGAATTTCGCTTTTCAAACGAACGCCGCCTGTTGATAAACGCAAGCTATTACTGAAAATTACATCTTACGGTCTTTCTAACTATAATACACTACTTTAATATCCAGTGTACAGACTAATGAGTTGGTACACCACTTTAATATCCAGTGTACAGACCTAATGAGTAGGTACACTACTTTAATATCCAGTGTAATTCCCAGTGAAAAAAAACAAAAAAAACCCAATGAGTAGGAATAGGTATACAATTTTTAGTACCAACTGTGCATGGGCGCCCATAAATTTTTTCGGGGCGGGGGGGGGGGGCAAAATTGTCGTGGTCAGCTATTCAGTTTTATTGATGTAGGCCAAAACATGCCAGTGTGCAAAACGCAATGAGTAGATATACTACTTTACTATCCGTGTACAGACCTAAGTAGGTTTGAAATGAAAACAAAAGCAATGAAAAATAATGTCGACAACTTGAACAAAATACATCTTTTTTTAAAAACAAAATAGGGCATTCGTGGCACTGATGCCAAACGGGATTTAAGAAAACGGCGAGACTAGTGTACATTAAATTAAACTATAGAGTTTAAACGTAGCTAACAAGTTAAAGAATAGCAGGTGTAGCTTACCCATTGCCCTGTATCCACAGCAAACCTGGGATGAATTAGATCCAAAACTTGGTTATTTCACAACGTCCGTTCCTACATCGAAAAGTCCGCCAAAAGCGATGATTAGATAACAAATCTAGGTTAACCGAAAAATCTTAAAATATAAGCATGATGTAGCGGCAGTACCGCTATGGAACACACAATCTATTTCCCAGCGTTATCACACAACGGGCCCTGGAATCTATTCCTTGTCACACGTACACAGCATTTGCCCAAGACTCAACTTTTCTACGCTGTCACTTACCTACGAAAAAATGTGTCCATTGAAACACATTTAAATGTACCTGTGTGGATCGAAAGTGGCGGGAATCTACACACCAAACCAGCGAGCAGCTAAATTTACAAGCAATAACCGTTCGCTTGATGATCTATCTTATCTACTAAAAAACGACTGGCGAAGCTACGTTTGAACAGATTATTACATCAAGGGAGACAACCGTCATTAGCAACACAACAAAGACGCTACATGTCGCTAAAACACGTGTATAAAATTGGCACGTGCCGTGCACCGAACAAAGGGAATGATTCTCGAGAACAGATAAACCTATATATACATTGTGGCAAAATGTTATTGGTATTGTTTAGTTTTGATTAAATCGGTCGTCCTCTAGTCAAAAAATAGAATACGAATAAATAATAGGGCAGTAATGTTCAGTGGATACGTTGACGAGACGAGCTTCACATGATCTATACCTGTTTCGAAGTACACGCACCAGAAGCGATAGAGAAATGTACACTTGTATTTTGAAATATTTCAGTAATTCTAGTTGTTTTGTCTTTTGAACAGAGCGGTTTAAATTCAGGCGATTTGACATACATAGTTTGATTTGGTGGTTGAAATAGTTTTGCCAGAGATGATTCGTCTGTTAGTGCTTCCCAAACTTTTTCGGGCCACCGACCCCTTGGTTATCCTCAGCACTCCCTACCTTACCTGCAAAAAGCATTATTCAGAATTAGCGCACCCCACCCCCACCCCCCGTAATCACACCTGCCCGCCTCCCATTCGGGAGGGGGGGGATGCCACCCACTTTGGGAACCACTGGTCTAACTAATAAACACAAGAAACTCTCATACAAAATCAGGATTGCAATTCCATTGGAAATGTGTTGTCGTTGAATCCGTGTTTTTCGTGGGCTTTTACGGAAATGACACTAAAAGTATGCAACATCGTAACTTGGAGATGAACGTGGATATATAATTTATCGGCACGTCAGCATATATATATATATATATATATATATATATATATATATATATATATATATATATATATATATATATAGTGCCTATTGTCAAAATGTCAAAAGCATGTCATGATAATAACTACATTGAAACTTTATATATAAATATTTATTTATTTGTAATAAAAATCCTATATACCTTGATTTCTTTCATAGGAATCTGGAACGACTGTGTATACATATGAGAATTAAATTACTAGGTCGTCATGCGAGTGTGTCTGCTACAGACGAGTTCATATAACACCGATTCAGTGCCATCATTTTTGTGATGCGTGCTTAGTCGTGACGGGATATGGGCTGGTGTGTGCAGGCAAGGCGATGGGTGCCGTTTACTCGCGGACGTGGGTTCGAAACTCCGTAGAGTACGAATTAAAATTCTCTAACCTGTATGATAAATTATACATTATATATATATATATATATATATATATATATATATTAAAATACAGTATACTGATTTTAAACCTAGCATCAAAAAGTCTTTACGTCAGAAGTGGCAGGCATTCAGAAGTGGCAGGCATCATGGAATGATGCAGTGAATAACAAACTTCATGTCATCAAGCCAACCCTAGGAGAATGGACTCGTTCCTACAGAACCATCCGTAGGGAGGAGGTAGTCATTGCTAAATTAGAATTGGTTATACTTATATAACCTATTCCCACATACTAAAAGGAAAAGACCCACCAGAGTGCGTTTCTTGCAATGAACCATGCACTTTTAAGCACTTTATGATGGAGTGTTTCGACCTTCAACCTGCGCGCGATCAGTACTACAGTGTATGCATGACATGAAGGAAGTTTCTGAGACAATAAACGTGACTTGTATTATAGAATTCCTGAAAGAAGTAAACAATTATTCTAAGCTATAACTTTTATGCTATCACCTTGAGCAGTTTTATGTAATGTATATACTGTCCTTTATTTTAAATACCTTTTCATCTGTCTTCATTAACATACACCATTTACATTCCCCGTTGATCGGGATGCTTTATTTATTTATTACCGTTACCATCTTCTCGTTTAACTTTCAACTGTTTGGTTTTATATCGCTGGTCGATACGAAACCTTTTACCACTTTTAAATGATCCTACATATAACCTTTTGTATGGCGCTAAATAACCTAACAGTGCTGGTGCGCCGTAAAAATAAAATCAACCAATCAATCAAATATATATATATATATATATATATATTATAAGGTCAATTTATACCTTCAAGAGGAATGCATGACCTGATCTGTGCGATTTGTACTATATGAGGAATGCATGGCTTGATCTATGCGATTTGTACTATATGAGGAATCATGGCTCGATCTATGCGATTTGTACTATATGAGGAATGCATGGCTTGATCTATGTGATTTGTACTATATGAGGAATGCATGACCTGATCTGTGCGATCTGTACTATATGAGGAATGCATGACCTGATCTAAGCAATTTGCACTAAATAAAGTATACCACAATTTAATGTATGGCTTCATGTTCTGAAGCTTGACTGTCGAGTTTTCATTCCACATATTTTGCCAAGTAGAGAAGACATGTCGATGTATATAATATTTCAAGTCAATATGTGTTAGCTTCAGTCAGAAACGGATTACTGCATGGTAGCTTTGGCTTCTTTGTCTGACCGTTCTTAGTCCTTAATACCGATGTGACTAGTCAGCCAAATTTAATGGATACTTTTTCCAGATTGTATTTCCAAGAACACATTGAGACAGCCAACCCAGCCTAGACGGGTATGAAACACACATCCAATAAATTACGACTCAGTGTATCTGGGTTATCTTTCTTTAATGTAAACATATATAACGGGAAAAGTTCCAGGTAGATACTGGACTGCAGATAACGAAGATCTGTACTGCATCTGACCCTTGCAATGCATACAAGAAGAATGTTACGGGACAGAGGGGCATTCATCAAAACTCGGGTGGGGGAGGGCAAATACAATGTCGATACAATTTACCGTTGCAACGATATTTTTAACATTGTGTTGTTACAACGATATTTATAATTGTTGCAGATCTATTCTTCAAATGCCGTTGCAAAGATACTCAAATACCGCATGAGTGCATATTTTAGCGTTATGTTTGTTGTTATACTTTATCTTATGAACAATAACATTTTCTTTTAACACTGAAACTGTAATGTTACCGTTTTTAAAAAGGAAATATTTATTGTCGCAACGCTACAACCATTGCAGCAAAATAAATACTTTTGGTCCAGAATTTGAATATGATTGCAAAGTCATGAGTCCCTTGCAAAAAATATAAATATCGCTGCAACGGTACCAATATTAAAAAGATAGTTTCAGCTGTTTTTTTTTTTTTTTTTCTTTTTCCTTTTTTAGTCATTTTTTCTTTTCCCTCCAAGTTAAGGTTTACTGACAAACTTCTGATAGGCCAACCACACAATCTTCAAAATGTAGCACAGACGGATGGACAAACGGACGACAATCTGACTTCTATTTTGTTTTGGTTTGTTGCTTTACGGCACAGAAGCACAAACAGGTCATTTAGTGCCGAGGCAATTTGAACTTCTATTTTATTGCGAGATGTACATGGTCGTCTTAAAACGCAACAACGGTTTTGTTATTAAAACCCTAAATTTTGCCCTTTTTAATTTTAATTTGCCTAATTTGTCTTCATAAATCATTTACAATCTAAAACTATTACCGCAAAGTGTAATTTTATACCTTAATGACCGTATGGTGAACTATGAGAGGTGGTGGGGTGGGGTAGAGGAGACCTTAATTCTTTCATTTCTGGCCTGATCTTGCTTCATCTTTTGCCATACGATCAATATTCTGGACAATAAATGTGTATATTGAAAAATGGACGTACTACATATCCGTAAAAAAATATGTAAATTGAAAAGGCCCTACTGAGTTTTCGACATAATAGTTTAAACAACTAAATGCAAACGGAAGGCGACTGCCCAGCCTAAAGGTGATATAATTACTTTTGCTCAGTTATATAACGACTTTTGTTTGGAAACTAAAACCGCTTATCACCCTATGTTATAAAACAATTAACAATGTGTTAATCCGTCCTGGTGTACCGACCTATGTACGCGATACTCCCCTCAATATCTCATTTATATAACCTCTAAGCTGATCAGTAATTAAAGGTGGTATTACAGCATAACGACAACAGGCTTAATCTCCCAAATGGATAAAACATTTACTTAAAATAATGGAGTATGCATGTCAAAAACCCACCCTTATAAAGGAATTAAAATTAGGAGCTCTGCTTGTTTCTTTAGTTTTATTGTGAAACGTGCTACTCATATACACTTAACAATCGTAACAAACTTTTGACACAAAACTTTAAAATACAAAATATAGCAGGTATCTAGTGAATACGGGCCTCACATCAGGGGTTCACAAACATTTATTAATGTTTATTTGCGATTTTGGAGTAGATATAAGAAAATATTTGACGAGTGAAGTATAAACATATTTTTTATCACAAAGCCACGATCAACAATACAAAAAGTTCCCAGTTCGCAATAAAATATTTCATTATATCTACTAAAATAAAAGTAGATTTTTCTTTTTTGTTCTATAATTTGGACCGCAAAAGTCGTCGATTTGCAGGTTTTATTATTTATCATTACTTTATATATATATATATATATATATATATATATATATATATATATATATATATATATATATATATATATATATTTATTTATTTATTTATTTATTATTTTGTGCCGTTGCTATGAGTGACTACATAACGGCATCTACAAAAGACGTTTGGAAATGTAACAACAATGTAGGACAGTGACTTTAGACAAATTTTTCTTCTGCATATAATATTTCAGAGTATATACTTTGTCAAATTACTGTTTTCAAAGCACTATTTTGTCAAATTAATTAATGTTTTGAAATTTTGTATTTTGTCAAATTAATTACTGAATTGTGTGGATCTGACAAGTTTGCAGTCTTGTTTGATAAAAGACGCTGGACCCAAATTTCGAGTGTCACTTAAATCAGTTTGCCGTCAACAATCATCTATCTCCTATTTCTCCTTTGTTTTGAACAATGATTATGGCAGTAAATAAAATCAAAATATCTAATTAAACAATGTTAGTATTATATTTACCAATATTTTCCCTAAAAACGTGCACGGTTTGTCGTATAGTATAAAAGATAGTATAGGTGTGACGTCAAATATAAAACAGAAAAACAGGTCATGTAAGTTCATTTACTAACAATCTGCATTATTCATGTGGAAAAATATTTTAAAATTAATGACGTGAAACCTACTTTTAGTTATTATTTGAGATCGTTGTTAGGCATTGTTTGGTGGCACCTCTTCATTGCTTACACAGATGTTCAGTCTTGACATAGTTTTAACATCCATCCATCCATCGTGAGAGAGAGAGAGAGAGAGAGAGAGAGAGAGAGAGAGAGAGAAGAAGAAGAAGAAGAAGACGCAAAAATAAAATGGGCTTTAATATTAAAATATAAGTTTGATTATTATACACAAGGGTAGATACATTTACTAAATGGGGAAAACCGTAGTTCCAAAAACGATATAACCATTGTGGCGATAAAAGTGGTATCGGCACTGAGTCGATATAAAATTTCTCCCACTGATACGTTTTAATATCTTATCATGCAATATATTTTAGGACTGGCTGTTTATTATTTAAATTCAACGAATTATGAACCGATAAATACAACAAACAACCCCCACTGCAAACTGTATAATCCGCGAAGAGCGGACCATACAAACGTTTTCACAGCTATTATTCTTGTTCATACTTCATTGAATGTAAATAAACGGCCAATCCTTATAGTTAAATTCAACAGCATAAATAGTTAAATAAACTCAAAATTTAATAACATTCTTTTATTTAACCATGTTTTGAATTTCATTCAATAAAGAACAAACATACAGAACGATTTGCATATGCGATTTCGCACAGTACCGTCAAGATATGTCAACAGACGATGTTTATCTATTTAAAGTGTATTTTACTTGTAACATTAGCAAAGATATCTCATTTACTTAGCAAAAAGGTCCAGATTTTAGTTCATAATTAAAATCTTGCGTAAAAAGTATGAGTTTGAGTGATCCTAGATTCGAAATATAGCCCTCATGGAGTATATACAAAAAAGTAGTGCAAGTGGGCGTGGCTAAAAAAAAAATTGGGTTCATATGGGTAGAAATTGGGCCGGCGCGAGGCATCACATAAACACACCATAAGCATCACAAACATGCCAATTACATCTACATCCTATTTTATTTTCAGTTCAACTGTGACAATGCGGTCTTCATTTCAGCCAAAGTTATGGGTTAATATTATGCATTGTTGTACGCGCAAAGTGCCTGCAATGACATCGAGCTGTTGATTGTCACCAAAACCAGTGCACTTGTACTGACGGAGTAAATTCTATTTGTCTAATGAATATAAGAGTTTTCTCAGGAAGCTGCCCATTTTATGGGATCAATATTCATATGTAAGAGTATGTGAAATATAAAAACTATCTTTTATCGCTTTCGGTTTTATGTGATACAACTATTTTATACACTGGATGTTTCAGAAGTTTTGCTGAGTCGAAACTATGTCGCATAACGCCATGCTATAGGATTGTATATAGTATGTTTCAAAATTTATTCATTTTTATATTCAAACAGACAAAAGGAATTCAATTATATGTTGCATGCATTAAAGGATGAACAATGTTCACTTCTTATAATTCAGTGAGATTATTCTTGTCGGATACAGAATCATGTACGAACGTGGTTATTTTAATACTAATCTCGTACAGCAGTTCTGAAATAATTTAATGTATAACGAAGCAGTTAATGTGCGCGCATGCGTAACATATATTATGGTATTCGTCTTTAGACATATCTCATGTACGTCATGACTTAGGTGCTTTTGATGGGGAGTCGTAGAAATCGTGTAATCCGGATGCTGGGGTCGATGGTGACATTGGCTCGGAGGCCGTTATTGGTTTACCCGCCGTAAGGGTCCAAAGCTCCGGGACCAACGGGTTTGTAGGGAATAGGAAGAGCTCTTGATGGATTTTTCAGCAGACTTGGAGGGGCGGGCCATACGTGGTGGCGCCAAGACCATTTATCGACGAGAGCGGAAGAACCGGAAAATAGATCGCGATCGTCAACTGAACAATACGAGATACAAAGGTTCAAGTTTTGAACTAATATTATTCACCATCACTGTATGAGAGAAAGACAATAATTCAGTATCGCTATGTGAGTGAAATCAATCACTCATTATCGCTATACAAGTGAAATCAATAATTACTTATCGCTAAACGAGTGAAATCAATAATTCACGATCGCTATACCAGTGAAAATCAATAATACATCCATCCTATTTGCGGATGATACATATATTATTCATATTTATTTTACAAAATCGCATACTTTAACCACCCTTGGTGATAGTCTCCCAGGTTCCGTCTAATTTGGCGCCCGTTAAAGCCTGGCGCCTTAGGAGACTGTCTAGATCACCTATATCATCGGACAGGCCCTTGTCTAATAAATAAACATATCATTCACTTAATTGTTTACCGTGTCTTTCCTAAATCCAATCCCAACCCAGCTTCATCAAGTTACAATTTGCTTTTGATGTTACGGTTTTTCTTAATATTTTTAATATTTAAACCCTTATGCCATCCAGATACGTTCTTACTGTAATGTGTTTGCTTTATGAGATATCTGTTTTGCTAGAATACATGCCTTATCTGTTTTTCTTCTGTAATACGTCCGTTTTAGAAAGTATCTTTCATACGATTTGGTATTACTATTTTATTAATAAGTTTTTTGCACCGTGCGTGTTCATCATGGGCTTTCAAGAACAATCATACTGCCCCTTGCATGCTCATCGTGGGCTTTCAAGAACAATCATATTGTCCCTTGCATGTTCATCGTGGGCTTTCAAAAACAATCATATTGCCCCTTGCATATTCATCATGGGATTTCAAGAACAATCATACTGACTTTGTCTTTTATATTTAGCGCTGACTTTTATATGCAATCATGTTTTTTTGTTGTTGTTAGGTATCCTTTGAAAGATAGTTAACTTACAAATTGACAAGACTGCCAGTGTAAACTTTAAAATAGTAAACTTCAAATCTTTACTTAAATAGACGATCTGCTATGACATTTTTCAGTCAGGCTCTAGGCGCATTAGCCCATTGGTTAGCGTGCTATACACCTATTCTAGAATACCGGGCAGGGCAAAGGAGTCGACATTGGGAGCTTTTTTTGCTTCTTTTTTGAAGTTGAAATTTTCATAGTATTTCACTTTTACCTTAGTGTTTAACTTGGGCAGTTCTTTAGGAAACATATTTAGGTGCGTGTATGTGGAGGTGGGGGGGTCAGGACCACATCAGATTAAGTGTTGGAGGGTGGGGGGATGTTCCAAAATTTCAAGAGGGCCCTGATTTTCCTCGAAAGCTCACCAAAGCAAACGTCTGTGTGTCTGTTTATTCAAAGTGTGTATAGTACCCAATGAGCTTGCGCAAGAATAAAACGATGGTCAAATTTTAAGTGACAAGTGATCGTACGTTTGTATTTGTGTGTATATTTTATTTAACGAGGGAGAAGGCCCGGATACCCCAGACCCCCTCCCTCTGTCCGGCCCGGGGATAGAGGGAGGTTGGCAACTGACATAAAAACTGTCCTCCGTAGCAAAATAGGGGCACCACTAAAGAACATTGCCCCCTGGCGCCTCGAACCCTCGCGCCGACACTGATGGCATTTTATACAAGTAAACTATATCGAAAATGAATAGCTAGCATCCCATGCGTTGTCAGTCATAGGGATATTCATAAATTCTGTCCGTTCATCCGTCAGTCTGTCTGTCCTATTCTAATACTAAAAGGAGGAGTTGTGCGGATCGAGAGCTGTAACACCGCAAAAGGACGCAAAATCCAGATAAACAGATTCGACTGTCCCATGAAAATCCTAAGAATCGAAACCATCGCACGAACATCGAACCGCATAATCCGATTTGGTTGAAATCCAATAATAAGTAATCCTGTTAACTGTACGTACTGCCCGGAAACGAAAGCTGGTAGGTGTGATACTCAGGGGCTATAACTTCGATCAACGAAGATATAAAATGTCGAGAATCTAACTACGATATGGTGCAGGCAGTATTAAGTTGCACGCCAAGGTATACTGCAATCCAGTAATACCTTTGAGAAGTATTCTGCATAAACAAAAATGGAATGATCGGATTGAAGAACGGACAGACCCAATTTAACAGCCCTGGCGGACAAAAAGAAATCCGACCCTAGATAAATAAAAGTAACCCCTCCCCCGACGATTTAATAGTGAGTGGGAGGGATAGACTGTCAAACAAATCCACATGGTCAACACGCATTTGACATCGCTAGTGTTTACGTCTCTACTAGAAATGATCTAGTCGAAACAAAGACTTTTTCCAAACAGATTTGTTATTTATGTTCTTTGAAAATGATGATTATGGTGGTAGTGGTAATGGTGCTATGTGGTTGTGTTACTGATTTGGTTGTTTTAGTTTTTGTTGTCGTAGACATAAACGTTATATTTATACATCACAAAGTCTGAACTGCACATTTATCATGAGCAGTACCGTTCACTGATGGCAAAAAGCAGGTCACATATACCTAAATTTCGTTATCACGTGTCAGTGATTAAGTCAAGATGGCAATAAACAGTTTCTCAAAATCACTGTTGCTTGTACAGTCTTGAAAACATGACAGATATAATCAGTTCGGGTGCTAATAAATAAATCCACACAAAAATACACGGCGATTTACCTATTTTACATTATTTAATGGAGATGTAGGCGAGATTTGAACAAAACTGCAGAATTTCGCAAGTTCTGCTTAAACCTTGGTGTTTATTTTATATCTATTTATTCTTTACTGCCATAAGCACTGTCTAAAGAAGAAAATAAACTATTGGTCAATTTATTAATAGTCGTATTAGCCAATTTATAAAATTGCAGTACGTAGGCAGTGGGTCGACGGAATCGTAGAACTGCCATCTCATCACTTAATTAATGGACAAGAAACTGTCAGTTAAAGTGCATTTAATAACTGCATTAGTCTTCCACCGCCAAGTCAAAGCCAACTGTGAATCGTAAGAAAAATAGATAAGTTAGAATTCTTTAAATATTATTTCCTTTCGGGGTCCTCTTAACGGTGCTAACGTGGGTCAGGATGTACTTGGCACTGGGACGTCATGCCACGGACATGTAGTATCATATCTCACCAGCAGTCCTAACATTAACCTCTTACTGTTGAATGCCAAGCGAGGCAGCTGTTTGTACCATTTTTATACGTCTTTGGTATCGCTCGGCCGGGTTTCGAACCCGCGACCTCCCGCGTTCGAGGCGGACGCTCTAACAACTTTGGCCACCGGAACGGTGTAGGGATGAACCAGTTGTGAAGTTCGAAACCGGTAGGTCACTACTAATAGGCAGATGGCTCATTAGTAAAAGTAACGTCAGCACCAATGTATCCTTCGTAGCTTCAACTTGCTGACAGGTGAAGCATAACACCGAACTGACTATTGATAAAAGTTAATTTGCCATAGCTTGAAGTTAATCAGCATTGGCCACGACATCGTAGGTTGGTAACATATATGAGTTATAACGATCCAGCAGGTGGAAATTAACTATCGAACTATTGAAAAAGGACTTTCAACACATCTTGTTTGGTCATATCATAACATTTTATGCTAATTAACCTCAATCCATGGCAAATTAACATTTACAAGTTGTCAATTAAGTTGTAATGTGGCGAATTTTGAAGACTTATTGAAACTTAAGGTTGAATAAATTGTGCTTTGAAGTTGTCATAGTCAAGCCAGAAAGGTCTTGAGAAAGTTCACTGATATTTCACTTATTTCATCTCTGAAACATAAAAGGGTCTATGTTTAAGCTTCGGTAGAATTGACCGAGTCATCGTAACGGTATAGTGACACAGCGTACATAGAATTACCGACCGTATCAGTTGGAAGAGGACTTTATGTCAAATAATTGATCTTCAAAGGAAAGCTAATTGCAGCATATTTTAGGCTGGTGAAATCTGGTGAAAGACATGATTATTTGGGGAGAATTTTAGGAACAGTTACTTCTGATTGGTCAGTAAAAATTAAGGCGTACACTTTGGGAGACTTCGAATTTATAGGAGCAACTTTAGACAAATTTCTTTAGTTCGAATCTTGCCTTGTGAGAAGACAAAAGGTCCGACTCCTTGGGAAACTTAAGAATAGTGTTTCCCTCGTAGAAAGGCCAGATAGCTGTCTTAAAAAGGAGGACAGGCTATAGTGCTAGGACGCACGGTTTGTGTGGAAAGAAACAGCATTAAGGTACGCAATTTTAGTTTCCATATAATATTCTATTTTCATTTGTTGTTTTATGCAAATGTGTTGATATGCTTATGATTCACGCATGTATCGTGTATTCATTTCGTAGGACTCTGTTGATATGTTAGAGTGTTATGCAATTTAATTCTTTAATTTTACAGTTCATTGATAGAATTGACGGATTGCATGTAATCAAATATTCAATGTGTAGAATTCCATAGAAATTTATGATGTAAACCAAAGAATTTTCAAATATGCAGTATATCATAGGGATTTCTGAATTAACCCTAATATGCAGATGGGTCATATTTCTTATGATATATGAATTGATTTCCTGTGTAGGATGATACTGTTATCGTGAGTTAATGACAACTGTATATTTATATATGATTTCGCAATGCTTAAATGATCTTGTAGGTTATTGGTTACTGTAGCTAGATTTAGTGAATATTATGCCATAAGTAATTGAGCATTTATCTTATTGAACAGAATTGACTAGTCAAATGTAAATAAGACGTGTAGTAATGCATGCTGGTATATACGGCCGCATTTGTTTGTAGAGAGCACGTGGTAATTTCTAATCAATTGCCGTGCGGCGAGGGCAACGAACTATCCAGCTAAGGTCATTTGTACTAAATATAGCGGTGTTCCTTACCGAAATACAGGAATCTGTAAGGACAGTTATTTGTTAAGATCACATTATGTCAAAATTTATGCAGTGTGAATCGCTAATCTGAATACGAACAAAGAGAGTATATATATATATATATATATATATATATATATATATATATATATATATATATATATATATATACAGATAAGTGGTGAAACCTGTCTAGCTTGAGGCATACTCTATATTTAAGGAAACAGTTTTATACTCTACCGAGAAAGGAAGGAAGGGAGAAGGAAGGAAGAAGAAAGGAAGGAAGGAAGGAAGAAGGGAAGTAAAAGGAAAACCCGATGAGTCAGAGGGAAATCCGCATCTAAGAGAGGTCGGAATAATCAGGGTTAGAAAGGGGACCAAAGCGCACGCATTAGACGTGGAAACCAAGACAAGAAGAGAGAGACGTCAGGTGATGCTGTCAAGCGTGGAATTGTACTCTCTAAATTCACTACTCGTAATATGATGTAAATTGAACACTGCGACTAAATTCTATCAATGCAAATCTGTTGGATTGAAAGTGAAATTTTGGTTATGTATTAATTGATTATATTTGTTTCAGTAAATCTGTTGGATTGAATGTGAAGTTTTGGTTATGTATTAATTGATTAAATTTATTTTTATTTATTGGCAAAGGGGGCTCGTAGTTGTTTATTTCTTTCAATAGCCTTGCTCAGCCATCTGTTAACGTTCCATCTATCCGTCCACACTCGGCAATAACACCGTTGGAGGTCATTCCCTAGTTAACGATCGCAGAATCAATTAAGGAGGCTTTAATGTTTTAAAGTCCCCCGTTAGATAAGTACTACGCTTTATCTGTCAATCACGGTGTTAGGTAGCTTTCAATGTCAAATAATGAATCAGCTCACTTTAAGTAGGGAGTTTTCTCGACAACAGCCAGCATGAAACCGAAGGTACGGGGTGACCTTTACGTCAGACTCTGAAAAGTGGTAACCTGCTCCATTTTACAGTGGGACCTAGACCCTTATAAATACATGCATACTTTGTTTTCCCTCATTTGATTTTATTAAACAAATATATCAAGAACAGTGATTTCAGTGCCTAAGCATTATGGCAAAATATTACGACTTTTAATCAGACACTTTTCTTACGACTATTTACAGATTAATTAGAAAACAATTTTACCCGAGTCCTCTGTGTACCAGTAAGTGAAGCAACCATCAGAAGTTTAGTTAGAGGATAACTATCAGTCGCCATGTCTTTGCAGGATTATATACGTGTCATATATGAATTTGGAGATATAAGTTCGATGGAAAACATGTAATGACTTAACAGGTCTGAAAAAGCATTACACTTGCTGTTAATTTTGTCTCATCTTAAGACAGATGTAAATGTCAATACTTGTGAATTAACACCGGGGACAATCGTAAAGGAACGAACGGAGCCGTTGCATGTATCATGTTAAGTTTTGAGAATTGTTACGAATCTATGCTCTTAAAATAAGTAACAGAAAAGAGTGAAGACAACAAGCTTTGTAAAATGTAACAAATAATTTATTTCCCTAGAATTAAAGTGAAAAATGAGAAAAAACAACTTACGGTATTGCGAATTAAATCCAAAAAAAAATCCAAGAATTAAAGACACAATTCCTTGTAATAAAAAGTCCTGAATAAAACTCAGTTCAACCCCGAAGAGATTTAAAATTGAAGGCGATGACGTGTCTGTTGTGGCATGCGAAGTGCTGATGTGTCAACAGTCTCTTGCTGAATCACAGAAATATTATTCCAGGTTTGAATTCAGTATCAATTCCAATGAATGTCTTTATCCAAGAACTTTGTCAGAGCACTTTTGTATTTCCAGAGAAAATAATCACTTGAATTCGATAATTTGAAGAAAATAAAATTCAGCCCAAAATGGTCACATCATAATACAATTTAAAGTGCTAGATGTTAAAGCACGACTGGTAAAATCCTCACAGTAACAAGATAATATAGTTCTCTGCTTGACCTCAGATCACAATTAGCATTTTCTACAAACAACCATTACATAATGGAAAATAACCTTCTAGAATGATCTAATGAGCCTTGTTTATTTACAAACAATAGCCGCCAAAATTCACTTAGGAATCTCCAAAACCCTGACCCTGATCAACATATTTACGCCTTCTTGTTTACCTAAATAATAATCATGATAATAAGCTCATACACATAGAGAATAATGAAGCTATTATTAGTTGTTTACATAAATGAAATAAAAAAAAGTCAATCAGGTCAAGCAGAAATGAACTCAATTTGGGACAAGGTCAAGTCCAGCAAACAATGTTACATTACAATAACATCTAATAAAATAAAAAATTTAAAACTAACAGTCAAACAATTAAATTAAATATACATATCATAATAATTAACGTATAACCGTATTTCAGCTAAATCTTCCATCTGAATATCCTCGTCCTTTTCGGTCAAGTTGATAAAGAAATCTCGAATATAACTAACCGCCTCGGATGTAATTCATCGCCAATAAGAACTATATTCTGAACAACTTTCGTTCACATGGAACAGCATCGTTTCGGAAGGAGACAAAGTCACAATCGGAGTGACCTCTACCTTGTTATATTTTAACATATGTGGTGCACTCTGCCAGAGGCGAGTCACCAAACACATGAAATAGCTGTGTATTTCTACAAATAAGTCCGATGTTATTTCATGACCTGACAGAAATGGCCAAGCGATGTTCCAGCTGTAACAGCAAATTAAAGCTATATTCGCACAATATGGCGGCAGAAGGAGACAAAGTCACAATTGGAACATATTCGTTCATTTATGTCGCAATATATATGGTGCACTCCGCGAATCGTTAAAACCCATCAAATTTATGTATGTTACAAAAATCACATCCAAGGTTATTTCTCGACATAACGGAAATGGCGTAATGATGTGCTGGTGCAATCCATTCAGTCTCGGCCGTTTCGTTAAGTCGAGAAAGAAGCCTTGGATATAATTTGCTGCCACTGAGAACTATATTCTGAACTATTTTCGTTCACATAGAACAATATGGCGGAGGAAGGAGACAAAGTCACATTCTGAACAATTTCGGACTTTGCTGTCGTAATATATGTGTTGTACTCAGCCAGAGGCGAATCACCAAAACACATCAATTTGATGTGTATTGCTACAACTATTCCCGATGTTGTTTCACGGCCTAATGGAAACGGCCGACCGATGTTTCAGTCGGTTGTGATGGTGAAATCTATTCGAATCACCTCGTCTTTTTCTGCGAGACAAAAATGTCTACGACGTATGTCTGCGCAGCAATTTACAGAACAATCGTTCATTTGTTTGCCGGAACTTTCTTCGCTAATAAGAAACCGCAATCTATGCGGACGACTTCGGTTATTTCTATAATTATATTGACCGTGGGATTGACCGAGAAGATACTAACGAAGAAAATAAAACAGTTCGATGTATTCGTAATTCTTAATCATTGTTCGTAAACAGCCGATGTGGTCCTAATGGCAGATATCAGAGTACATTTGACATGTGATACACGCTGAGCCATAGTCGCTAAATAAACGACTACGCTATCAGACGATTTACTATCCAATTTTGGATATTATCCCTACGTCGACCAGCTCTGAGGACACGTCTGTATGTTATGAGTAACAAAATAGCTCCAAACACTTAGCCCCACTACTTAGTTTATTTTCATGACTTGCTTAGGCCATTCTGATATATACATAGATAATAATTTTAACTAAGTAAAATTCTTCATAAAAATGTGATAACACGCGTTTTTACAAAACATAATATTGCTCATGCTTTTGGGAATTATGTATTAATTGATTATATTTGTTTCAGTAAATCTGTACCTTCAGTCGTCAAATCTTAAGTTTCAGAGGTGCGTAGATCAAGCTTTTCAGTTATGGAGGCAAACAAACCTTGCATGCAGACCATAATTCCAAAATGCCAACATAGAAGTGATCGGTTTTGAGAAAATAGCGGAAGTTGTGAAGTTTGACGTGTAATATTATATATAGGATTGACCTTAAAAGTTGCGAATGTGTGAAACCCTAACACATGCCAATCCCTATAGCCCCTCCCTCCCCAGCGAATACTACCACGAATATAGATATGAGACAGCACGAGAGTTAAAGGCGGAGTGGAAGCTTTAGGACATTTGGGAATAATGTATGTTGCCTTGTCGTCTGGAACATATTATCGTATACACATTCTATTGGTCATAATTTTCAAATCTGTAGACGGCTCCTATCGCCTAAATGGTTAGAGCGTCCGCCTTAGATGGGGGAGGTCGCGGGTTCCAACCCCGGCCGAGTCGTACCAAAGGCTTTATTAAAATGGTACTTTCAGCTGCCTCGCTTGCATCTTCGCTAGCCTATGTTCTTATGTGTTAACCATATGTACATCTTGGCTGATCAAGCAGATATCTGAGTGCTTTGTCCTAGAGGCATCTATTGGATTTCAAGAGTTGCATCCCTTAGTAGGTAATACCAACTAACGAACAGCGTACTACAGCGATGCATTGTATACAACAGGTGTAGTTGAGTGATGGGTATTTGTACAAACACGGACCGGCAGTGGAAAATTGCTTATTTATGAATCAATTCAAGTTGTGTGCTCCCTTGTCTCGATCATGAAGAACAGTGTTCAGATTTGATCACCTTGCCGCCGCATCCAATGAAATTCACAGACCCGAAAGTACATAAATATCTGATCGATCCGCCAAGGTGTAGATACGGTTAACATATCATAACCTTGGCTAGTGAAGATGCCTCGCTTGGCGCTCAGCATTAAGCATATAAAAATAGAACTAGCGGCTGCCTCGCTTGGAGATCAGCAGTAAGAGGTTAGTGTTAGGACTTGTCGGCCTGATGTTGGTATGATGTGACTGGGTGGGACATGAGTGATGCTACATGTAAGCGGCATGATGCCCCAGTGGTAGACATAACTGTGAAGTGCCCCACTGCAGACGTCATAGTGATATGACTAGAAAAGTGTTAAAGCTACGATAAAATTCAAAAATCACACACCCACACACACCAAATTTGTCAACAACATTTGAAGCAATTTGCAGCATGCACTAATTCACATAGCGTATGTGTCTATAAACAATACTCAGATTTTATATAATGTTATATGCATCAGTAGTCGTGGTTATCTCTGCCTTGGCGATAGGTCATATGGGTTGAGCAGATAATTGTACAGCGTGTACGCCGTGACTTATCTTCAAAATTACACCGTCAGGAGAATGAACATAATGTGTATATTCTGTAATCGTGTTGATCAATATGAACCGAAATTATCCTCTTCTAAAAACTTGTTTATATGTTTTCAATTACAGGTCAACGATAGTATCGCTTGTTTACAAGGATATACGCGCGCTAGTTTGTTCATTTCTACTTCACTGCGCCCAAATCAACCAGGCATTTACACCCCATCTTAAAATAAAAGTAGGTGAAGCTTCTCTTATCCTCTTACACTAGAACGTAGATACGGCGCACTCAAAAATTGTGTTTGGAACATCAATCACATGACATTTTACAATACATCAAAATGCGGATAATTTTCTATCGATTTCTCTTTCAACTCAACCCCTCTCAACACCCATTACACAATCCCTTTAAATTTATATACCCATTTTGGTCATGACACCATCGAGGTAGGCAACACGATTTCAGAAAACTGCCATGAAATAATCTACACAGTGTAATTAATTATAGCCGATACCTAGATTACATTTCGTTAATTGCCAATGGGTAAAATATGTAATTCCAACGGACAGGAGCAACTAGATTATCCTACAGTAACTGAAATGGGTAAAATATTTAATAAAGTAACACTAGAACAAAATAATTTAAAACAAAGGAATCAGTAATTCATCTATGTTTGACTTTAATACGGTGAAAAACTATGTGAATGAGTTAAATTGTTGTCTCCAGACCAAATGAAAAGAAAACAATCCGAAATAAATTTAAAGAATATTATCCCAGGAGCAGCGAATAGTGCTTTATTAATAGTCTCCTGATAATTATTGCAAAATATGTTGTTATAAAAATAAATTTCATAATTAAATTTAACATTCAATTCCTTGCTTTCGGCCCTAAGTTATGTAACTGAATTAAAATATTATCAGGCTTTAATTAATAGGACGATATAATATTATCTGGTTATTGCTGTTGTTGTTGTTGTAGGGTTTAGCGCCATTTTCAGCACAATATAGGCTACACATAGCGGCCAGAATAACTGGTGGAGGAAGAACCCGGGAAAACTCAGGGAAGAACCACCGACCCACGAGAAGCTACTGGCAAGCTTTCTTACGTACCCACGTTAGACGAGCCTGAGATTCGAACCCAAGCAGACAGAGGTGAGATGGCAGTGATCCAGAACGGTGAGCGTTTTAGACCACTCGGCCACTCGGGATCCCCGGTTATAGTTTCAGAGACACTGAAATATTTTCTTAGAAGATCGGCTTTTCTTTATGGTTATTGGCTTGCTATAGGTTTAGTGCCGAACCCTTTCGATTAAACTCTGTCACCGCTCCGAGGGCCTAATGGTTATAACGTCTGCCTCGGATGCGGGAGGTCGCGGGTTCGAACCCCGGTCGAGTCATACCAAAGACTTATAAAAATGGTACTAGCAGCTGCCTCGCTAGGCGCTCAGCATTAAGAGGTTAGTGCTAGGACTTGTCGTCCTGGTGTCAGGATAATATGAATGGGTGGGACATCATATTACATGTCTGTGGCATGATGTCCCAGTGTTATCATCACTATAAACTCACACTGCAAACATCGTAGCGATATGACTGAAAAACCGTTAAAGCTGCGTTAAAAATCCCAAACACATTCAAACTTTATATTTAAATGCTTTATGCAACGTAATTTCTGGTGAAGTTTTGAAAGTAAAAACAAATTGCTTTGTTCTAGTGGCAATTGATTATATAGTTTTACCAATGTGCAGTTACAATGAAGTAATATATGCTCCTCTAGCGGTTTGAATGAAACAGATTGTAAAGGTTCTGCGGTGCTCGTTTGAATTCATTCGTCAGAAATGGATAGTAACGACCAAGACGGGTATGTAAACCACAATCATTGAATTCATCAGATTCAGATAAAGAAGCGGTGATAATGGTTACATAGTAGGAAGTATTGCCAGGGCTGGATTAAGGCCTTTGGGCAATGCCGGAGCTTAGGGGCCCCGCGACAACGGATCAAAATAATATTGAATTGATTTGATCTTGACGTATTAGAAGATAATTTGCGAGGGGCCCCGAGATTTCGACTGCCTAGGGGCCTACACAGGGTTTAATCCGGCACTGCCTTTGGGGGCCCTGGGCACAGCCAACATAGGGGCTATCCTGCCTTGTCCATAGCTATGGTTACAATACTATTAACAACACTGCCTGTGAAATCAGACGATAATATACGGGGCCCCTTGAACCTCGGGGGCCCTGCCTTTAAAATCAGACGATAATATACGGGCCCCTTGAGTTTCGTGGGCCTTGGGCACGTTGCCCACTTTGCTCTATGGATAATCCGGTCCCGAGTATTGGGAGTCATGAGACTGGAGTCTACAATGAGAGACTGCAGTAAGACCTTAACCCAAATCATAGCGCCCTTCAGTGGGAAAGGGTATCGACTTGTTAAAAACTGACCACCCTATTATACATGGGGAGAGGGATAGACATATTTGTATATATTTTTACAACATAATGTGACTAGCACACCAAACCAGGTTAGAGTTACCTCCCTTATTATGCAAACTTTTCCATGGACAAATAGACGCGGGGAGGAGGGGGGGGGGGCCGATTGGTCTATAGCGCTCTTCGTTACGGATCACTGCCATCTCACCTCTGTCTGCGTGGGTTCGAATCTCAGGTTCGGCCAATGTGGGTATTTGAGAAAACTTGCCAGTAGCTTGTCGTGGGTCGGTGGTTCTTTCCGGGGTTTTCCTGGGTTCTTCCTCCACCATTTATACTGGCCACCATGTATTGCCTATCTTATGCTGAAAAATGGCGCTAAACCCTACAACGACAACAACAGCAAATGGTCTCCCTTAATGTTTCTTCTCATGCAATGTCTTACAATGGTTCACTAATAATATATATTACAACAGTCCGATTTTTTAACGGGAACACAAGATATTACGTAATAATTGTATCGAACAGAACCTACGTCTTTTAAATGTGAGATCTGAAAAAAGAACGTGTTACAGCTCTATAGTATTCTTACACCATATCGTTTGTTCCCCCCCCCCATCTGTATTTTTTATTCACCCGTAAAACTGCATTTTAACAAACAATATTTGAAGTCCCAATGTCGCCATTTTTCAGAAATTTCACCATTCTCTTAATCTAACTAAAGCTTGGAAAGAAGGAAATTATTTGTTTAAAAAATATCTGACATTAATCGTTCTTTGAAGTAACCATGAGTTAGGTTTAAAACGACGTTCAAATATTCAGTTTAGAATTAAGCAGCGTCACCGACATTTTGCACGTAACCGCGGCATTGGGACCATATGCATACACACACACACCAGTTTATAAAAAAAAAGAAAACAATATCGCTACGAACTAAAATTCTCATTTGATTTTGCAGTCTGATTTTCCAATCATTAAATAGTAAGAGGAGACTTAAGTTTTCAAATTAAAATGTAATTAAAACTAACATTTCTTTTCACGTTTGATTGTTGCTGTCGACGCATAATCCACCACTGTCCATATTCGAAGCGCGCGCGCGCGCGCGAGAGAGAGAGAGAGAGAGAGAGAGAGAGAGAGGCTTGGGTACCTTACCTCTTTGGCTTTTTGTTTAGAATATTGTTCCTTGCCTCCCGCCTTATCCGACTGCCATTTTTCTGTATGTTTCGATGGAGAAAATTGCATGTAAATATCCTTTCCTCCGGTGTAATAGTAAGTTGACACGAACTTTGACACTGATATGAGCTTACATTATCTAAATCATATAATTGATAACCATGTAAACCGTTCTTAAAGCTGACAGGTTCAGGAGAGCGGCATATACGTTTGGGTTTCGATGATATAGGTCGTGATCTTAACTGCTTCCTATGCACTCGTCGGATTTAATCCATTTCTGCTGTTGTTGTTGTTGTTGTTTTAGGGTTTATCGCCATTTCAGCACAAGATGGGCAATACATGGCGGCCAGTATTAATGGTGGAGGAAGAACCCGGGAAAACCCCGGAAAGAACCATCGACCCACGAGAAGCTACTGGCAAACTTTCTCACATACCCACAATGGCCGAACCTGAGACTCGGACCCACGCAGACAGATGAGATGGCAATGATTCGTAACGGTGAGCGCTTTAGACCCCTCGGCCACTCGGGGCCCCATCCATTTCTGTAATGGTGTCGTTTCATATGCCGACTTTGGTGTGCAAATTATAATGTGCAGTATTATAAAGTCAAAAAAGAATGACAGAAAGTGTACGATATAATTGCTACTGATGTGGACTTTGGTATAATTGCTGTTTTTTTTGTTTTGTTTTGTTTTTTTTTTTTAATAGATAAATATATTATTACATAAGGAGGTACCTCTGATAACGTCTTAACTTATCTCACTTTGGCTGCAGGAATGAATTCTGGCAATCTGATTAAAATCATATATCAACAGTCCTCCACGTAGGGCTGTGCAGGTCTTATTTTAATCGTATTGGAATTTTGGTACCAGTGCAGGTGCTCCGATATTCTTGACCTCTTACTCTAGTTGTAAACGTGCAGGACAACCAAAAACGGAAATCCACATCTGCGTGAAGTAGTTTACGGGTTCAACCTGATGGCAGAAGACCTTGTATTAGTCTTGGACCTCATATCCTTCATCGGTGGTGACAACTAATGTGCCTTCTGACACTAACTATCCAAGCTCATATGGGAGTATATTGTATTAATTACCTAGGTAGGTGGTACAAAGATTTCCGTCCTAATGAATAAAAGGTTATTGATATATATCTTTACTGATGGATGGATGGATCGGATGATGAACAGATGAACATGCATACTGTTATGTATGTTTAATTTGCATTGTTTCTTAGTTAGTTTTTTTATTTTTTCATTTGATTATATGAAATTGTAATGTAACATTGTATGTTTGGCTTAACCTTGTCCAAAATCAAGTTTACTGTCTATTTGACCTGAATTATTAGGAATTTTTAAAAATCTGTAAACAACTAACACATAGCAAAAAGTATTCTCTATGTGAGTGGATTTAATATTAGGATCATTACTAATAGAAGTAAACATGTTTATTTGGGTCTGAGTCTAGGTTATTGGGATTCTCTGGCTTTCCCTGATATATTCCAGGTAACTAACATTTATTCTTGTAAACATTTAGAACCTTTCAGATTGAAAATTTCCATCAGGTAATAGTTTTTATTAGAAAATGCTAATTGTGACCCGAGGTCAAGTAGAGTACTATATAATCTTGTTACTGGAAAACTTATTAATTCGTGTTTTAAGATGTAGCAGAATAAATTGAGTTATTGTTGTATCCATTATATCATTTTGGGCTGGAATTTAATAATTCAAATTACTTAACTGAAGTGATTTTTTTTTCTGGAAATACAGAGTGCTCATAAAAAGTAAGATTCTTGGACAGAAACATTCATTGGCATTTATAGCGAATTCAGACCTGTAAATATATAACTGTGTCTCAACAAATGACTGTAGGTACAACTCCAAGATACACGCAGACACATCAACACTTTCAGCATTGGATTTAATTTGGATTTCCACTAAAGTTTATTCAGAACTTTTATTATTAGGACTTGTGTCTGTAATTCTAGGATTATTTGGGATTTAATTCGCAAGACCGTAACTTCATTTTTTTTTTTTTAACAGTTTCACTTTGTATTCCGCCTCGGAAGTGGGAGGTCGCGGCTTCGAACCCCGACCGAGTCATACCAACGACTCATAAAAATGGTACTAGCAACTACCTCGCTAGGTGCTCAGCGATAAGAGGTTAGCGCTAGGACTGGTCGGCCCGATGTCAGGATAATGTGACTGGGTGGGACATAATGCTACATGTCTGCGGAGGGGCCCCAAGTGGCCAAGTGGTCTAAAGTGCTCACCGTTATGGATCACTGCCATCTCACCTCTGCGTCGGTTCGAATCTCGGGTTCGGCCAATGTGGGTATGTGAGAAAGCTTGCCAGTAGCTTCTCGTGGGTCGGTGGTTCTTTCCGAGGGTTTCCCAGGTTCTTCCTCCACCATTTATACTGGCCGCCGTGTATAGCCTATCTTGTGCTGAAAAATGGCGTTAAACCCACAACAACAACAATATGTCTGCGGAATGATACCCCAGTGCTAGACATGACGATAAACTGTCACACTGCAGACACTGTAGCGATATGACTGGCAAAATGCTAAAGCTACGTTAAAAACCCAAAACACACACACACACACACACACACACAGAAAAAAACAACAAAAAAAACCCCAAACAAAAACACCGTGATAAACAAGACGGATGAAAGGAATAATTGACCCCATTCTCAGGCCAACACTTAACACATATGCTAGTTTGAGGACATTATTACAGTAGTCCAGCAGCTGCATCACAGACTACGGCAATGACTCACGTTTACATACAAACATTTAACCTTGAACAGAAGTTGACTACATTCAAATACTTATTTTTTATATGCAGATGTACTTAGCGGTGTTACATTGCAGCCTCATGGCGCCCAAAGGCCAGAAAACCTCTCTTTTTTGCCATTTGTCAACTAGCAGTTGTATTTGTTTAGTCGTAACTTTGCAAATTTTAAGTCATTATTCAAGCTAATTCGTAGGACATTAGGTTATGAAGAGCATGTCTTGAATTTTAAATATTTACATGTCCTCTTTACGGTCCACTGTCAACACGCCTCTCATGTTTTTTTGCTATGAATCAGTCAAGGTCGTGATCTCAAAGCGCCTCGTTTTTCCTTCCGCACCCGATAAATTAATAAATTATGAATATTGATCTGCATCATTTCCTATCAAGTTACATATTTGTATCTTATCACATAGTCGGTACACTTTGCCTACAGTGTGTTCAGTTTAATATTTTTGATATTATAACATGTGAACTTATCACTTAATGTGATTCTGATTGGTCCAAATAGGTCCATGAAATTATTGTGCAGTATTCTCTTTACTGATTGGATGCGATCGTGGGAAAACTTTCTGAACCACGCTTTCTGGAATGTTTTGTTTTGAATGAACATTTTGGCAGCCATTTTTAAACTCAACTCGCGAAAGGTAACTGAGGAAAAATTATCTCGGCTGTCCGAATATGGATAAGTTACCCCAACAGGGGTTTGTTAAGTCAATGTACAACAATATCATCATAAGGAAAATGGCGTAAAACTACAAGACAAGAACAACAATAAGAAGTAAAACTAAGGGTATTGCTTATTTGATAGCGGGTGGGGGGAGGGGCGGTATATCTTTAACATAGATATAGAATCCACCCTACATACAAGAGTGGTTTAGATGTTAACTTACAGAAGTAAGTAAATTCATATTTGTTCACAGAAGAATGCGGACATAAATGGGTCTCCCATCTGACAGAACTTTATCCAACCACAGCACATTCACACAGTATATATGGGAAGCAAATCCGACTCAGAAATAAATTTGTTTACGTTTTCTCTACAGCCTATTGTTCCAAATCAAATACTGCAAATATCCGGTCACAAATGCATTACAGTAAATATGGGAATTTCTGCATCCAGTAATCGTATTTCACATGAAAATTGCAACAACGTAATGATTGGTTCTGAAACTGACATTTTAGGGTAAACATGTGCCCTAGGCCTACTTTGTACCGTATCAAACACTGTGGCATCACATCGCATTGATCATTCTGTTTTTAAAAATGGTTTTGTCGTTATAAAAAGTTATGTTTATTCGGATGGAAGCTTTTTCTTTGATTTATAGTTTGTACAAAAGTACAATCTACTTTTACTAATTCAACTTTGGTTGGGACCGTATTTAATGCACAACAAATGAAAGGCGCATCGTCTGTCAGAATGAACGAAATTATTGGTTCTTCTTTCTATCTAAATAATTTCCACTGAAATAAAAACTATGTGATAAAAAGAATCTCAAATGGGTAATGATTTAAGGCTCGCAAAAGCTGGACATTATTCAACTCGTCTCATAAATTCAATATTAAATCATTAACCATTTGAGATCCTCTATATATTTACCTCATATACATGTAATAGTTTATAGGTGAAATGTTCCTCGTACATTCCCATTCCTGTAATTTTCACACGATGGAAGTGCTATTGTGAATAGTTTTCCCTACATGTTTTAATGCAATGCCGAACCGTGTAATACTACAGAGCTAAACTTCACAGCACGAATGATGAATCATATGAAGTACGGGGCTGTAGTTTATATGTAAAAATATACATTGTTGCAAAAGATTAATTCATAAAAAAAAATAAAATAAATTTCTCCCAATAATCGAGACATTTATGATACGTCTTTGAAACAATTTTATGTTTTTCTTGTTTGAGCAGTATTTATTCCAGAGAATATCTACACGCTTGACTTACAACAATACATTATCTGTGGATTCAGCAGGCAGATACGTCATGAATGAATCATCACTTCTGTCGTGTATGATTATCCCAGAGCTCATATAATAGTACAAAAAGACGGAATACATTTGTGTGGTTGTGATTAGTGTACTAGTTTACGAAACATTTTGTTAATATTATGAAAGCTTGCACTGCCATAAATATTTGCCTACTAATTTCATCAACGTGCACAGCATTGTCGGTTTTTAATGTCGTAAGTCGATACGATAATGTGAAGGGAGCACAATGTCTTAGAGAGTTTTCTATTTTGTTTTACATTCTTAAAGAAAGTTGTCCGCATGTGCAACACCTATTGTTGGAAACATGATTTAGGAAAAAATCGTTATTAACGCTGCTGCATTTTGGTTCTCAATCGCATATGCTGAATTTGATTCACCCGATCAATAACGAAATAATACGAAGGAATTTTTTATTTATTCATATTCAGGTAAGATTTTAAGATTTTGAAAGAACGGGTAGCTTATTGTTTCTATTAGTTTCGTGAATAGTTTACGAATGCAGATGATTATTTGTATCCCACTTAGTTCTGCATAAATGTTGACTAACATTCGATGATTGAGTACTGTAGATCTCCTTGCTGACAAGAAGAGCTTGAATTACATCTTGTAAATAATTTGGAACAAAACCATGGAACATATTAAACAACTGAATTAAGGTATTTTAGACTATTGAATTAAGGCATGCTGATAACGTCGAAAATTAGGACTTACCGACTACTTTTGGATGATAATCTGTGATATGCATTGTTCTGCGGTGTTATCGACGATATTTGGTGCAGCGCTCTACAATGCTTAAGTGTGCCTCGTGTCTCAAGAATTCGAAATGATGACATGTCTTTTTCGGTCGCTTTTATTATCTTTTATCAATGCCACAGCTGAACGCTTTGCAACGGGTACACAGCACTTATGACGATGAGAATGAGGGCCCCGATTGGCCGCGTGGTCTAAAGCGCTCACCGTTACGGTTCACTGCCATCTCATCTCTTTCTGCGTGGGTTCGAATCCCGGGTTCGGCCAATGCGGGTATGTGAGAAAGCGTGCCAGTAGCTTCTCGTGGGTCGGTGTTTCATTCTGGGGTTTTCCCAGGTTCTTCCTCCATCATTTATACTGGCCACCATGTATAAATGGCGTTAAACCCTACAACAACGATGAGAATGCGCGAGTAGTTATATAGTTAATGTAAATTTAGATTTGTCTCTCTCTTTTAATAAATATACCTGTAAGGGTGCAAATTTCTATCGATCTATGAAGAGTACATTAATTTGGGCAGGTGAACGATTAATTAGATTTATGGGGATCGTGGCGTGTTAAATCACCATAATGCACGGATTGGTAATGTCTGTGTCATGAGAGAAGTGTATCTTAAATTAAGCGTTCGTTTATTTAACAGTCAGACAGACTGGAAGGTTAGGGTTAACTTTCGATCTTGTATCGGAATTTTCAGATTTGAAATTGTCCAGGATCAGTTATTTGGAAATCTAGAGGTCACTCAGACTACACTTTTGCCGCCTAGTTAGAAAAGGCGGGAGATATATTTAATCCGGATTGGTTACACTAAATAAGGGGCGTGGTTCCCACACGAAAATTCCTTGGATTTAATATGTCCCATCACAAAAGTTTAGTCAGTCTCCGCTTTTCTGCAAGAGAAAACAAATGCAGGAGACTCCGAGTTTGAATTTAGAAGAAATTCACTCGTAAATAATTATCCAAGGGATCGGATGCCTGGAAAGTCAACGGACACGATTTTGGCGGTAGAAGCGAGCGAAGCTTGAATGCACTAGGTATTTTGCGCCAGTCTCATGTAATTCATTGATATCAATATAACGATTTGTTTGATTTATTTGCTTATATTTGCATGAATGTATTTGTTTAGATTTGTAGATCAATTTTCTTGATATGAATAAAACTGTGTGAGTTCATCTATATGAATCCGTACAACTATATTCTTTGTATAAGTTTGACGAATTGTTTGAATGTGATGTCTTGATTTTTATAAGAAAATATGTATCTAAGAATTTCATGCCTTACCTTAGTTGATATTAGTTAGGAGATGCCGTGTGAATTCACCGACCTTAGATGATTTCACGTATGATAAAGTCTTGAGTGCGTATTGACTGAAATTAACGTTGTTAAACCATGAAGTGAGATTTCATATATGCTAGAGACTTGAACGTGTGTATTCGCTAGAAATAACGTAGTTAAGCCATGTACTGAATTTCATTCATTCATTTGTGTAATTGCGACGAGAACAGAACTGTTATGTGTCTCGGGTGATGATAAGGTGAGTCAGGTTGAAATAGCCGTTAGGAAGTACATTAATCTTATGAAACTAGGTTTGTTTATGGTCTACCACGTTTAGCTTGACCAGATAACCTTTGGTATCTGTTTGAATTCCGATAGAAAGATATCTGACATAACGAGAGGGGAGTAATGAGTTGGATATCTGACAGAAGATTTAGGTTGCTTCTTTGTTTATTTTTGGAAGGTGAAATAGCTCCACGGGACGCATCCACGTACCTACTTATCGAAGTATCTACGTATCACGTACTTACATATCCACTTACCCACACAAAGTTCAAGGGCCGAAAGAGGCGAGACTATAGAGAGTTTGGAGAAGGGAAAAGTGGAAAGAACCAAGAAGAAGAGTCACAGTGAGGTTGGAGAACAGTCACAGTGAAGTTGGAATGAACCAGAAATAATCAGGTTATGAAGTTGTACAAGGCAATGACTTCGATTGTTCACTCGATTCTATGATGAACTAATTCTATCATTTAAAACAGATCGGCTATTTATATTAGTATATTTGTGTTTGAAATTCGGTGAATGATTTATTTCAAAAAGAAGTGTATCTTCCTATTGTAATTCATTGTCACGGTTGTTTATGTAATTGATTAACTGTTATTGTTTCATGTACGGGGGCTCGTGCCATTCTGTTTTATATATCTGCTCAGATCTCTGTCTATCCCACCTATAAGTTTCACACTTTATATTGATATTTACTCGATCCGGGCAATAACAGCGAAGGTGATCACCCTCTAGATAACGATAACCCAATTTCCACTACAACCCACCCCCAACAAAGTGGGGGCTTCGTAGCAATACCAAATAAACGAGGACTATTGCCATGATATCACATAGTAAATACATCAATTTAACAACAATTTTTCGATGATCCAACTGCGTTATGATCAAACAGGCCATATCGCATGGTCCCTCGTATAATAGTGGTAGAATCGCACTCTTTACTGCAAATGGCACTATTTTTAAAGCCTCCAAATAAATTTCCAGTAATTCCTTTTCTTACATCGTATACACATCCCACGATACAATCAACATAGTCTACAATAGATGTATATTAACTTTATACATTATACATTTAACTTTATTTCTTTTGTGACGATATAGCAACCGGTGTTGTGGGTTTATTGCACGTTGTGCTCGATCGTCACGCACTTTCTTTGTTCCATGATATTTCTAATTTCATTGTTCTTCCAGAATAGGAATTTATAACACAAATTGCAACCATTTTATTCGTACGGTTTTACATACTGCATCCAAAATTAGTTTTATGAATTTAGCCACGCTATTATTAATGTCGCTTTCCTTTTCTTCACGTATTTCATCTCAGAAAACATTTTAGGATGATTTAAACTTCGAATCTGATTAAAACCAAGATCTCCAACAATGAAGATCTTACTGACATGGATACGAGGTCATGTCCTCTTTAGCGTTCGATTCACCAATCAAATTAAAGCTTTGACGTTCATGAAAGAGACAAATGTCACTTGGAACAGAACGTTACTAACCATAACTCTCCCGAACACGAGATGCATCGCTTTATCTGCTAGGTTACTAAAATAAGTTGACCGGGAATTCCTAAAGTCACTAGAACAAAATCATTTATCGGTGCCTGTCAGATCTATTTATAGCATACTAGACGTAAATCTTGGTTGTAATCACACTGGTGGGGGATCATGATTTTAATTAGAATGGAGAGGAAATACGCTGACTACAGGATATGCGATGAGATGCCAGGTCGTAGCCGGATAACATCTGCTGCCTTGAGATGCTGAAGTGATATTGCGTTTCATTAAACAGTCTTTATGTAAGATTTATATTTTAGCACACAAGGACACTGATGGCGCGCGCGCGCGCGCGCGCACACACACACACACACACACACACACACACTTTATTGAGCTTTTATCGCTGTATTACATCTAGCCTCATTAGTTCATACACTTTCTATATCTTGTTTTACTACGTAGGTCTATAGGAAGAAGTTAATACTCAGACAATAGAAGGCCATCGTCTCAAGCCACGGGAGACAATGCGCTACGCTCATTTATCACCCTTCGGTGATTGTTCAGAGACGTCCTTGCTTGATTTGAATATGCATACATCTACTTAATCAATCACCGCAAGCGCGAGTAAAATTTGACTGAGCCAGTTTTTCTTTCAAAAACGATCAATAAACTAGGCTCATCATTTATGTGTTAGCGATTGTTACAGTGTTTCGTTCATGACGTAGTTTTGTTTATGCGAACTTTACGAATGTCTATTCCAATGACATCTGAAATCCAACCTAAAATAAATAAGTGAATAATAAATCGGTCGGAGTAAAGTAAATTATTAATAAGTACGAATATGCAAAAATATTATGCATGTGTATTTTTTGAGACAGAATATTAGAAGTGATTTTCTTTCAAATTAGTTTTCAGCTACAAAGGATCATATTATTGCAGCGATACTTAAAGTAGTGAATATTTATGATGTACAGTCCAGAACTACGGCTAAAAACGTGCCGTAAATATTTATTTGCTTGGAGTGTATCTAATACTACGGTTAACAACGTGCCTTAAATATTTATTTGCTAGAAGTGTATCTAATGTTAACAACGTGCCTTAAATATTTATTTGCTAGAGTGTATCTAATGCTAACAACGTGCCTTACATATTTATTTGCTAGCAGTGTATCTAATGCTACGGTTAATAACGTGCCTTAAATATTTATTTGCTTGGAGTGTATCTAATGCTACGGTTAACAACATGCCTTAAATATTTATTTGCTTGGAGTTTATCTAGAACTACGGCTAGCACGTGCCTTCAATACGAGTGTATCTAGAACTACGGCTAACATGTGCCTTCAATACGAGTGTATCTAGAACTACGGCTAACACGTGCCCTCAATACGAGTGTATCTAGAACTACGACTAACACGTGCTTTCAATACGAATATATTTAGAAATGCAACTAAAATATGCCTTAAATAGTTACTTTTTACGAGTGTATCTAGAAATACAGCTAACAACATGCCTTAAATAGTTACTGATTATGAGCATACCTGGTATAGTTATTTATTGCGAGTTTAATCTGTAAAGAGATGAGATACCAATGTTTGCTTACTTGACACCCAAATCCCATGAGATGAGACACCAATGTTTGCTTACTTAACACCCCAAATCCCATGAGTTGACCTGCATTTTTAAAATAAGCGTGGTTTATATTTTGTCAGAGCGAGTGATAAAAGAATGTTCATTTGCTAGTATATAAAAAAGTGACAGTGGCTTTCTGAGAACAACTGTCCCCAAACGTTATCTGACTGGAGGGAGTGGGCAGGATGTGGGGATGGTGGGCAGGGCCATTCTAGTAGACAATTAACTATAAGTTCCAACTACTCGATCAACCATAACTCATATGTAGCAAATTGCTGTGTGCGTCCTAATAGCGATATTTGTTAGAACAATATATGGTCCCCTGAAATACCATGCATATTATTTCTGTTTGCCTTTTCCAAAAATAAACAAAGAAGCAACCTAAATCTTCTGTCAGATATCCTACTGGAAACAGAACATTACTCCCCCTCTCGTTATGTCAGATATAGTTCTATCGGAATTCAAACAGATACCAAAGGCTATCTGGTCAAGCTAAACATGGCAGACCAGAAACAAACCTAGTTTCATGAGATTAATGTACTTCCTAACGGCTATTTCAACCTCGCTTACATTAACATCCCCCGAGACATCAGTTCCGGTCTCGTCTCAATTACACAAATGAATGAATGAAATTCAGTACATGGCTTAACTATGTTATTTCTAGCGAATACACACATTCAAGTCTCTAGCATATGTAAAATCTCACTTCATGGTTTAACAACGTTAATTTCAGTCAATACGCACTCAAGATTTTATCATACGTGAAATCATCTAAGGTCGGTGAATTCACACGGATTCTCTTAACTCATATCAACTAAGGTAAGGTATGAAATTCTTAGATACATATTTTCCTATAACAATCAAGACATCACATTCAAACAATTCGTCAAACTTATACAAAGAATATCATTGTACGGATTCATATAGATGAACTCACACAGTTGTATTCATATCAAGAGAATTGATCTACGAATCTAAACAAATACATTCATGCAAATATAAGCAAATAAATCAAACAAATCGTTATATTGATATGAACGAATTACATGAGACTGGCGCAAAATACCTTGTGTTTTCAAGCTTCGCTCGCTTCTACCGCCAAAATCGTGTCCGTTGACTTTCCAGACATCCGATCCCTTGGATAATTATTTACGAGTGAATTTCTTCTAAATTCAAACTCGGAGTCTATTACATTTGTTTCCTCTTCCAGAAATGTGTAGACTGACTAAACATTTGTGATGGGACATATCAAAACCAAGGATTTCGTGTGGGAATCACGCCCCTTATCTAGCGTAACCAATCCGGATTAAATATCTTTTCCGTCTTTAATAACTAGGCGCCAAATTTGTAGTCTGCGTGACCTCTAAATTCCCAAATACTTAATCCTGGACAATTTCAAAATCTGACAATTCCGATACAAGAACAGTCTGTCTGATGCTCCACTCCATGAGACTTGAAGTTTGTTGTGCTCTAACGGCAGCAGCAACAACACCTTGTCACCCACTTCGAAGTGACATTCCTTCGTCCTTTTATTGTAATATTTGGCTTGACGCCCCCATGCGACGCGGAGATTATCCTGGGCTAATTTAGAAACCTCTTCCAGCTTGTTGCGTAGATCAACAACATATTGGTATGTTGTTCGCACTTCCTCGGATACTTGTTAATACAGCCATGGGTCCCCTGACTGTCCTCCCATAGACTAATTCGAAAGTTGAAAAACCCAAACTAGCCTGTGGTCCTTCTCGATACGCAAAAAGTATCGCGGGAAGGTATCGATCCCAATCCCCGGGTCGACCTTCACAGAGCTTCTTCACAGCCAGTTTCAATGTTCCATTGAAACGCTCCACAAAACCATTGCACTGCGGGTGATACGGGGTAGTTGTTAGGTGTCTAATGGACAGTAACCTATTTACCTCTTCCATCACCTGGCTCACAAACTGCGTCCCCTGGTCAGTTAGTATCTCATCAGGGACACGAACTCTCGACCAAACTCCTAACAAGGCCTCAGCCACTGTGACTGAGTCCATGGTTTTCAAGGCCACGGCCTCCGGGTACCGGGTGGCGTAATCTACTATCGTTAGTATATAACGATTTCCGCTTTCTGCCGCCGGCTTTATCGGACCTACTAGGTCCCTCGCCACCCTCAAGAAAGGTTCGTCAATCAGTGGGGTGGTTCCTAGTGGCACCGGGCGATTGGAGGTCTTAGGTGCCACCCGCTGACACTTGTCACACGACAAACAGAACCTCCGAACATCCCCGTACACACCTGGCCAGTAGAATTCCCTCACCAACCTCTCTCTGGTCTTTGCCACGCCCATGTGGCTTCCAAGTAGACCCTCATGTGCCAGCCTAAACACTTCTGCTCGCTTCGCTATAGGCACAACAACTTGTTTAAACGTATCGGTCCCTTTCCTGGCGTACCGGTACAAAATACCGCGTTTCGTCGCGAACTTCACCTCGCCGTCTGGCAATTTCCGTATGGACCCATCTTTTGCGTACCTGCGTACCTTGTTGAGAGACATATCTTCCTCTTGAAGTTTCCTCAACTCGCCTGGTAGCAAATTGTCTATGGGCGAAGTCGTGGGTCTTAGCGGCTTTGACCTTGACCTTCGCTTCCTAGCCCTCGTCTCAACGGACCCCACATGTACAGGTGTACACGTCATAGGGTTAGGCTGTGGCGACACATACCTACACCCTAATATTACGTGATGAGACAGTCCCGACAAACACGCTGCTCGAATTCGTCCCTTTAGATACGGCGAATCAAGATCAATGTTAACGACCGGGAGCGAATCTTTCGTCCGGTTAGCAAACTGGACTTCAACCGTCTCGCCTGTGTAATCTCCAGGCTTGACATATCTACTGTCTACCAAGCCCGGATAACTACAGCCCGTATCAAAAGTACGATTGCCCTCTCACCATTAACCGTAGCTACCGCTGTGTTAGTCATCTCCACTGTTTTCTGTTCCTTAACAGTATTCGTAGTTACCGAATTAATCGTTGTCGGACGATACTTCCTACAATCCTTAACGACATGGCCTGGTCTGTTGCAGCTGTAACACACCGGCTCACCTTTCCTCCCTGTAGTATCCTTCTCTGCCCCCGACCCACAGAAATGTTCTCGGCTGCGATTTCCGGCTTCTGGTCTCCCACCATTCTGACCATTCCGTCTTTGGGGTACCACCTCAGTGGTCTTTCTCTGCTCACTGATGCCAGGTCGATCCCTGCCACCCCAGGTGGTTGGACGCCAGTGCGCGCTCTCATAGCGCTCGGCCATCACGCTTATATCATCCAAGGTTGAGAATTCACGCTCCGCTAAGAACACTATTAAGACTTTTCGGTATGTACTTAAGACGTACTCTTTCAAAATTTCCTCGCGTATGCCTTCAAACGTAAGCGCGATACCCGCTATTTTCATCCATTTATCAAAAATTACGCGTACGCGGTTATGGAATTGCGCGTGTGTTTCGGTAGCTCTTTTCGACGATTCTCTAAAGAGTTTCCGAAACTTTTCCGCCGACAGCTCATAGTGCCGTAGTAGCGCTTTCTTCAAAGCGTCGTAGTCGTCTACCTCGTTCGGCATCATATTATGGTAGACGTCTTTCGCGGCTCCCTGTAAGAATGCCGAAACATTGATAGCCCACTGGTCTTTGGGTAGCTGATGAACCAGTGCCAACTTTTCGAACTGTGTGAAAAAGTTGTCAATGTTTCCGTCCTTGTCGTTGAACATGGGCATGGTGATCTGTATTTGTCGCCTGTCTTCAGATCGCCTACTTGTGGGTCCTTAACGTCCGTTCAGGTCTTCACTCCTTCTGGACTCTGCTTCGATCCTCAGCCTCTCCATGGTTAATATATGTTCGCGTTCTCTAGCTTTTTCTTCGGCCTGCAATCTAGCTAGTTCGAGCTCTTGTTCCCGCTCAGTTACCGCTACCTGTCTGTCTTTCTCTCGTTCGCGCTCAACTGCTTGTCTGTCTTTCTCTTGTTCCGCTGCCTGTCTGTTTTTCTCTCGTTCCGCGGCTAGTTGTACCTTATGTTCTCTAATACTCCGTTCAACAAATTCAGCTAACTGGGCCCCTTCGTAACCCAGTTCGTCCTTACAAATCGACTTGAATCCTCTAACTAACTGTCTGTCTGTCTGTCTGTCGCCATCCTGGCCTAAGTTCTTTACCTACACTCAAGTTTTACTGCCCTACTGGAAAATAGCCCCACACGTATTTATCTTACTTCTAGTATGGCCCTACTCAATTAAACCAGACAACTCCTTGCACCGACAATCGATAAACGGGCAGTACACCGCTGGAATGTCTTCCCAAATTAAGCGTAACGCTCCCACACTAAACAAGGCGCAATTTACTACTGTGGGGTTGGCCTAAATATCTCTTCTCCCAAGAGAATACAAAGGTAATTCTTCACTTTCACTTAACAAATTTCGAATACAACCCGAACATCAAGGAAATTTTCTCAATCTCTTACAATATTTTCTTCACAATATGAAAGAATGGCAAGAAAACTGCAAGCACAGAATATATATATATATATATATATATATATATATATATATATATATATAAAGAACACCAACACGTAGATTGTGTGACCGGTTTCGCTTTATTGCTTCATCAGACTGAATTCAAAATCAACTCAATATCATTGCTTACGTCATGTGATGTGATGTGATTATGATTTTTAACGTAGCTTTAACAATTTTTCAGTCATATCGCTACGATGTCTGCAGTGTGGCAGTTTATAGTGATGTCTAACACTGGGGCATCATGCCGCAGACATGTAGCATGATGTCCCACCCAGTCACCAGGCCGACCAGTCCTAACGCTAACCTCTTAATGCTGAGCGTCAAGCGAGGCTGCTGTTAGTGCCATTTTTGTAAGTCTTTGGTATGACTCGACCGGGGATCGAACCCACGACCTCCCGCATCCGAGGCGGATGCTCTAACCACTAGGCCACCGGAGCGGTCTTCTTACATCATTAAATATACTCTGTTACTAAGTGATAAATAATATAAACAATATGATATAAACAAGATGACGTCATACTTACATTTTTAACCTGTCTTATTCTTTAACGAATAGTTGATATGGAAATATGCCTTTATAGCATATATTAGTATTTAAAAACAAATACACATAAAACTGGATCGTAAAGATACATATATCTCTATTGAACACAATTTCAGAAACTTTTATGGATAAATAGAGACAAACAGTTTATTTATATTTTTATTACGTATAAGCACATTTTAAAAATTAAAAAAATAAAAATAGAAATTAAAACGAATGTTCAACAGTTTGTCAGAACTCAAATTATATAAGAAAAAAATATTAAAACATTATGGTGTGCATAATACTTATTAGCATAAAATAAATAAGTATTTATAAATAATTAATCATAATATACTCAGACTTAATTTTGAAATGGCCTTTCATTTTTAAGGAATTATTAAACCTATTCTTTTGATTTTAATTATACTTTCACTAAATAAGTTATTAAGTAAATTAAAATAATATCAAATAATATAAAAATATTATTAACTAATTGTAAACAGGGGACATAATTAAAAAAAAAATTCTTTTGATTAATGAATGTCGTATAAGGTTTTGGAATTTAGACCTTTTGGATATACCGTATTAAGACGGTGAATCCAATAGGTTTCCTTTAACAGACGTTCCATCTCAGAATCAACTATAACAATAGGTTGAAAGGAGAAATCTTGCAAAGTATGGGAACTCTTGTTAAAATGTGCGGCAACATGAGAAGAAAATGATTGATCGATATAATTTTTTATATCTGATTTATGTTGGTTCATACGTTTAGATATTTGTTGACTGGTTTGTCCAATATATTGGATGCTACACTTTTTGCATGTTATCAAAGAAATAACATTTGATGTTGCACAATTAGTGTCACAACGAATATTAAAAGTTTCTTTCGTATTATTACTATTGAAAGAAGTATTTTCAATAATAAAAGAACAGTGCGAACATCTAGGTCTATTACATTTAGTTGATGATCCCTTTTTATATAATCTTTTTTCTAATTTAGAATTAATTAGGAAATCTTTAAGATTTATATATATATATATATATATATATATATATATATATATATATATATATATATATATATAAAATAAGCAGACAATGATGCGATTCACTCTGATCGCTATTTCTTGACAAGTATTATTGAAATTATTAATGTTTAGATACCTATTCTGTTCTATATTTGCTCACACTCTTTGCTCGAATAAAATGTTCTGATCCCTAGACGAGCGCCCACTTTGCCGCAAAGCCCCCACTTTGTTGGGGGTGGGTTGTAGTGGAATTTGGTTATCGTTATCTAGAGGGTGATCGCCTTCGGTGTTATTGCCCAGATTGAGTAAATATCAATATAAAGTGTGAAATTTATAGGTGGAAGAGATAGAAATCTGAGCAGATATATAAAACAGAATGACACGAGCCCACGTACATGAAAGACAAAAATTTAATCAAAATTCATGAACAATTGTGATAATGCATTACATTAGGAAGATACACTTCTTTTTGAAATAAATCATTCACCGAATTTCAAACACAAATATACCTATATAAATAGCCGATCTGTTTTAAATGATAGAATTAGTTCATCATAGAATCGAGTGAACAATCGAAGTCATTGCCTTGTACAACTTCATAACCTGATTATTTCCGGTTCATTCCAAATTCACTGTGACTGTTCTCCAACTGTTCTGGGACTGTTCGTCTTGGTCCTTTCCACTTTTCCCTTCTCCAAACTCTCTATTGTCTCGCCTCTTTCGGCCCTTGAACTTTGTGTGGGTAGGTGGATATGTAAGTACGTGATACGTAGATACTTCGATAGGTAGGTACGTGGATACGTCCCGTGGAGCTATTTCACCTTCCAAAAATAAACAAAGAAGCAACCTAAATCTTCTGTCAGATATCCTACTGGGAATAGATCATTACTCCCCTCTCGTTATGTTAGATATCGTTCTATCGGAATTCAAAACAGATACCAAAGGCTATCTGGTCAAGCTAAACATGGCAGACCATAAACAAACCTAGTTTCGTAAGATTAATGTACTTCCTAACGGCTTTCAACCTGACTCACATTATCATCACCGAAGACGACAGTTCCGGTCTCGTCTCAGTTACACAAATGAATGAATGAAATTCATTACATGGCTTAACTACGTTATTTCTAGCGAATACACACATTCAAGTCTCTAGCATATATGAAATCTCACTTCATGGTTTAACAACGTTAATTTCAGTCAATACGCACTCAAGACTTTATCATACGTGAAATCATCTAAGGTCGGTGAATTCACACGGATTCTCTTAACTCATATCAACTAAAGTAAGGCATGAAATTCTTAGATACATATTTTCCTATAACAATCAAGACGACACATTCAAACAATTCGTCAAACTTATATAAAGAATATCATTGTACGGATTCATATAGATGAACTCACACAGTTGTATTCATATCAAGAGAATTGATCTACGAATCTAAACAAATACATTCATGCAAATATAAGCAAATAAATCAAACAAATCGTTATATTGATATGAACGAATTACATGAGACTGGCGCAAAATACCTTGTGTTTTCAAGCTTCGCTCGCTTCTACCGCCAAAATCGTGTCCGTTGACTTTCCAGACATCCGATCCCTTGGATAATTATTTACGAGTGAATTTCTTCTAAATTAAAACTCGGAGTCTCCTACCTTTGTTTTCTCTTGCAGAAAAGTGTAGACTGATTAAACTTTTGTGATGGGACAAATTAAAACCAAGGTTTTCGTGTAGGAATCACGCCCCTTATCTAGCGTAACCAATCCGGATTAAATATCTTTCCCGTCTTTAATAACTGGCGCCAAAAATGTAGTCTGCGTGACCTCTAAATTCCCAAATAACTAAACCTGGACAATTTCAAAATCTGACAATTCCGATACAAGATCAGTCTGTCTGACGGTTAAGTAAACGAATGTTTAATTAAGAATCGTTTCTCTCTTGACACAGCCATTACAAAATCCGTGCATTATGGTGATTTAAAGACGCGCCGGTCTCCATAAATCTAATTAATCGTTCACCTGCCCAAATTAATGTGCTCTTCATAGATCGACAGAAATTTGCACTCTCCTGTTTGGAGGTATGAGTGAATTTTAATTTTAATACGAATTGTTAGAAGAAAATTATCAGTCTTAAATTATTTGTATCATATATGCTTAGAAATCATTTTTTAGTGTCTGAAGTCGCTGATTAGCGGGTAACGTAGTAAGGACAAAGAGTGAAGTCCATTAATTCATTTGTGTAATTTATCTTTTTATTCTTTTCATCCGAGAATCGACTGTATTAGCATCAGGAACGCGTTTAGACTGGCATCGTTCAGCTAATGGTTTACAACCCACAGTGGAATGTGATGGTTTATCTAAGAGGTCTAGTTATGTCATAGTTCCAGTTAGGAATGCTAGTGGCCTCTGGAAAAGACACCAGTGCACGTTAATAGACTATTTGTGTATCAGATTAGGTTGCGAACTGACCATAGCTTAGTTCTGTTGATTTATGATAAGATAATATCTGACGTAAAAAGAGTGGGAATATTATTCAATTCAGAAGGAAAATATCTGAGAAGACCCATCCACCCCTCGAATCCTCGCACTGTGTCATTCTTTCATTCTGTCAATATGTTTTTGATAATGCTGGCTTTGGGTTTGCTGTAAGGTTTTCCGATCCCATTGGATTTTCGTGAATGAATCTATAAAAGGTATGACTCTAATGTCTCCGGACGATTTCGTTCAACTTCCCTAATGCAGAAAACCTTGTATATCTATCACGAAATACTGATGTTTCGCCTTTGGTAGGCGAGCCAATTAAAGCGTTTTCAGCCGGTTCCCCATATGTATTAGCCAAGCCTTTATACGGTTGAAAAACAGTGTTTCCATCATATACGTACATTTTGTCTCTGTTTGGAAGGTTGGTGCTGTGTTTAGCTTCAGTTTAAATGTTTTTCATATCAGTTTATATGTGAGTTTTTCCATGAAGAGCATTTATTATTGCGTCTGAGCATGTAGCTGGCCCATCGCCTTTCACACAATACGTTTGTATTTTTCCTTGAGCACAGAAAAATGTCCAAAGAGAAATTCCTTTATCCCGCAAATTTTAGGACGTTTCGCTGCGGAATGCCACCTTTAATTGGTTCCTCGACGATGTAAATGTGTGTAAACTTCTCGTTTATATATATGTGAAAAGCTAGTCCTTTCGAGGAGTCTGACGTTTAAAAAGTTTCCGAACATATTTGTACCGACTGCGTTCAACGTTAAAAGATCAAATTCAACTTTTGAATGGATCTCTCACACAAGATGGTGAAGTAAATTCGGCTTCTTTGCATTGGGTGTCGACTGATTTAATAACATTTACAAATGCCCGCATCATCTCATCATCTTTCTCACATCTGCATAATTTAGTGCCCACTCGGATGGTCTAAATCTGTGTGCTCAGATAATTATCACTGTCAATTATGCACGCGGTTGCCAGCGTTGCATGAAAATAATTGACATGATCGTGAATGCGCACACTATCTACTGTAAGCAAGATAATTTGTACTGAATTCTATTATTGACCTCTGTTTAATTGGTGTGTATGTTAATTTGTTTCTTAAATAGTTATTGAAATACTGATTGGTACAAACTACTAATTGTATTCTTGACCCAATTTCTCTTGTCATTTATGACACCCCAAGCAGCTGCAGAATGGTAATATATTCACGTATAGACATGACGAATACTTGTAGTCGACTGTTGTCCAAAAATCGAGGTGTATCAATATTTTAGCTTCTAGCCGATACCGACCCAATCCAACTTGTATTTAACCGTTTATTCATTGTCGGTACGAGTCGACGCATAAGTTGGGAACCTTTGGAATAAATGGCCTGGACTTAAAATATTTAATAATAATATTTATACCAATAATTATTATGCGTAGAGGTCAACTTAAGAGGAAAAATACATGTTTTTTAAATCATTAAAGAAAAATGAAAGAAGTGGGCAAGAGAAATATTGTAAAATATTTGACGCTCACAGTATCTAAACGTGCAATCTACACCTAAGTAACAACTCGTCATGGGTGCACATTTAACCAAGGTAGGACCAACAGATGCTATGACAGAAATTAAAAACAAAGATCATATTTGTGTGACAGTAACTTGCCCTGAAAGTTTAATCTGTGTCAGTGTGTACATTTTAAAACCGTAAAATCTCTATTAGGACTGAACTGTAATACATACTTGGACGGAACCTTCACATAAAAGCAACATTCCTACTTGAATCCAACCACCAAGAATGAGAACTAAAAGAGATTTAGGCGTAAATAACTCATCCAACGACCCTAACCAAGATGGGGCACTGATATGCAAGTTATTCCTTTATTCTAATACTTAGAGATCAGCTTAAGGCCACTATATGACTATTTATTCACACACACACACACACACACACACACACACACACACACACACACACACACACACACACACACACACACACACACACACACACACACACACGTGTGTGTGTGTTATTGATTTGAAATATTTTTGATGTTTGTGTTTTCTCCATTGAACTAGTTGACTAATGGTTTCAGTCTTGTTGTTCCTGGAGATGTATTTGTTCATCATTCTCTGTGAGATTTCATATTTCTCTCATGTTTGTTCCTATAGTTCTTGAATGATCTCTAATATGGCTTCTTCTATTTATTCGTGCCAGACTGAACGGGTGGATGAATTTTTATTTTATTCCAACATCATAATTTATTGGTGGACTATGTATGTATGTATATGTGTGTGTGTGTGTGTGTGTGTGTGTGTGTGTGTGTGTGTGTGTGTGTGATTTAGATTTTTAACGTAGCTTTAACAATTTTAGCCAATTCGCTAAGATGTCTGCAGTGTGACAGTTTATAGTGAAGCAGCAGGGAGGGTGAACAGACCATTAAGGTTTACGAATTAGAGAACCGAATTCAGGTGAACAGGCCAATGGTCGAAAAACCAAAAAAAAATCGCGTCGACAAAATATCGTTTACACACATGTGGTCGCACCCTCCCTGCTGCTATAATTATATAAATATATTTCTGAAATCTGAAGAAAAAAAATATTTACAAAACATATAATCACATCACAACCCCATGTGAACCTCTAGGTTGCCAAACGACATCCTAGCAGGCTCAGGGGCATTCGAAATAATCCGCATATGAACCCCTAGATTGCCAAACGACATTCTAGAAGGTCCAGAGGATATTCGAAATTAGACGAAACACAACCCCCATGTGAACCCCTAGGTTGCCAAACAACATCCTAGAAGGTTCAGAGGGTAAATATAATCTTAATTCAAACTTATCTCTAGGGACAGCACAAACACAAACGGGGGTCTTCTCTACGGTCAACAGATTTTGCACACTCCCCCCATAATCAACCCCGAGGAGTGCAAAAGTGCACCCACCATGTGGTGGTGGTGGGAGAGTGTTTTTTTTTTTTCTGTTGAAGTTCCAGCTAATGGGCTGCTGGCGCCCCCAATTATTAAGAAAAATTGGCATCCTAACGCCACCCCCGACATATGTCCGGTGCAGGGAATCGAACTCAAGATCACGAGTACGAGAGTCAGACGCGCTAGCATTGCACCATAGTTCCACTTACAAACATACGTTTCAAAAATAAATATAAGCTATCTATCTCCATGTCACCGGCGATAAAATACACACACATTCTGTGATAAACAGATTCTGAATAAAATACAAAATAAATTGTGAAAACCCACAATATACCGTAGTCCCGATATACAGTAATGAAATGACAAGGATAAATCAATACTGATGTAGTTTGCAGGTCTATTTCAGGTGATACGTATGTGATGTTTATTCACACGAATTTACTACAGTGATTGTGATTATATTCTTGACTGTCAATGGATGAGACTTCTATAGAGTAAATACTTTCATAGGTATTTTCATAACACAGATATAATTACTGATTCTACATGTTGCGGCTTTTTGCGCAGTTAAGATATAGGTTACGCTATAGCCTTGACTGTCAGGGGAAATAACTGCTTAATTATTCTACAGTTGTGACAGAATTATTTCCCTTGACAATCAAGGACCAAATATTCTATCAATACCTTAACGATACCTCGACCTAGGATCGTGCAAGTTTATCGTGATAAATCCGTGTGGGGTAGCTTGTGCTTTTGAAAAGAAATTTTTAAATTTAATCATGTCCCTATCCCCTGAACACCAAGTCTGATGAAGATTTCGCAGCGTATGTGTATCGACTCCATTAAACACAACTAAAATATTACAGTTATCTCTGATTACTTTTGGAATTTGTGTATAACGCTGGGTAACATAAATCACGTCTGTGTTTTTATGTCTGCCTCTGGAAAATATTCGGTCAGGATTTGATTGTTTATCCAGCATTACATCATCGTATACTACAAGATTATTGATAAATCCATCGAGGTCGTCTACTGATGGGGCTTCGTCAATATCGGTAATAAAATCAATAATATTAACGCCGTTTTCATTAAACGACTTTGCATTTTCATTAAAATCCTTAAGTACTTCATAGCATCGCTGATCATCCACGGATGGAGCTACTAAATATAATTTATCCCATTTGAGCCATCTCATTATCAAATTAAGCAATAATTATGTTTTGCCTGATCCAGATGGACCTATTATGATTGCCCTAATAGAATTTGGCAATGCTGGGTGATGCTTGACTGGTTCTTGTTTTCGTGTCGCTGAAAAGTCAATTATATCCATATGATAAATAATATGAATTTATATTGTGTTCGATGCAAGGCACCCACCCCCACCGTTGGATTAACAACAATAATAACAAAAAATAAAAGACGCGCACTGACAGGTAAGTGTGAAAAGTGTGGTACAAAAAAATACAAATTTATTTCAAACACAGCGACGGGAGGTGATATCGCTGCTTCGTTGGGAAAATTGCCAGGGACTCCGTGGGCGAAGTATCCCGGAGAAAAACATCTACCCGGATGCAATTATTGTGGTCCTGGAACTCGACTTGATAGTCGACTTGATGATCAAAATCACCCGCGACCTGGAGTGTATCCAATAAATAAGATTGATCAAGCGTGTCACGTTCATGATGTTGCGTATAAAAGCAAGGATTTACAACAACGGCATCTCGCAGATGTGAAATTGATTCATGCGTTAAATTCTATACCTGATAAATCTCTCAGAGAAAAACTCGCTAGTTTTCTAGTAAAAACTGCTATGAAAGGTAAAATAATGCTAGGAGCTGGTAATTAATTATTTGATTATTATAATGAAGTCCATTTATTATAGCCCAAAAAGATATTGGAAGGGCAGCATAGCGATTAGTAAACTCGCTACAGCAGCAAAAGTTTCACGTGCTGTTGCTGCAGCGTGGTTAGCACGACAAGCAATATGGCAAATATGTCTACGTCCACCTAAAAGAATTCAATACGCGTATTTCGATGTCTGGGTTCCCAGTGAAGTTCATCAAGCAGATATTTTGTTTTTACCACATGATACCGTTAAAAGTAGACCGTCAATCACGCACATACAAATACGCGTTAACTGTCGTGATGTTGGAAGTAGATATAAAGAAGCGGAGCCGCTATCAACAAAAACAACATCTGAAGTTGCCTCTGCGTTTAAACGAATTTATCAGCGAGGATCATTACGATGGCCAGAGTTGCTACAAGTTGATCCTGACAAAGAATTTCTCGGTGAAGTATCATCGCTGATGAAACAACATAGCGTCAAGATCAGACGAGGACACACTACAATTAATCGTGATCAGGCAATAGTTGAACGATTTAATCGAACACTCGCTGAGCGGCTATTTGGATATCAGTATGCGAAGGAAATAATTAAATAATTCAGAGCGACAAATGATCTCGTGAATGGGTTGCAAGATTACCAAATGTGATAGCTGCGTTTAATAATGAGATCACTCGTGCAACTTCTATGAAACCGATTGATGCGATTACAGGAAAATATATAATACCTAGGAACAAAATCACACAGTCTCAACCAGTATTAGGCAATGTGACTGTAAGATATCTATATGAACCTGGTGAACTCGAAGGGGGTAAAAAAAGAGCAACTGATCCTATCTGGAGTGTGACTACACATAAAATTTCTAGCGTGGTTAGATCCATGGGTAGACCCGCCATCTACAGACTGGATTCAACTGCTCCTCAGCGTGGATTTGTACGTGATGTAATTCTTGAAGACACACAATTACCAGCGCGTTCACTTTTGTAAATTGGAACCCCGACGTCGATTGCATTGAAGACATGTCAATGTGACATTATCACGTGTATGACCAAGATCACTATTAATTCTATCCACGGTAAATTGTCTTGGATTATTACTCGAATACTTCCACAACATGTGACAATTACAAATTACACAACGATTATTCTATTGTTGTTTTAGCGTCATAATAAATTCAACATCGATATCAAAATCACGATTATTTTTTTTTATCGCATCGTTTATAACTGGATAATTTTTTTCTTATTACTTCAACACTAACAGTTTGATTATTATTTTCTATGGAGTCTATGACAACTCTGTGCAGTTGAAATATTCTCCTGACTCTAGATAATGCGAGATAAACTAAATTTGACCACTCGATTCTGTCATCGACAATCCAGATATTTGTATCAATAATAGTTAGTCCTTGTGACGAGTGAATCATTATGGCATATCCCAATTTCCACGGTGAGTTATTCATACTCAACGCGCTTTCAACAACATAAACATCAACTAAAACAATATCATTTAGCACAAGA
>JAECUM010000202.1:0-186721 GCA_016617855.1 Megalonaias nervosa | reverse complement strand
AAAACAAAAAAAAAAACAAAACAAAAAACGCTAGACGAATTCACGGAAGCAGGTACGCCATCAGAATTATTTTCGGTGGGATGGGGTGGGATGCAACACACATAGTGGTCAGCTCTTAGATGTATGCCAAAATATGATTAGAGGTGAAATGGGGTTGGGGGAGGGCCCTTGTCCGTATGTGCGGGCGACGATGCACCGAAGGGATTTGTGTCGTTCATTTTTCACAATATACAAAAATATACACTTTATCCATACATGAACGATTTTAAGGTTGATTCTTCGCGATTTCTCAGTTTCTTTGTTCCTGACTTATCCAATGGAATGTTCCGTCAAAAACAGCTGAAAAATGTAAACAAAGCCGCATGCAAATGTTTCTATATTTAAATCAACGGACTAACGTCATACCAATCGATAGGCTGCATATTTGTCATGTGATCACGATAGTGCGATGATGGCGCAAGGATGCTAGGTTTAACCAGATTTAAGATTGCAAGATGTAGGACGTTTATAATTCGACACAGGGATATGGTTTCCGACCATTTTACGATATCTAGAGTAAAAACTGTAAGCTTGATTATTTCTTGCTGGTTTCAGCGTCGTTTGTATGATCCATGTTCTTACTCGCGACAACATGTCACGTCGCACACAGGATAACATAATATATATAGATCGACAGCTGTATCGTGTGTCATAAAGTCTACCGTTGTATGTAGATCGTAAACTTAACTCGGTGATAGTTTTTGTTCAATAGTATACAAATTTCAGAGTCCGCTGTCTGCCAGAAACAAGAACAGGATGGGTTTTTGTCACCAATTGCGACTTCTACTGTGGAAGAACTTTACCCTCAAGAAGCGAAGCCCAGTGAGTACATATAATATGTATCAATGGTTGATCCGTTCAAAGATTTCGTCTCAGGATTCTTTTCTGTTTGATTTTTGTAGATATCCCTATAGAAAACCCAACAGAAAAGGATATCGAGGCGAAATCCCAAAAGAATCGCGTGATGCAGTGATTAGATATAGTATATATATATATATATATATATATATATATATATATATATATATATATATATATAGAATATATGTATAGTATGTATGCTGTATCAATGATATACCACGAGATGTATACATTTTTCATTAAAAGGAAACTAAGCTTGCTGAGTTTCCTTTTAATGAAAAATTTATACAACGAGTGGTATATCATTGAAACAGCGTACATACTGTACATATATTTTATTTATATCACATGCAAATACATATATTTGCCCTTTGAACGGAGTTCAGATTTACTACAGGCAGCCGTGTATTGATCTAGTGAATGAACTCCTCACATCCCCGAGTGTGTCCGCTACAAAATGTAGTTCTATGCCTTTAGTGGCTATTCACAATTACATTGCATATTGATAAGTTGATTGTTTTCTTTTTTAGTTTCTATTTTTCTTCACATTGATTTAATGAATATAATACACACTTATGATATAAACATGAAAGATGGTTTTAATGATAGAAGTAGAGCACTACAAAAACACATAGTTAGCTACGCCATTCACATGAACGCTGCTATTCACGTACCGGCGCTTGGAAATTAATGTGGAATATAAACTAAGCGAAATGACGAACCAAAAAGAGGTAATTAAAATATTTTAATATATTTACAGTTGATCAAAGTGATTATTCTGCTCTAGTACCACCAATAATAAACTCTCTCTCCCCCCCCCAATGGTCGGTTTGACTTTAAATCTCTCTCTCTCTCTCTCTCTCTCTCTCTCTCTCTCTCTCTCTCTCTCACACACACACACACACACACACACACACACACACACACATCCTTTGGTCGGTTTGACTTAACTTTTACCATCATTCATAAGTCCAGAGATATCGTGGGATGACACAAATGAAAATCCTCTACGTTTGTCATTTCATTGATATTAGCCCGTATCTTGCTACGATGGTCCAGAGAGAGAGAGAGAGAGAGAGAGAGAGAGAGAGAAGGGGGGGGGCCTTTGGACATTTTCATATTTAACTAATAATAATCGATTTTTAGAAAATTATAGTATGTTTAAGAAACAACAACAAAACATAACATTAAATACATCACAGCATGTGTACCACGTAACCGAGGAATTTATAATGGCGACCTGGTTTGCAACTTTGTATCATTGACAAACGCTGTAGATAAATCCCAAGCAAAGTGCACACGTATCGTTATGACGAACCATATTCTTGTAGGTTACTTGGTGTAATTTCTATTTCAAGGTTTCAATCCATCCCAAATTCCTTTTCTCTCTCACTCCACATTTATGCATAGTTTGTCCGTTATGCATGAGAGTGGAGGGGGAAGAAAAATCAGAAAGGATTGTGATGAAAATGCGTACCATATTAAATTCATTTAGAAAATGAGGATTATTAATACTTTTTATCGTTATTTTCATACGTCACTAATGATTAATATGTGGAAATTCATCATTGAACTAGAATCAACTGCAGATGGTCGCTAGAATGTTTATATATGCGTATTATTGCGCCATTGGAGGATCACAATTTGATCTACCAATAGTATTGGTTTATCAAATTGCTTTATACCAACACTTTAAAATCCATTTTATTTTTAATGTATGTGGTATATATATATATATATATATATATATATATATATATATATATATATATATATATATATATATATTTACATATACATATAAAAACTCATCATGTGATAATGAGGCCCATTCATATTTTGATTTATTCGTGTTTTCTTATTTATTTATTGCAACTTTCATTTTCTTACTGTGTTTGATTCAGCTTAAAACAGTTGGAATTTAAAATGTTACTCATTTGGTGTTAAATTTAGGAAGCTAAAAATAATTTAAAAAACTTTCATTATTTTAAAAGAAACATAACCATATAAATTATGCTTTGCACATTTATGAATGAATAAACGTGTTTCACGTTGCATACATAATAATTTTCAGAAATTCAGTTACATGTAAAATAAGAATGGCATGCAACATTTGTTAAATACCAGCCCCCCATGTAGACTTGAGGGATACTGTGTTGACAAAAACATATGTCAGTCTGTGTAATGGCTTTATTTTTCAGGAACAAACTTTGACCTGACCTTATACATGTTATTTTGTAACCATCTCATGACATACGGGTTTTAAGACATTTTTAATTACATTTAGTGTACTCATATTTTATGTAACAGCTGTAACAGAATGTCATGTATCACTCAGGCAAAAGTTTCTTTGCAAAGAATTATGTACATGTACAGAAAGGAAAAATTAGAATGCCTATTGCCTGTATCAGTCAACATTCTAAGTTAATATTAGTTTTTCTAGTCGGCAGTGTTGCTAATTTAATAAAAATTTCATGATTGATCATCTCTTCTTTCGATATATATATATATATATATATATATATATATATATATATATATATATATTGTTACATATATGTAATTTAATTGTGTGTTAGTTTTTAAATTCTTTTTTTTAATTTTTGTTTAATTACATTTTATTGTAATGATTATTTTCATGGGATTTGATATTTTTAAAAAATATCAGTTTGATTGGAATGTAAAAGTATGACTTAAGCACTAATTTTAGCTCACTTTGGTTCATAGATTTTGCAAACATCGAGTGAAACGATTGGCTGTTACCAAGGTCATGTTCTGCTTGCGTGATAGCTCTAATTTGTAAACAACTTCTTTTATTAAATCTTATAGTAAGATTCGTTAAGTTCTTTCAAGGTGTACATGTCTATCGTCTGTGCGCTTTTATTGCGTTGTTTCATCTGGGTGACCACGTGGGCCACCATGTGATCTAAAATTGAGGGTTTTAATACTCATTCTCAGAGTTTTTCAGTCAGTCATATCTTACACCTTGAGGGTACAAGGTGTTTTTATTGTTCATGCCAGTTTGTTCTGAAGTTCATCTATTTTTTTTGGATTTAATAATTTAAATTCTCTAGAAAACAAAACAAGTGCTCTTTTTTATGAAAATTCTGGGAAAAAGACATTCAGTGGAAATTTATTCTGGAATTCTAAACAGAACATTATAAATTGTGTTTCAACAAGGAATTGTTGCCATCAGTACAACGACCTCATCTGACATCATCGCCTTCCATATTGGAATGTCATCAAGATTCGAACCTGGATTCAGTTAGAACTGTTTATTGATAGGACTTGTATTTCTCAATTCTAGGATTAATTTTTGGACTGTTTTCACAAACCGTAAGTCCTATTTCATATTTTTTATCTTGTTTTCTAGGGAAATAAATTTTTTTGTTAAAATTTACAAAGCTTGTTGACTTCACTCTTTTCTTTTGTTACATTTGTACGAGCCTACACGTAACTATATATATATAATATATATATATATATATATATATATATATATATATATATATATAACACCAGTTGATGAGCAGTTATTATTAAATTTCTTAACATGGTGGCTTGTCATGAACAAGGCTTTCTTTCAAATACGTAATTTATGAAATGGCGAAAATGGCACAGAACTAAATTTTGGCAAACTCAGAAATATTGATCAGTAATTGCCATTTCATTAGAAGTGAAAAATTCTATGAAAAAGATTGATTAATCTTCACAGCACTATTAGATGTTAAACAAAATTTTGGGTAGTCACGAAAGCAAACTATGGATTTAAAGATCCAGTTACTAACAGTTCTTATGTTCTTAAATCCACAAAATTAGGGTAGCAACAAAGCTACTTTCTTGCATAAATAAACGTTATTTTATACAAATTGGAATCTGATTTGCATGTAGAGAGAGGACTTTTGGAAACAGAAGGCATACAAAATTGCTTCTTAACGGGTATTAATGGTTTTCTGCAGAAAAATAAAATCCAGCGCATCATGGCAAAAATAAATATTTATGATAGATTTGTAAGGCTGAATGTTTAGACATGTTATTCATTATGAAAATATTATATCAAAGACTATTTCTGATTTAAAACGATTATAGCATTGTTGTAGCAGTTCATTTCAGCAGTTAAACATGAACAGTTTTGTTAAACTGAAGAGAACAATATCAATTAGCACACATTACCATCAGTATTCTTCAATTTTGATTGTTATTTTAAAGTGTATTAATGATTTAGTGGTAAATAGGGTATGCTTGACCTAGCAAGAATCAGCCTGGCATGTAAAAGTATGGTGATGCCACCATAACTTATTAGTCAGGGAAAAGGGTAATTGGATACCTTAGGTGTATCATAAAAGCAATAAAAATAATAGAAACTTTGGCATTTAGCCATTTTTCATGATGAATAGAAATGAATGTACCATAGTTCTCCAGTAATAAGTTTATGCATGATGACAAGTCTGTTTCCAACATTAACAAATTTTGACCAGATTTGTTTGTAAACTTAGCTTTTCATGCTTATTAAAAATTGATTTTTTGGGTGAAGGGTCTCACTTCTTTCCAGAAATTCAGACCATTTGCTTTTATTACGACTATGGTCTTAAGCTACCGGTAAGTAACAGAAAAGAGAGAAAACCAACAAGTTTTGTAAACTTCAAGAAATAATTTATTTCCCTAGAATGCAAAGTGAAAATTTAAAAAGAACTTACAGTTATGTGATAGTCATAAAAGTTATATCACAATGAATTCCAGTAGTATTCCAAATAAGTTTCAATATAGAATATGCTGATGTGCCTATAGTCTAGAATGTGATAATGTCCCAATGTTCTGGAATGTGGCGATGTGTTAATAGTCTGTTGACATATCACAATAATATTATCATAAAGGTCCTTGAATGAATTCACAATAATTCCAAAATAATTACTATGTCCAAAACATTATTGAAAACTTTGTAATTCTAGTGAATAATAAAGTGAATAAATAAATCCACCCAAATTACAACATTAAGACTGATTCTGCTTCAGATGTTAAGGTAGGAATGATTAATTTTGAAGTAAACAAAATTAATCAGAACTCTAAGACAGTAATAAAGCCAGGATGTAGGTCAGTTTCCTTTCTAAAACATTCAAAGTTGTCAACAAGATTAGGAATTTCTGAGTGGAAAAACTAGTGTCCTAGATTCATATTCAAATAAACATGTTTACCTCCATTAATAATAATATAATATTTAATCTATAATCATAGAGAAATGTTAGCTCTGTATTATGTTGTTTACAAAATGTCACTAGTCAGGTAGACCATTATCTTGATTTTGGAAAAGGTCAGGTACTAAATACAGATATACATAACATGGAGAAAAGGCATCAAACAGTACAAATTAAATATATGTAACAACTTATTTTTACAAGAGAAACACTGCAAAAATATGCATTGTTTCAAACTCCAGAGCTGAGTCACCTGTTTGCATTCCAACCATGGGGTGGAGAGATATTGTTATCAAAAGATCTGTCTGTCCATCAATGTAAACATTTTAATTTCCTTGACATGGCTCTCATGTTATTCAAGATATGTCAACCAAACATGTTACTCTTGTCAACCAAGTTATTACCATATATACTCACATACAAGTCAAGTCCAAATGCACAAACCTGTGCAGACCCAGACCTGCCATTTCATAAAACTGTGGCAGATCTGGGTCTGTGCAGTTAGCTTGGAGTAATCAGTTGAACAAACAATATAGACCCAGATCTGCAGGCACATTATACTCTGGCAGATAAGGATCTTTGTTGTTTGCAATTTGACTTAACTTATAAGTGAGTACAGACGGTATGTAGGCACCTTGTAATACTTATAATTTACCACATTCAATATTTTTTATGTGTTGTTACCATGAAAACAATTATGCTAATGACCTTCACTATCTCTCCATCAATTAACTTTTCCTTAACTTCTTAATAGCGTAAGTTTTAGAACACTTACATTTAATTTTGTTAACAGTTTGCATGTAGTGTAAGGAAGAAACATTGATTTTGGGTCAGAATTTCAAAGGTCTAGGATACTGATAGAAAAAACCCAAATTGGTTTCTGCACAATCATAATATTTCCCAATAAAACCTTGATAAAACCTTGCAGACAGTTTGCAGTTGGGATAAAGAAGAAAGCCGGACAGAGATCTAGACCTTTTTTTATTTAAAGAAGAAAATTACTTCTGCACGATAAAATAAGTTTTCCTTCACCTACCTGAACCAAACTTTGTGGATAGCTTGCATTTGGGGTAAGCCTGTTGATTTCAGGGTCACAAGTAAAGGTCATTGTGATTGAAGGAAGAAAAGGTTTTCTGCATGATGACATTAGTCCTGCCTCATAAACCTTGACTAAGATTTTGTTGATGACTTGCACTTGAATGAAGGAAGATTTTGATGTAAAAAGGTCTAAGGTGAAGGTAGCTGGCTGCAAGAATCAAAATGATTTTTGCATAATTATTAAAGTCCTATACCATGTACCCTGACCAAAGTCTGTAGATGGTTTGTACATAAGGTACAAAAGAGGTCTGTTGATTTTGGAGTCAAATGTGCAAAGATCAAGGTCATTTGGTTCAAAGCAAAGTTGGTTTTGCATGATACATTCTATTCTAGAGGAAGTTCCTTTACCAGATTTTTTGGATGGCTTGCACTTAGAGTAATAAAGCAACCTGTAGATTCAGGGATCTGCAGAGATTGATCAGAGATGATAGTCATGAGAAGTCTACTATGAAAATATTATTTCTGCACAGTAACTTGAGTTTAAAGACCACATAACTTGACCAAAGGTCCAGGTCATAGAGACCCATTACTAATTTTCCAGTATTGAGGACTGTTAAACAGAGTGGTTGTATAATATGACGTTCGCAGAGCTGTTGTTCTCATATTTTTCTGTGCAATTGCTCCACAGCTATGTCAACATAACAATTGTTCAAAAAGTTTTTGTTGGCATGCTACTGATGTTGTTTTCAGCAGCATGAACTCAATGTTAAAGTCTTTTTGCACGTCCATAACTTAGCAAAATGTGAGTTCGCTGGAACTGTTGTACTGATTATACGTTTCTTATTTATATATACTTTCAGTTTGTGCTCATATTCGAGCTGTTTATCCCACTGGTGTTGTTTGTTATTCTCCTGTCCATAAGGAAGAGACAGCCAGCTCGTCCTGCAAATTCCAGTAAGTCATCTTGTTCGTGGAACATTCCATTTACATTTGTAGCCATGCACTTAATGACCAGCCTATTTAGTCTGTTCCTTTCTGTCTGATGGTACAGTGGTCCCTAATTATAAATCTTCGTTATATAGTGCTTCTCAAAAATTAATGCAGGTTTAGACATGGATCCCATTAAATTGGCTGAATTGCTTCAGATTATATTTCACATGATTTTAGTTTTTATCTGATGAGAACCAATTCATTGGTTTCACATCCTTAAATATCTTATAGTCTATACTTTTTCATTGGTTGATGTTTCGTGTACACCATGCCCATTTGTGATTGTATTGTACCTTAGACAAAATGGAGTGGTTGTCATAAACAGCATTATTTTGATGAAGCACTGTAATCGAGCCCAGCTTTTGAGGTAAATATGCTGGAGTTCTATCAGTAATTACAGCTATGTTACATTTTTTTCTTGGTGTATGGGTTTCACACCATTTTTCATCACATAATAGGCTATGTATGGCAGTCAGCATATTTAATGGAGAAAGAACCACCAATCTATGGTAAGCTAAATGCAGGCTTTATCACATACCCTTGTTAGCTGAGCCAAGACTCAAATTCACGTGGATAGAGATAAGATGATAAGATAACCCATCGTATAAGGCAGCTATGTTGGGGAATGACCTACTACCCCAGCAATGGTGATGCCGGGAAAATCATCCTAAAAATTAAATGTTTAAGTCATCTGTCCCTAAGACTAAGTGAACTTCAGGTATGGTCCTGTGTGTATCATGTACCGTATAGCCATCAACCATTACCATTTTGAAATTATCGTTAAATTAGTTTTATCCAACTCGGGCACATATGCTGGCATGAAGGGCTTTGTTATTTATACAAATGTTGTTGATCCACCATCAGAAAAATTGCCATTACTGAAAAAAATTGCAACCCTTTCAACAAACATCCCAGAAGCCTCACAATGTTATATGATCAAATGTATCAACATCCAGTAAGGAAGACCTTTAAGGTTGTCACAGATGATTTTAATCTGTTTTCATTTCTGGCCTTTAAATGGCTGCTAATCCAGTATGACTGAATAGAATTGACCAAACTTGACTGAAAGTATCCTGGCATGAAGTGTTTAAAATTTTTAACAGTGAAACCTATCCATAATCAGATATGGCCAACATTACTAAATATTTGACCAATTTTGCCAGAGAGCATCCTGGCATGAAGTGCTTTCACATTGGTATAAATAATGGAGATCAGTAATCAAATATTGCTGGAATTGCTGAAAGCAGAAAACCTTTAAATGACATCATCTTCAAAATATTTGCATAGAAATTGACTAATCTTGATAGAACGCAGTCTGGCGTTAAGATCTTTCATATTTATGCAGATGATAACAATCTGGGATCAAATATGGCTTCTTTACTAAAAGTAAAAAACCTTTACCGAGCTTCTCCAAAACTGCTCATTAGAATATGACCATACATGAAAGAAAGCATCCAGCATAGTGGTTTTTAGTTTTACACAACAATATGGTCACTGTTACTGAAAGTAGGAAAAACTTGAAATGATTTCTTTTCCAGAACCACTTAATAATTTGATTCTATTTGAAAGCATTCTTGCATGAAGACTTTCAGATTTGTTCAAATGATAATGATTCACTATCAGATATAGCCACCATTACTTATATTAAGGGGACCATTAATCAATGACATCTCCAAAACTAGTAAATAGAATTTTACCAAACTTGACAGAAAACATTCTGTCATGAGGCACTTTAAAGTTTTTACAAATGATGCTGATCCACCACCAAATATGTTCACAATTACTGAAAAATAGAAAAAAAACCCTTTAAATAACATAGTCAATAAAACCTTTTAACAGAATTGTTGAAATTTGATCAAAGCCATCCTGGCATGAAGTGATTTAAAATTTAAACAAAAGGTGCTGATCTGTCTTCAAAAATGGCTTCATTACTCAAATAGGGAAACATTTTAGGAACTTCTCAAAAGCTGCTCAGCAAAATATTTGTCCAAATTTGGCACAAAGCATCCATGCATTGAGGATTTTTTTCTTCAATTTTGTATAACTGATGATGATCTGCCATCAAATATGACCACCATTATTAAGAAAATTAAACCTTTAAACCACTTATCCAAAACTGTTGAATAGAATTTCATAGTCTTTATTAGAAAGCATTCTGGCATGAAGACCTTTTCAGATTTTTAATTGATGCTGATCTACCATCAGATATGGCTGCCATTACCCAAAAAAAAGAATAGCTTTGAAATGACCTCTTTTACAAAACCATTGAACAGAGTTTGACCAAACTTTACAGAAAGCATCCAGGCATGAAGACCTTTCAAGTCTCTTCAGATAATGCCAATTCACCATCAAATATAGCTGCCACTAAGAAAAATAGAGACAAAAATTGATATAATTTGTTTTCTAAAACTGCTGGATGGAATTTGACTAGTTTTGATAGCAGCCTGACATGTAGACTTTTCAGATTACACAAATTATGCAGTGCATCATGAAATGTGGCCACCATTACTAAAATTAGAAAGAGAAACATTTAAATGCCTTCTTTTCAAATCCACTTGTCTGAATTTGACCGTATTTGTCAGAAAGTTTCTGGCATCGAGGGGTTTCTTTTGTTCTTTTTATAGTTGAACTGCCAGAACTAGAAAAACATCTACATAAGTTCATTTCAGCAAACTGCTGGTCTTGAACAACTTTGACACAAAGCATCCTGCCATAGAATTCTTTTATTATTATGCTGATGTGCCTTCAGATATTGGAACTGCTCTGGTGGCCTAGTGGTTAGAGTGTCTGCCTCGGATGTGGGAGGTCGCGGTTTCGAACCACGGCCGAGTCATACCAAAGACTTTAAAAATGGAAATAACAGCTGCCTTGCTTGGTGCTCAGCATTAAGAGGTTAGTGTTAGGACTGGTCAGCCTGGTGTCAGGATAAATGTGACTGGGTGGGACATCATGCCATATGTCTGCGGCATGATGCCCCAGTGCTAGACATCACTATAAACTGTTACACTGCAGACATCGTAGCGATATGACTGAAAAATTGTTAAAGCTATGTTAAATATCTAAATCACACATCTTACACCTTCAGATATTGGTCAAGATGGAAAAACTACAGAAACCTTGATACAGTTTATTTTATAGCATATGGCAACAACATTGGGAGAGATTTCAAGAGATATAGTCATGATGACCTAGTTTTCTTGTTCAATTTGTTCTTGGACCAAATTATTAGGCAGATGTCATCTAGGTAAGCAATATAAGGTCTACTTGGGTCTCTTGTTTTATCTTTGAGGCTTTAATTATGTAACTTTATTCTTTTATGACATTTGTTGCACCCATGAACATTATGGATGCACTTTAAGAACTCATTTTCTTCAGTCTCCAGTAAGTGGATTAGAGGATTCTTTTGATAATGGACACTGAGATGTATGAATGGATAGACCGAGAGCATCACATTATTTCTGATGCTCAAGCAAGGATAAAACCGGTCATAAAAAAAATGAGCTAGCTTGACTTCTACTTAGCTATGTCCCTATTTACATTTTGAAATTTTACATTTTGAAATCTAGTTACAGTCTTTCATATACAGTCTAGGGGGTGACAAATGCAGTGTTGACCTATATATGCCTAGCATCGACCATTTGAGGAAAATGTTTTAAGAATTTTTTTTTGTTTTCTATTACAAAATAAAAATTGGGCTAGTTACTTGAAAGTTTACTTGCTCAGGAATCAGTTATAGCTCATCTGGCTGTAAGCTTATGTTGTGGCCATGTGTCTGTCTTGCATCCATCAACATATGTTTACCCTGGTGGGCATGGTTATGATCCAGTTCTGATCAGACTTGGAATCTAGTTTTATGTCATCACTATCTCAGCAGTGTTTGAATATGAGTGAGATCTACATATGAATGGGGTAGTCTTTTAGCTGATAAGCTGAGCTTGTTAGGACTTGGGAGGTCATTTTTTTTATCTGATTTTGGTGAAACTTGGAGTAGTTATTATATTGTCAAGATTTCAGACAGGTTCAGTAATGAGTGAGATCCGTATATATTAAGTATGTTATCTTGCATCTGAGTGTCATTCTGCAAGCCTTATTTTTGATTCTGTTTTGATCAAACTTTGAGTGGGGGCTATTATCATAAAGTTTCTTGAATGAGTTTGATAATTAGTGAGATCCATGCATATTAATTAGGTGATATTGTTGTTGTTTGTAATGTTGATTTTGCTTCATTAAGAATATGTTTCCTGTAAAAATGTTATACATTAATTTGTAGAGAATTATTTCTTAAAATTTTGCCATAGTTGAAATTCTGATATATATGGAAGCAAGTTTGATATGTTTGGTGAAAGAGTATTTGACAGTTCTGCCTGAAATGTTGTGTAGTTAAAGTGTATTTTACAGTTGCTGATAATGCCATGCTAAAGTGCCTGAAATGTTTTGTAATTAAATTTGAAATTGTTTTAGGAGAACAGCATATTGAGTTGCTTTTTTTTTAATTAAGGCTAGCTATAAAAAATTTGTAAACTCCAAATAATTTGAGTAAACAGTTGGTACATAAATGCAGTTAATATTTCTGAGTGACAGAAATGCTAACTTACATGATAACATGAACATTGATTTTTGAATGAAAATAGTTAAGCCATTTTTTTTCATTTTTTTATGTAATGATGGAGGCACATTAAAGCCTCTTTGGGTGCATGTATCATACGAGGAATAAGGAATTTTAAAAAAATGGATTTATTTTAGCTCACATCTTATTATTGCAGCTGGGTATCAGCAGTGATGTTGTATCATGGTATATATCATGACAATTACCGTCGGTACATTATGTATCATGGTATATATCATGACAATTGCCATCAATACATTATGTATCATGGTATATATCATGACAATTGCTATCACTGCATTATGTATCATGGTATATTTCATGACAATTGCCATCAAAAATATATTATGTATCATGGTCTATATCATGACAATTGCCATCGATACATTATGTATCATGGTATATATCATAACAATTGCCATTGATACATTGTGTATCATGGTATATATCATGATAATTGCCTTTGATACATTATGTGTCATGGTATATATCATGATAATTGCCTTCAGTACCTTATGTATCATGGTAGTATTGCATAAATATATTGAAAAATATACATGTTTGCAAAATTAGCATTGCTTGTATCATTGGTTCTATCCATTGTAGGACATGTTAAATGCCTGCAAGGAAAGAAAACAAAGGTTTCTTTTTCTTTCTGTCTTTCAAATGTTCACTAAATGGCCTTCATTCAGCGGGATAGAAAGACAAGACAATATTTATTTTTAGACAGTTTATATCATTAAGTGTCCTTCTGCTCTGTGAATTATTCAAGTTTGTATTGTGATACTTTTCACCAGAGCAAATATTCTGATTGATCGAGGCATTGTTGATATTGAATCACTCCATTCAAATATTAAGATTGTTATAAATAATTGATAGTGACTAGAGAGTAAGAGAAAAATATGGCCTTATTCCCATCTTCATCTGAATCACTAGCAGCCATACATTGTAGTTTCTTGAAGTGTGGGAGACTTTCTAACGATTTAGTATGTTGTATACCTTTTCTACAGAAAAGGTAATTAATATGTGATCTCACAAGGAGTCATAACCAAACATATGCTTAGAATTCTAATTCCCCATACTGATGCATACCTGTAATGAAAGTTGGTTTTACCTTTAAAGTACGCAAGAAGATATTATAAGGTCAGTTATTCAAAAAAATATTGAAAAAGATCTTTTTAAATTAGTTATCCACACTGAATAAGTACAGGATCGATATTTCTCAGATATGACCAATCTTGGAGACCTATTGTTTGTTTATACATTTTCCATATATATAATCTTAGAATTTTTGAGTATATATCATGACCAGAAATTTGCATCACTACCAATCAAAAACAACATAAACTTGCTAGTTTGTATCGACATTTAAGGCATACATCTATTGAAGAGTGTATTACCAGTATGTGAATGACAATGAAATCACAGTAACTATACCCAATTATACATTATCCTTCCCTCTTAGTTAACTCAATAATTAATACAAGAAATCATGAATTCATAGCCTAATTGATGGTACAAGTTGGAGAATAGCCATTGTTAGGTCTCTGTTGGCGTCAAAGTGCAAGGAACATTTGAAACATGTTTGTGCACAGTTGTGAACTGTTCTTTGAGCCTATTTCATCATGCCATCAGTAGGTGGCACCCTGCTCTCCATATCTGGAGGATTAACCAATGGTCTAACATCCATTATGCACAATACTGCATCAGCCTAATGATGTTGACTTGCAGCATTGCTGTTTGCATTACTACTGTGCCAAACAATTTCAAGTAGTAATTTAAAGTGCTTTAACAAGGAAACAATATCCTGGACTGGCTTTTGGTGTTGGGGCAACATTGATTTAGTAGTACCCTGACAAGGAAACAACACCCTGTACTGGCTTTTGGTGTGGGGGCAATGTTGATTTAGTAGTGCCCTGACAAGGAAACAACACCCTGTACTCATTTATGGCCTGGGGGCAACACTGATTTTAGTAGTGCCCTGAGAAGAAAACATCACCTTGTACTTGCTTATGGTCTGGGGGCAACACTAATTTTAGTAGTGCCCTGACATGAAAACAACACCCAGTATGGTTTTTGGTCTGGGAGCAACATTGATTTTTAGTAGTGCCCTGATGAGAAAACAACACTCTGCACTGGCTTTTGGTCTGGGAGCAGCATAGAATTTGTTATAGTATTACCCTGACAAGGAAACAGCATACTGCACTAGCTGTTGTTGTGGACAACACATGTAGTAGAACCCTCATTTAAGTGCACTGACAAAGAAGACTAGCCTGAGGACAAGATTGATTTAGCAGTGCCCTCTCTTAAAGTGAAGGAAACAACACTCGGCCTAGGCCATTTGCTGTTGGACAACACCCTCATTTAAAATGCCCTGACCAGAAACAACACCCTATACTAGCCTTTGGACAACACTGATCTAGTTGTACCTTCTTTTAATGTGCCTAGTTAATCAGAACCATGCCCAAGCGATTGTCATAGGGACAACACTGAATTAGTTGTGCCTTCATTTAATCTGCTTAGTGAAGCAACACCCTGCCCAGGTCATTGTCCAGGTGGACAACACTGATTTACATATGCATTAGTTTATAATGAAGTTAATTGTGGTAAATTGAGAGAATGTGCATCAATGCTATATCTGCACAATTGATTAAACTTCATTAATAATTAGTAATTAATATTGATCACAAGCAACATGAGGCAGATGAAGCTGGGGACTGTCAGTTAATAAAAAGCAGTTGAAAAGGTTATCAGGCATGGACTGTAACTAGTCACCAAGATTAAAGTATTAATTTAAATGAAGCCATAACCATGAGGGAGTGACTCATAGGAAAGCTATTTCAGTTTTCAGCTATTTCAGTTTTCAATAATGAACTGCATAGTGAAGAAGAAATAGAACATCATTTCCACTTGTACAGACTGTGCATCTTTAGTTAGGAGTTTCAGAAATGTAACAGCTCATACCTGCCTTAAAGGAATCTCTAAGTTTATTTGACTTGACCTGACTGTAATTATTTATCAGTTATTTATTTGAAATAAATGATAAATATATAATTTGTTGTGAACTATGTATTATTCTACCTATGAAGAAAAATTGTTCACTTTTCCCATGCTGCTTGATAATAGGTTTTTCCAGTAATGCAGTAGTTTCACAACTACAGTGAATACACCTTTACTTGTGAGGTTTTTTTTCTTTCCAGGCTGCTAGACAGTTATTTTTATCGAGCATTGCAGTAGCTTTACAACTGCAGTGAATGCACTTTTACCAGGGAGTCATTTTGTAGGCTGCTAGATATGGTTATTTGTTTTTAGTAATAGCTTTACAACTGCATTGAAGAAACCTTTATTTGGGAGTCATTTCCCAGGCTGCTAGACAATGTTTTTATTTTTTCTTTTAGCCCAGCAATACATTATAATTGCAGTAAATGAACCTTTACACAGGGAGTCTTTTTCCAGGCTGTATGTCATGGTGCAATAATTTTATAAATTTAGGGAATAAACCTTCACTCTAGAGTTTTTCCCAGGCATTGTGACAAGGTTATTTATTTACAGCCCAGCAATACCTTTTTTTAAACTGCAGTGAATAAACAATTACCTGGGAGTCTTTTTCCAGGTTGTGTGGCATGGTGTTGTAACTTCATAACTGCAGCGAATGCACATTTGCTTGGGAGACTTTTCACAGGCTGCCTGACAAGGTTATTTAATCCAGCCTGGCAGTAGCTGAACAACTGCAGTAAATGAACCTTCACTTTGGAGTCTTTTCCCAGGCTGCATGAAAATGTTTTTTTTCCAGTCAGAAATAGCTTTAGAAGTACAATGAAAACTTTAGGTGTCTTTTCTCAGGTTGCTTGTCAATGTTATTTTGCCTGCCCAGTTGTATAGTTGTTTACAGCTGCATTGATATCACCTTTACTAAGATGAACGTTTTTTTTTGTAGATTTTGTTGTTGCTGTAAACCACTGGTTTTGTGTTGCAATGAATTATTATTGATTTGTGAAGAGAATCTCTTTCCACATTCAGTGAATTTAAGTACATGTTCTGACAAAAATGTATTTTTATTTGCAAAATCATGGATGAAAAGAAAATAAATCTGTTCACAGTAATTGGTAAGAGCAGTGAGGATTTATCATATTAATATTAAATCATAAAGTGCCATATTTCCTTTTCTCCCATGTGAATATTGATTTTTGTAGCCTAGCAATAGCAACTTTAATGTGTACTTTTAAGTTGGGTCCAACTGCAGATTGAACAGACTTGGATCTGCCTTGTAGAATATGCAGGCAGATGCGAGTCTGCAGTTTGTTATGAGTATCCAGTAGAACAAACATTGACCCTGATCTAATGGCACATTATATGATGGCAGGTCATTATCTTTGTTGTTTGCATTTGAATTGGACTTTAAGATGAGAACAAATCAATATTTGCTGACTGAATTAGAAATCTTACATTTACTACATCCATATTCACTGTTATTGAAAATGGTAATCGTAAACTTTTTGTGTTATGGTTTTTTGTTGCTCATCTATGTAAATCACAAGTCTTGTCTGTTATCGGAGTAAATTAACCCTGGAGCTTCATTACTGAAAGACTAAATTTTGTAGTCACTTATAAAATGCTGTCACAATGATGCATATTATGGTAGCTTTATTATGAAGTATTCACTTGACAAATTGCATTTTTATATAATTACAAACTACACATATTTGGACTATAAGTTAACAATGTAAGGTAGGTATATCCTTCATTTATCAAAAAAATACTTCAATAAATTAAATATTGGGAGATCACAAAAGTTGTTATTTTTAGCTGGTAAAGAATGTCAGATTTAATTAGAAGAATGGCTCTTGGTATTTGAGAGCATCTGCACTAAAGATTCCAGTACAAAATTGGCTCCATCATTACAAATCATTTTGGGTAGTTTTCTGTCAAGGTATTACGGGCATGACTGGCATTTGATTGTCATTTGCAACTGGCTATAAAAAAAATTTGTGTTAATTCTAGACCTGTGATGTGTATCTCAGAAACGTGGAAGGGTACACCTAATATTCAACCATGTTGACATTGATGTTAATACAAGTATTTCTACAAGTGTTTTTCACTACAACCAGAGATAGACTGCTCCAGTAGCCTAAGTGGTTAGAGTGTCTGTCTCAGATGCAGGAGGGAGTGGGTTCAAACTCTGGCTGAGTCATACCAAAGACTTACAAAAATGGTACTAGCAGCTACCTTACTTGGCGCTCATAATTAAGAGATTAGTGCTAGGACTGTTTGGCCTGGTTCAGGATAATGTGACTGAGTGGGACATGGTGCGACATGTCTGTGGCATGATGCCCCAGTGTTAGACATCACTATAAACTATCACACTGCAGACATTGTTGTGATATGACTAAAAAATTGTTAAAGCTACTTTAAAAATCCAAATCTCACACACACATACATACACACACACATCACTTTGGGTAATTTTCTGTTAAGGTATTCTGGGCATGACTAGCATTGGATTATCATTTGCAAACATTTTCATTGATATAGGGTGTGAGTTGATGAAAGTACGACTTTTAATCAGTTTTACCCTCAATGCCATGTAAAAAAATTAACCACAGTGACTTGCAAAAGAAGCAAGATTTGTGTGTGTGTGTGTTTTTGGGTGGGTGGGTGTGATTTGGATTTTTAACATCCCACCCAGTCACATTATCCTGACACCAGGCCGACCAGTCCTAACACTAACCTCTTAATGCTGAGCGCCTAGCGTGGCAGATGTTAGTACCATTTTTAGTTGTACAGTACAGTTTCAGTACACTAATCTGACTGGTTACAAAGCGATTCATGTTAATTCTAGACGTGTGAGGTGCATCTCAGAAACCTGATATTCAACGATGTTGACATTGATGTTAATACAAGTGTTTCTACATGTGTTTTTCACTACAACCAGAGATGTCAGTCAGTTTAGAAAGTTGCTGATGGTAGGAGTGAGAGCTTTACATTCTTTTCAGTTAGATACAAGTTTGTAACTTACAGGATCTCATAACATCTCACAGCAGTGCTGCAGATTCAGTGTTTATAAGCAATTTTAAATAAACCCTAGAAAGTAGGTTACACTGATGCAGTTTTTTGTGACGTTCAAACCAAAAGTTTTCAAGTAAAGTGTTTTTGCAAGTTTTACATGTAAACAAAATTAATTTGTTATTGAGGTTCTGCATTTCTCATTGTTTTTCAAGTGACCTGGTCAAGTCAGCCCCTCCCATCTTCTGGTGTGTTACCCATACTCCAGTCCTTCTGTGAGAGTAACCATGACGAACCAGGAAACCAGACTCATCACCATCATACAAAGCAAGAAAGGTAAGATGCATTTATCTTCATGCAGAAAGACCAGTCCAACAACAGGCTGGTTCTAGGACAGTTGTACCATTTATATAAATTTCCTTTATATACAAGGAGTCTTCCAGAAGTTTATTACGATTATACATTAATTTAATAGATTATATATTTGTAGATTTTTGTACCATTTACTTAACATAGAAGGTAACTGTATAAAATATTCATGTATATGTCATCCTCAACCAACATACATATCATTAAGCTCATGACAGTATGATATCATCAGACATTTTAGATCATGTCATCAATAAGGTTGCAACAGTATGACATCATCAGTCATTTATATCATGTCATCAATAAGGTTACAACAGTATGACATCATCAGTCATTTATATCCTGTCATCAATAAGGTTACAACAGTATGACATCATCAGTCATTTATATCATGTCATCAATAAGGTTACAAGAGTACGACATCATCAGTCATTTATATCATGTCATCAATAAGATTATGACAATATGACATCATCAGACCTTTTACATTGTGAAATCAATAAGGTCATAACAATATGGCATCATCAGACATTTACATCATGATATCAATAAGGTCACAACAGTATGAGATCATCAGATGTTTTACATTGTGACATCGGGGCCCCGAGTGGCCTAGTGGTCTAAAGCGCTCTCCGTTACGGATCACTGCCATCTCACCTCTGTCTGCGTGGGTTCGAGTCTAGGATTCAGCGAATGTGGATATGTGAGAAAGCTTGCCAGTAGCTTCTCATGGGTCGGTGGTTCTTTCCGGGGATTTCCCGGTTTCTTCCTCCACCATTAATACTGGCCGCCATGTATAGCCTATCGTGTGCTGAAAAATGGCGTTAAGCCCCACAACAACAACAACAACAACAACAACATTGTGACATCAATATGGTTAAGACAGTATGACATCATCAGTCACTTTACGTCATGTCATTAATAAGGTTACAAAATTACGATATCATCAGACATTTTATATCTTGACCTCAGTAAGATTTTTACATTATGACATCAGAGATTTTGCATCTTGACATAAGTTTTGACATTATGACATCATCAGACAGTTTACATCATGACATCAGTAAGGTTTTGACATTATGACATCATCAGACATTTTACATCTTGACATCAGTAAGATTTTTACATTATGATGTCAGAGATTTTGAATCTTGACATAAGTTTTGACATTATGACATCATCAGACAGTTTACATCATGATATCAGTAAGGTTTTGACATTATGACATCATCAGACATTTTACATCTTGACATCAGTAAAGTTTTGACATAATGACATCATCATACAGTTTACACTTTGACATCATTCAACTTGCCAATATATTCATGTGCATTACTGTTGAAATTATAAATGAAGCTGAGGAAAGAATAACAAGAGCACATTTTTTTCATTATTTGTAATTTCTTCCTTCAGTGATGTTAAAAGATCTGTCAACTGGTGCTTATTATAAATTACAGCATATAATAAATGTTATTCTATGAGTAATGCTTGATGTCATGGTGGATGCAGTTTTGGTTTAGCTGTCTTGCAGGCTGATAGAATTGTCCAATCCAACACCGATGCATAATGAAGGATTATTTTTCTCATGTTTCTAAATAAAATTTTAGGGTTGAAGTCAACATGGTGTGCTGTAAATACGTAATATGCAACTTTGAAACAGCAAAACACCCATTGGCAATATTTGCACCATATTTAGGTAGCATGTAAAAACTTGGGTTTAAACTGAAACCTTCAGCGATGTTTAAACACATTTCATTTACATTGTTTGTTTATCCAAACCACATGTATGTTACCCCCCCCCCCCAGTATCTGCTCTTGTGCAGACTTGTTTATCAGAATTTTGATCTGCATTGTTCTTTACAAAAATTGCAAATGTGGGGCCCAAGAGGCATTACCAGGTCAAAAAGTGGTAGTTTAGAAAAAAATGTAGGTCAAAATATCATTTACCTGTTTGTTTATTAAATAAAATTAAAACATATATGATCATTGTGGATATTTGAGAAAGCTTGCCAGTAGCTTCTCGTGGGTTGGTGGTTCTTTCCCGGGTTTTCCCAGGTTCTTCCTCCACCATTAATACTGGCCGCCATGTATAGCCTATCTTGTGCTGATAAATGGCATTAAACCCTACAACAACAACAACAACAACAACAACAACCTTCTTGGGGTACATTTGATTTAGTCTAAAATCAACTGTAAAGATATTTTCCTTTATTTTCTGGGGTCCTTTTTATGTACCCTATGGTGCCATAAATAAAAAAAGGGGCAGTGGCACAATATCACAGCCTAACATGAACACTGCTTTAATTGTCTTTTCAAGTCTCAGGAATGTTTATAAATTAGATCCTGCTTGTAAGTGGATTTTCATTAATGAATCCAGAAAAGGTCTTCTGTGGACATCTGTGTTATAGCAGTGTCCTTTCAAACAGGTTTCATAATAGTTCCCATGATTCAATTCTTGAATTAATTTTTTTTTTATTTTAAAGGAAATAAGATTATTCTTTGCATTGTAAAGGACTTTTATGGAAAACCATGTAAATCCAAGAATTAGGCATTGTGGTGGCTCAGGGGTCAGTGTGCTGAAGTCGTGACCTAAAGGGTAGGGGTTAGAATCTACCATTAGATCAGCCTGGGTCAGCTACCTTTGTGACCTTCAGCAAGGCACTTTACTCCAGTTGCCTCAGCACTAAATAACCTTCTTGTGTTCTGTGCCTTGATGCAAGAAATCAGACCAAAGTCAGGTGGTCACAGGATTTCAGATAGAGTTTAATTTACCAACTTACATGTAGTATAAATTGATGAATGGCATAAGAATAATGAAAGAATATTTCTCTGGATTTTGTTTGAACCACCTATGGTGTATACTCACCTATAAGTCAGGTCCACCTGCAAATGATTTAGACCGTGATCTTATGTCCTGTGCTGTGCCAACATATCAGGGTCTATGTTGTTTGTTCTACTTATTAATCCTAACAGGCTGCATTGATCCAGATCGGCTGGTGCATTATGTATGAGACAGCAAATCTGGATCTATGTGGTTTACAGTTGTTTCTGACTTACAAGTGAGTATATATGGTATCTGTATGATTAGCTTATTTTGCAGATTTGTTATATACAGGAATTTAGATTGACTATACTCATGAGAAGTTCAGGGGATTCTGACTACATTGGAGATTTGCATGAAGTTGCATATATACAAAATTGGCAGGCAACCAGATATTTTATTTACTAGCAAAATTTTTAACTTCTTCTGTGATACTGGAAAAGGGATTTTATTTTTGCAGCCATGTCAATTTGAAGTAGTCAGCAGCCACTGAAAAATGCACATGTATTATTATTTCAATTTTCAGTTCAGGTCCCAGGAAGTTTATTAAAGTTAAAAGTGATAAGAATTTTGTAAACATGGTCTGAATTCATCACAGATTTAGCTTGGAAAGAAAGTGCTCAGTGGTAAAGCGCTGACAAAATAATTATTTGACTTCTTGTGCTTTAAAATGCATGCATATATGTATTTTATTAGATAGCATAAGAATGATTAGATAGAACTGAATTTTGTAGAATATTAAACATCGTACGCAGAGAAGAGAATCTTACCTAAGTGCTTGTATCATAGAAAATGTACATGTTCAGATTAGTGAGCACAAGGTTGAATTTATTCAGCAAGTCTGGAGTTAACACAGATGTACGATTCTATTTATCAGATGTCCGATAAACTGATTTTACATCCAGAAGTGGTAGGAAAAAGTGCAGCAGTTTTTACCACAGCTGTAAAATTTCTGAAATTTTTACACATTTACCTTGTAACATTTGCTCATGAGGTGTCATAATATCTGGTGATTATTATGTACATATTTTTCAGCTCTACAGCTTTTCTGACAAGAATTCAACAGCTGGCCAAGTCCCACAATTTTTTCTACCCAGGGTATACCCCTACTGAAATGGAACAGTTACCTGTGATATACAAAAGCATCATTGACAGTCCAGCCACACTCCATGACTCATTTGAGGCAGCACATAGTAAGAATTAATGCTAAGCATATACAGTGAAACCTCTCTTCGTGGTCACATGTACATAACAGACACATGCTCATAAAGGACAACTAATAAACCCTTTTCTTAATTTCATTTTAATCTTTAACCTCTGTATAAAGACACTTTTCCATAAAGGACAATATTTTATGGGTCCTCAAGCATCTGTTTATAGAAAGGTTTCAGTATGCCAAAATCTCCCTCAGCAGACACTTTCATTTAAAGGAATCTATTCCTAAAGGAGATTATTTATAACCATTTAAATTGAATTACAAATTTCACTTCTGTATAAAAATGACACCTATCCATAAAGGAAGAAATGTTGTGGTCTCCTGGGTGTCCTTTATAAACAGGTTTTTGATTATATGACAATATGATATTATACAGCTGCCATAACTATAAACAGACATCACGTGTTCCCATGCCCATCTGATCCACCTGTTCCTGTTTTGATGTTCGTTACACAGTTTGTTTCCACTAAGTAAATTTTAAAAAGCTTTATGGATTAAAATAAAATCTGTTAGAAGCCTGTATATTAAAAAGACCTAATCAGATTCAGTTTTCACCATTTGTTAATTCATGAAGTTATGCCTCTTGTCTGACTTGCAACTTTGCCCTTGAATATTGAACCAATCTTATATATTTTCTTAAATGTCAAGAATTGCATCCCCTGACTCTTACGTTATCTCTGTATACAAATCTGCAGACTTTATTGTTCAAGGAATGCTTTTCACTTTTGCAAATCAATGATGATGTTGTTGGCTAGACATAAAGCTTGTGTTTAAGTAGGAAATAATTTGATTTTGGCAACAGTGATGGGCATGTAATCTTATAATTAATATTGTAATAATTATTTTTTTTTTAAATTCATTTTGTGGTGTTTATAATTAATTTATTGAACCCTGTGGCGAGTTGCATACAGATACATTGTGCTGTTTCCATTAGTAATCAAAGGCCACATGAAAGAAGGGCTTATATTAGATTGAAATTTGTGTTTATGTAATTTATTTTAGGATAGCATTTTGTCTTTATTGTTCTCTGTTGGAGATGGATGGAACACCTCCATGTCCTCTCCATTCCTTATGCTTTTTGATCTTGTACAGAGTAACCTATACTATTTAAGGGCAACCTTTTAATGAACAAATTACCTGTAATCTCACAAAAAATGACAATTATTTTAAGTAAAATTAGAAAAATGTTACGACTCTGTGGTCCTAAACTAAGTAACAGAAAGAAGAACTTACAGTATTGTGAACTAAATCCAGAATAATCCTGGACATTCTGTCACAAGTCCCAAAATTTAGATTTTTCCAAATGAACAACAATAATATTGAATATGGTGATGAACCATAGTCTTGAATGTGTTATGTGCTAATAGTCTTGATATATCACAATGATATAATCCAGAATATCTTTTCTGAATGAATTCACAATAATCCCAAAGATAGTATGTATGTCCCAAAATTAATGAGCATTTTGTTATTCCAGTGAATAATTTAAGTTAATGATTCCTCTCAGATTATATCTGAACACAACAAAAAATCTAAAAACTAGTCATAGATTCCCAAAGACTAATATGAAACAGGAATAAAGACTTTCTTTACCCAAATTCTGTTTATGCTAATTTTGCTTGACCTAAGACACAACAGTACTTTCTAGGGAAAACCCCAGATGTTGAAATAAAATGTTAGTAAACATCCCAAAAACTTGACAGATTCAGGTAGGCCAAAATTCTACCCTCAATCACGGACAAAGATCATGCACACAGTATAAATAAAATTTTCATAAGAATGTACTTTTTATCCATTTATAATTACTTCCCAAATAAAAACTTAGATTTAATAGGATTGATAGGATGTACAATTTTCTATTGTAATGCTCGTGGTACTGCTCAGTGATTTTACTGCATACAAAAAAAAGCTCACCTCAGGGAAGTAATTTAAAATTGTCTATTTCCTATTGTACCAGTTTAGTAGTGGTGTATGTGTTTCATGGGTTCCTTTCTAGTCATCTTGATTAGTCAGATCCTGAGGACATGAGATGACAATGTAGAAATACAGATAGATTTGTACAAGCTTATATACTGCCCAAAGTAATTTTGAAGTTATAAAAATGACATTGATTTCTTGATATCATTTTCTTACTTAGGAACTTAATGCCTTTGCGGACATATTTTAAGCTTATTTATTGCAAACTTTTTATCAATAACATTCAAAACAAAGGAGTCTCCTGTTAATATTTGAGTGGGTTAAGATTTACACATGTACCTTTTTCTGTTTGTAAACAATATAATATGTAAAGATCATTCATAGAAACCATTTTTAGCATTCTTTAATAACATGAAGCTCAATTAATATTCATCCAAATTGTGTATTTCTTGTATGTAATTGTGAGTTTAATAAAAAAAACCCAAACTTTATACACTTTGTATCAGTGTTGCAAACACAATGATGTTGCTGTCAGTTTATCTTCTTTTGCTTCAGATTTTGAACTTGGAAGTGTTCTTCAGACAAACAAGTCATTGATGAATTTCATGGAATGGAATTTATCTTTGTCTGCCAAAGATTCTCAAGCCTTGCTACACTCCTCTGTCAGTGTCAAGGAGGTATGTTATATTAACTTCAGTATTCTGTGCCTTGGCCCATACTACATAATACTTTTATGTCAACTCACTATGGAAGCTATGGAATCATATTACCATATCCCAAATACCATAAAGTGATGGAAGTCACTATGCAGTCAGATGACTTGCATAATTCTTTTGTAATAGGCCTTTGCTTAATGGTTTGCCTTACCCCCACATTAATAAAATTTTGGCCAACACAATTCAAAGATTTCCAGCAAAAGGCCAACCCAACTTCCAGTGAGTTTGTGCTCCCCCACCCTACAAAGGCTGATTGCAGAAGAAATATTATAACAGTAACAGTATATAATTGCCACCATTGGGATGCAGAGGAAAACGGGGCCTGCAGACCTGCAGTCCTTATGACTTTACCATAAGATTTGAAACGATCCTTAAATTTAACTATTTACTTTTAGCCTAATTTGTGCAAAGAGTCCCCCAGAGTTGTGACACCAAGGTTTGTTTTTTACTCAGTCTGACCCTTAGTTTTGACACCAAATGGATTTTTGACTCAGTCTTGCACCCTTAGGGGAGACACTGAATTATGAACTTACAGAACAGTAGCAAAATATAACGAATATGATTGATGTGGTCAGATACAGTTATTGTCCTGTACAGGTTTGATCTGGATCTGGCTTTCATTTTAGATGCAGTGGAGTTGGTTAGAGAAGCATGAACTTTAGCGGGGGTATCATCGATGCTTTAAAATAAATCTTTTGTACATGCAAAATGTCAGCATGATCAGGCTTTTGCTTTCACGCTATAGTATTGTCTTCAGATATTGTCTAACAAACATGACACATTGAAGGCAATAGAGAAAGCCAGCTTCTTAAAGAAATCAGAACAGTCAAATAATTTTGCCAGTGGTATAGATTGGATGCTCATACATTTCATGTCCCACTTAACTATTCTCCTAATAGGCAATGTATTAGATGGAGAAAGTAGTTTTCTTAGTAAATTATGTTTTTCACCATAAATACTTACCCTATAACCTGGGCTTCTGTTAGTGTGATATTTTATGGAGTCCTGAGGACTTACACATTTAAATCTTATAGGGTCCTTACAAGATGTTCAAGAGTCCCACTTACAAGGTTTTAGAGTAGACTGTTTGTGTGTGTTTTTTTTTTTTACGAGTGTTAGTGATTAATGGTGCTTCTTGATCACAGTAGTCAAAGAAGAATCAGTTTAATAAACTCACCAAGTATTATTTGACTTGGAACATATTTAAATGAAATCAGTAAAATCAAGTTGTGGCTGCTCAGACTGCTCAATTGAAAAATGAATTAGTTGTTTCAGGAAAATTCAATATATGCAAATACATTGCACTGAATAGAACACTGCATCCTTATTGGTTGACTAAAAATCAAGTTATCAGTTGATGTAGTACATCTTTTTCGGTCGACTAGTATTCATTCATTGTGTTGTACTGGCATATTAAGCAAATGCAGTTGTGGTTATGTTGAGTGGTAGCATGGGAAAATCATCTGGCATTTCTTAAAGGTACGATAGTAAGCTTAACTTTTGATAAGCATCAAAAATTGTGCATTATCAGAAGCCCTTAAAAAATAATGTTAAAACTTGCCACATCTCTCTGCACATGTGAGCATCCATTTGAAATATCCTTGCTAAATAACTGGTTAATGGATGACTACAGAGCAGAGGTAAAGAAAGATCAAGGATAAGAGTTTCTTCTCTTTGTCTGTATGACAAGAGGAGAGACAGTTTTTATTTCTTTTTAATCTTTCATCTGGATTTGAGAGGTAGTGGAGCTTGCTAATGCTAATATGATCAGTTAAGTTTTCTTAGAGTAACATAACTTAATAAAAAAAATTATTTTTAAAATGAACTGGAGTCATAATGGTCAAAGTATACTTTATGACCTTGTAGTTGAACATAAAGTTGTGTGCACTGCATCAGACCAAACATAACTCCTCAAATGCATTTTTACCAAGTCAACAAAAGCTGTACATGATATTATGTTATGCCTTAAAGAAAATTGGTCCAACTTGCTGAATAATAGAGACTGCCTTAATAAGAAAGTCTTGTTAGAGTTTGGGGTTCTGGGTGTCTTTGGTGAATTGCCCATAAATGCACTGAATGAACTCACTTTGTATTTGCAGTTCATGTTATGCCATGCTCTGTAACTAATTCTTTAGGAGGTATTCCAATAATTGGTTTGTCTTGGAGAGTAATTTATAAGTGTACTCCTGATTATCCAAAGGCAACTAGTTGAAACAAAATATTCTGGTTTCAAAACAGAATGCTAACAAAGCAGGATATGAAAATAACATAATTACAAGGACAGGAGTGAAAAAAACTCCAAATTTTGGCAAACCATTATTATTTATGTCAAAATGTGCACATTACTGTTGGAAAAAATTTGATTTCAGATATATATATATATATATATATATATATATATATATATATATATATATATATATATATATATATATAAATACACATACATAGATACATACAGTACATGAGGGCACCACTTAGTATAAAATAGAAATATTAAACAGATCTTTAGAATAGTTGACATGAGTTAAGATTTATTTACATGTTTTGAATTAGTGTAATAACAAAAGTACTATATTGTTTTTGTTGTAGTTGTACAAGTTGTTGTTCGGATCCAACCTCAACCAGATTATGAAGGCTCGGTTAAAACGGGGCATTGCAAACAACACACTGCACCATGACATTCATGAGTATCTCCATGGCAACCAAATGCGTGACCTTCTAGATGGCATTAATAATTTCACCAGTATATCACACAGTCTTCTGATGATTCTCAGCAGTGAGGAAGTTCTTGCCGATCCAGCAGTTCTCAAGTCTGTGATAGGAAACTATATCCCTTCCTTTAAGGATGGAATTCTTTTCAATGTCATAGAGGGCAGTGATTTTCAGACACGTAAAACTGTGATAAATTTTTTACACCATATTCTTAATCAGGTGACGGGAGAGGATGTAAATGATTCAATCACGCCACAGGAAATTGCAGAAGTTCTCAAGGTATGAATAATTTCTTGATCTCTATTGTCTGTACTTTTTGTCTCTCTTTTTATATGCTTGTAAGTGTCATGTTAAAGTTTATTTAATTAAACCTTCAGAGTTGTGTTAGCATGTTTAAGTAGCTTTCATTGCAGTGTTCATTAATACCAAATGTTTTTGTGCATTGATGAACTTCAACAGTCGTAGGTCATTCTGGGTATAAAAATAATTGATATTTAGAATGAATGTCAACAGTTAGTGGAGAAATAATGCATCACAGGTTAGGATAACATTTTTTTATGTAAAAAATAAATTGGGATATATATTCTTCCATTTGTTGGTGTTGATTTGATTTTTATGATGAATTTGAATGTGTTGTATGTTTTTATCCCAAATGCAAAGAAATCTCAGGGCTTTTCCATTTAAACATACATGGTACCCAGGGAAAGCAGTTTTCGAAAAATATATGCCAGGGTACTTTGATTTCACAGTATTCATTTTAAAATGATAAGAAAATTCAAGATTGCGTCTATGGGTGAGTACCCCATTTTAAAAGTGCCTTCCCTGGGTCCCATGTATGTTTAAGTGGAACAGCCCTCACTCGTATCTGCTGTTTGAGAAAGTTTAGATTGGTGTTTTGGAATTAATGCCAAGGCACTTTTTCCAGTATGGTTTTTGTTATAGCTATATTTTGAAGTGATCATCATGCACCCTGATCGGCCAGTATATTATGTGGTGGAAACCCAGAGTATTCAGAGTTCACATTTCTGTGTGTACAGTTTCTAAGTTACAGTGGTAAGTTGATCATGACACATGGGTAGAAAATGACTACTTGTATTGTGCCTTTTTGAAAGCTACATATTTGCACATTGTAAATTGTTACCATCTATACTTGCTTCTAAGTCAAGTCAAACAGCAAACTGCACAGACCCAGTTTAGTTAGTAGTAGTCAGTTGAATGAACAACATAGATCCTGATCTGCAGGTGCATTATGTGATGACAGATCAGGGTCAAATTTATTTGCTGTTTGACTGAACTTGTCATCAAGCATAGATTCTAAAAGTATATTAAACTTTTCAGGGGAAGGTAATTAAATGCCTTTCTGCAAAATATTACACTAAACAGCCTTGTACCCTTTGCATGTTAAATTATGTTTATTTTGTTTAGTGAAAGAATAAGAACAGATGGTAAGCATTCTTGCTTTCCGTCTGCGTTTTCAGTATTATTGTGCAAATGCAAATAGAAATTAGTTTTATTTCAGATAATTCTCCTGTCTCCTGTGACCATTAAAGAAGCTGTCTGTGATAAGAATGAGATGCTTCATTTACTTATTCCTGAACCTCCATACACAGAGACAGATCTGGTACGAATGTGTCTTCTTGTTAAAGAGTGGCATATTTACTTGATCTCACATGAATGGTCATGAGATGAGAAATGTATGGAATGATAAACAGAGGCATATTTAGTTGCTCTCATGAGAGTGGTCATGAGATGAGAAATTTATGAAATGGTAAAGAGGGGCATATTTAGTGGATCTCACATGAGCAGTCATGAGATGAGAAATTTATGAAATTATAGAGGCATATTTAATGGAGCTCACATGAGTGGTCATGAGATGAGAAATTTATGAAATTATAAAGAATGGCATATTTAATGGATCTCACATGAGTGGTTGTGAGATGAGAAATTTATGAAATTATAAAGGGTCATGAGATGAGAAATGTATGAAATGAGTTGAATAGTTTGGTATATAATTGTTATATTACCATACATACATACAAATTAGATTCAAATACAAAATGAATAGACTTAGATCTGTTATCACATATTGTGCCAGTAGATCTGAGTCTATGCAGTTTTCATTGGAGTAATCACTAGAACAAACAATATAGACTCTGATTTGCCACTGCATTACGTGACATCAGCTCAGGGTCTCTGTGGCCTGCAGTTTGACTCAACAAATATATATGGTACACAATGGTCATAATTACTACAGTTTGTTATAATTATGATTGATAGTGCCAAAATGTGGCAGATGACATGTAAAACAGAGAACCAGTCTACTAGTTAAATGAATTAACCACATGTGATCCAACCAGGCTTATTACTTTGGAATGTTGACACTGATTTAAATAAATAAAGCTTGAAATTTTCAACTAAATCAGTTACTGTTAAGAAAAGCTGACCTAAATTGAGAGATTTTATGTGATAATAGATTGAGGGCTATTCCATTTAAACATACATGGTACCCAGCGAAGGCAAATTTTTTAAAAATATATGCTAGGGTACTCAGATTACACAGAGTTTATATGAAAACAATACAAAATTATAAATTGCATCTATGGTTGACTATTCTGTATTAAATGTGCCTTCCTTAGGTCCCATGCATACTTTACTGGAACAGCCCTGAGTATAACTGAGAGAAGGGTGGGAATTCATGCACTGTTTAATACATTTATAAAAATATCTTGTCTCTTTAATTTTGAACATGGGAATGAACTGAAAATTGCAGCTTATATGTAATCTTTATTTATTTATTTACACGACTTATAAAATTAATATATTGTACAAAAAGTTAGAGACAGTTTGTGGTTCATTGTTGGAATAGATCATTTCTTTCTTTCTGTATTTAATAGTACTTATGGAGTTTTCATTGTAATCTTGCCTTTTGCTCACACAGGTTGAAGCAGGAGAGCGCCTGTGTAACATGACAGATGCAGAAGCAAATGAATTATCTCAGTTACTCAACTCTTCTATTGAATTGCAGACCATTATTACTGTGGTATGAACTGTATTTTCTTGCCTGTATTTAGCAAAAAGCTTAATGGAGTCATATTGTATTTCATTATTGTTTGTAGTTTTGAAACATTACAAGTTTTAAATATTTTATTTTGCATTTTGCATGTTTACATTTTCTTGTCATTGAACTTTGCACATAAAGTCAAAGGAAAATGGGAGTAATTATTTCCACATTGGAGATGATATGTCTTTTATATTATGTCCAGTTTGGTTGAATATCTAAATTTCTTTGAAATAATTTTAACAAAAAGCAAATTTTATAAGTAAGGCTGTTAATTAAAGACTCAGTACTTGAAATGTTCAAATATTTTGTTATAATTTTTTTTTGTTTCTTTTCACCTGTCAATAAATTTAATGCCAATCAATAGACAGAATAACATTATATAAATGATCTGCAACTGCACATATTTGCTTGTGATTTAGCAATGGTAAAACTGTTGGAGGAGGAGAATAGATCTGCAGTTGTTCAAAGAGTATAATGTTAAATCCTGCACTATTAGATACTCTCCGATTGAAACCAAGGCTGACTTGGATAATGTTTGTGGATCCAATTTTAAGCTGTATCCTACAATTTTGATGTGGTTTCATCATATTAAAGATGGTCATGAATCCATGGAAGATGGCTATTCATTAATTGGTAGATGAATCCATGGAAGATGGCTATTCATTGATTGGTACAAAGGAGGAGGCTGCTGGAAAGGAGGCAATTTATGAAGATGCTTGATAAATAATTTTAGATAATTCTGTTATCACAGGGATTAAGTTGTAAGTTGTTTGTAATATATTGAGGAATCATTTGAAGCTCGATGGGTTCCCACATTTGTTGATTGGTTTTCAAAACAGACTGGTTGAAATTGCAAAAGAGTCGCTCACTAGATATGAGAAGAGTGACCAGATATAGTTGAATGGGAGGTGATGACACATGGATTTACATTTTTAACCTGACACGATAGAAAATAATAAAGTTTGGAGAAAATGAGCAGAGATCACAAATTGCTCCATGTAGTCAAATTATCAACTTGACAACTTGAGACAGTTTTATATGCATTATTTTGTATGCAAAAGGTGGGGTTATCCGGGTACATGTTCCTGACTCTTTTCATGTCCCTACACATTTTTATGGCTCCACAGTGTTGCCATAAGTTGTGGCACACTGCTGAACCACCCACCAATGCACCAATTTTCTGCATGAGAATGCACTAGTGCAGAAATCCACCATCTTGACAAACTTTCAGAAGGAACACAGTGTCCGAACTTTGCCACATCCTCCATACAGCCCTGATTTGGCTTAAAGTACTTTTGGCTGAATCCTATTATCAAAGATGCACTAGGGGGCAGGTGATTTGAAAGATAATTTCCTGTGTATGAACAACATACCCAAAAGCACTGCTCCAGTGACCTAAGTGGTTAGAGCGGGAGGTTGCGTGTTTGAACCCCGGCCGAGTCGTATAAAGACTTATAAAAACAGTACTGATTATTGCCTTGCTTGGTGCTCAGCATTAAGAGGTTAGTGCTAGGACTGGTTGGCCTGGTGTCAGGATAATGTGATTGGGTGGGACATGATGCTACATGTCTGCGGCATGATATCCCAGTGCTAGACATCACCATAATCTGTCACTTTGGAGACATCATAGTGATATGACTGAAAAATTATTAAAGTTATGTTAAAAATCCAAATCACACACACACACACACACACACACACACACACACACACACACACACACACAAAAGTGAATACAGAGTGACATTTAATACTTGGACAATTAGACTGACAAAGTTTGTACAGGTACATGAGATATACTTTGAGAGGATGCGCTGATATTTCTGTTCACTAATTAAGACTTTGTTGTGCAGTGCATTAATATTCAGAACTTTTTCAAACCCATATACATATATATGTATGTATGTGTATATATATATATATATATATATATATATATATATATATATATATATATATATATATATATATATATATATATATATATATAGCAATCATAAAAATAGGTTAGGTGTAATGTTGAGCATAGCTTATCATAATGTCAATGCAGATTTCCTTGAGTCAGATTCAGTATTTATATAAGTAATTGTCAAGTTGTACTAATGGCCATTCTCTCTTCTCTGCATTATAATATGCTATTTTTTAACCAGATTTCAAAATTTGTATGGCCTGTACAAAAGGCCTATGTTTGTTCTTCGATAATTTAAAACTTGGGTAAGTGCAACTATTGTTCATCATCACACAAAAAATATGGTAAATTTCTACGGTCACTTGAGAGCAGCACTGTAATAACACTTTGTATATCATGGCCATGAATACACATGGTATGTTTTGCTGCATGATCATTTAAGTCTGGTGATAGCCAGCTTCAGACATTTGCCAATTACACAAGAGGCAAGTACGGCTGTTACAAAGCTTCTTTCACCCCTTTGAAACTTACGATTCCTAAGCTTTTAAACATGGTACCATATACAGCCCTCACTCACTAAAGGCCCTTTATTACGAAGTAACAGGTATAGTCATAGATCCCACTTCACTAAGTGATATTAAAATTATATGTATAGTGTACTCTATTATAAGGTGGTCTCACTATAAGGTGGTTTATTTTATGGCTTCCATGGATATCATTATAATGAGGGAGTCCTGTACGCAGTACATGTATGTTGGTTAAAAGGTTCAACTTTTTACCACTATAGGGCTAAATGCAAATTAAGTAATGCTTATCAAATGAGAAATTTATATCATTACACCAATTATTTACTAAAAATGTAAACCTTACATAACAGCACTTGAATAAAGCATCTATATATAATTGTTTCAGCTGTACTGTGTTATCTTGCATACTGTTAATTACTTATTTATTGTGAGGTACCAGTATTCATGGATTTTATTTTTGTTCCTACAGACTAAGAATCTAAAGACCCAGCTTTCAAGTTTAGACAAATTATTATGACTATTACTATAAAGAAGACCTTTAAACAGCTTCTAAAAATCACTGAACAGAATTTGACCAGATTTGACAGAAAGCATCCTGGTTTGAATGCCTGTCATCTTGATGCAATTAATGCTGATCTGCCATTACTAAAAATTTGAAAAACATTTAAATGATATTTTTCTCCAAAACTGCTGAGCAGAATTTGACCAAATTTGAAAGAAAGAACTTTGGCATAATGGCCTTTCAGTTTTTGTAAAAAATGATGATGATATACTATCAGATACGGCTGCCACTAATAAAAATAGAATAACTTTAGAATTACTTTTTTTGAAATGCTAAACAGAATTTGAGGCAATTTTACATGATGCATCCTTGCAGGTTTTTACAAAAAGGTCCTGATTCTATATTAAATTTGTCAGCTGTTACTTAAAATAGGCTTTAAATGATTTCATCTTATAAACTGGTCACTTGGTGTTAAGCAAAGTTGCAGAAAGCGTCCTAGGAAGAGGTTTCTGAAGTTACCACAAGTGATGCTGTATGTCATCCAGTATGTCTGCAATTGCTAAAAATGGTGTACAAAAGTGCTTTAAATGTCAGAAAGCGTTATACTAACCCAGATTTCTTGGCAAACTGCCCTTTCATATTGGCTTTGATTTAGGTACATGAAAGGTGAGCACTCTGAAGCCAACTTTGACCTCTTGTTGCCCAAAAACTATTGATTTCATCATTCATATAAATATATCTACAGTTGTTTCATAAACATTTCCTGTAGTAAATGTCAGCCCACATTCAGGACTAAAATAGTAGTCTAATGAATGCCAAGGCTTCTGTTAGAAGAATTTTGGGTATTATAGTCAGCCAGAATGAGACTCTTATAAATGAGTAAGTTATACCTATGCTGAATATAGAAAGTATGAAAGCTATTTTCTTTTAGCCAAGTCAGCTGTTTAAATACTAAATGTAGTTTTGTCTCATGCATAAATTGAATGGTACAGCCTGTAGTAGCTGTTATTATTCGTATCTGTATTTTACCATATACATGCCTGTAGGTCAAGTCCATCTGCAAACTGCACAGACCCAGATCTGTCATCACATAATGTGCCAGAAGATCTGAGCCTGTGCAGTTCTCTTTAGGAGTAATCAGTGGAACAAACAACATAGACTCTGATCTGCTGGGGCATAAAACAATAGCAGATCAGGGTATATATTATTTGTTGTTTGCAGTTGGACTTGACTTACAAGTGAGTACATCAGTCTGATTAGTCATCATTATTGCTTTTCAGCTTCATCTGCATGCAGTAAACATCTCAGAGCTGACTTCAAAGGTCAATGAATTGTTAGAAAGTGTAAGTATTCAGTCAGAAAATATGTAGAACAGCTATTTGTACTTGTTGATATTTAATGGCTACTTGACCCCTTTTCACAAGACTCTAATACAGGCACTAGTGCATGAATGCATAAGCAGGATGATGATGTCCTCATATTCTCCTTTGAGAATGTAAGACATGACGACAAAGAAAACTTTTAATAGCTACTTTATAAAATCAACATACTGTCTGTGTATGCTTAATATAAAGAATTACACTACTTGCCCTCTTATTGACTTGATGGAAGTTTTGTTTAAATAGAGCGATGAATTTACGTTGCCAATATACAATATCCAATATCTCTTCATAATGCAAAATTTTTAAAACCATTTAAAGAGGTAAATAAGAGAATATGGAATGAGAAGATGAAATAAGCAGATGCAAAAATTAACTGAATACAATGTATAGGCATTTATTTGGGTATGAGTTAAAATCGATATTTCATGCATTTTTTGATCCATGTATAGGTTGAAAAGTTTTACCAGTTCCAGACAACACTGTATGAACTGAGTGTACTTGCTGAAGACCTTCCCCAGACAGATTGTGTTTACATGCAGGACAATAATACAACAGAAAATCCACCTTCCTCAGAGAAGGTAATAGAAAAAAGTGACTGATTTAAAAATTCACATCACCAGTTTTAGTGCAGCATCTTTGCAAGACAGGAGACAAAAATTTGAATTGTCTCCTCCTGCTTGAGGTTTACCTGGCACAGTTACATTCTAGCTGAGACTTATTTTTCTCACCCATGCGACAAAGAAATCTAGCTGTTTTGCTAACCTTACTTTTCTTATCTCAGTCTGGTCATCTCAGACCAGTTGACTCAGTCAAGGTGTCCACACGCTCAGAATTACTTTTAAAAAAAGAAATTTTTGTTGTCTTCTGCTGTGCCTGATGTAGTTGTTCTAAAACCAAACAACAACAACAACAAATATATAACAAAAACATAGTAACTTAAGGTCAATCCATCTTTAAAAACACACCATACAAAAACATTTCGAGAGAGACAAGAACACACACACTCACAATGTCAAGCTTTTTGGTATTATGCTAGTTCATTCCACACAGTATGGTCAATTTTATCCTGTATGCAGGCCTAGTTCAGTACATTTTTAGGTCAGTGTCATTAAATATAGCTAAAGCTACCTAACTAGTTTTAAATACTTCATGTGAACAAATTATATACTGTTAGCTACATTTAATGATGCTGACCTGAAAATTGACTGTGCTACAGATGGGATAAAATTCTCAATGCTGTATGAAATGAACTATGACAGAAACACTGATCCATGTATATAGACTATAGACCTATACACTTTATGGCATCCCAACTCTCTTAACAACTACAGAAAACTTGGTAACAGTCAGAAATGTGTTATGTCAAACATGCTTTATTCTAATTTTGTTAAGTATCACCATTATGCCCCAGTTGAATCAAAAATATACCTACAATATTTAATGACAAATAATGCACTTGCCAGCCAGAAGGAATCATTTATCCATCAACACATTAATCCATAAGCAAATTTCACTGTAGCATTTGCCATATTTCCAAGAGAGAAAATAAATTTTCAAAGGATCCATGAACTTGAAAGTTTAACACATGGTTATCTGCTAGGGTCCATATTTGGAGGGTCATTTATACACGGGGGTAATTTTACAATCAATATTAAGGACAACACAAGTATGTCACAAACAGTTTCACCTCCAAAGAAAAGGAGAGTTATATATGATAGTGACACAGATCTCTAATTACCCATGAATAATCTAATGCAAGATGTTACTCTTCATTTCAGCTTGTACTAAGTATTGGGTGAGAAAAATAATCTACATTGGGGTTTGGACCAAGACCAGGAAATCCCAGTCATGGGGTTACATTATATGTCTCCCCACGATGCAAGCCTCGTGGGGAGACAAATAATCTAACCCCTTGACTGGGATTTCCCTGTCTCGGTCCAAACCCAGACACTGATTCTATATAACCCCTTCATATCTTCTAAAGTTCAAGCAATACCTTTCTCCAACCAAGCAAACTTTTGTAATTTGGAAAAGTATAGTTGGTAGGCAAAGTAATTTTGGTACCCATGTATGTGTGCATTTGTGGATAACATGATTAGATTTGAATCTAAGTATAACAGTACAGTGGTCCCCCTCTTATGTGGCCACCCCTTCTGCACCAGGAAAGTGGCCTTATAAAACGGGTGGCCTTTCCAGAGGGGGACTAAATTTTTTGTGAGAATTATATGTAATATATGTAGTAAGAAAGCTACATTCTTCAAAGCATTTAATATCTTCGTCTAAAAGTAACATTAATTATTAAGAGGTTCTTCTTATTATAATAAACTTATTTCAACTGAATATGCATTAATAGTTCTTATTCTTGGCGTAAGTGTGATATGCGAGCAGGTGTTGTTGTCATGCACATTGCACAACCATTCGAAAACATCATTTAAATCTTGGTACATACATAATTCTCTTTCCATTTGCTCCATTTGCACACTGCTGCTGAATAACCTCCTTATTGGTTACGATGTTGTTTATTTGAGTCTTTCCAACATAAAATTGTTTTATTTGAGTCTTTTCGACCTAAAATTGTTCAGCAAGTCCCAACTTCCCCTGATGTCATCGAGTAGAATAACCGACTTTTTTTTCTAAAATAATCGTCTCCGTTTACATGACATGTTAATGTTTGGTAATAATTTATTCGGATGTTGTTAACTGTATGTGATTTAATTATGCAGATGAAACTTTCGTAGAGCAGACGAAGTTCCTTCTTCGTAAAGGAAGCGATAAATGTGTTGTCACATGATTTTTCAGTCTTTGTCTGGTACCCTGTTTTGTTCAAGGTTAATTTTTCTGTGTGTGTTGTGTGTGTGTGTGTGTGTGTGTGTGTGCACAAAATCTATTTTTAACCTATGCTGACCCTGTTATGATCTTGACATTTATGTCAGGTTGTAATCATCAATGTTGCCAACTACAAGACTGATAAAACAACTTTTCTGCATTGAAACAAAATGCCATGTGTTTTTAAAGGCAGCGATCTTGTCATGTGATTCATTAGTAGCAATCTGGTACCCTATTGTTTTTACACTTCTTTACACTAAGTGAGAGAAGCCAAAACGGCTTCAATGTGTACGCAGATTTGACCTGAACAATAGCACCTTGCGGCCGTTAGGATTTGTAATCTTGACAATTATTGTCAGTAGTAATAGCCACTAATTATGAAAGTGAACAAGCTCAACATCTTACTAAGGGAAGCCATAAAGGCTATCAAACCATTTTCCCGCTACTTGTGTATTGTACATCAATACCGCCACTACTCAGCTGTTACTACTGTTCAATAACTGTAATCTTAACATCAGAGTGACTAAACCGGACATCTCATGATAACACAGCAGTAAGGCTAATCAGATTATGTGTACTTACCTTTTTGTATGGATTAAAATTTGAGTCTTTCTCGGCTTTATTGAATAAATGTGGTTTCTCATGAGGCGTAAATGATATAATATTAACCTTAGTGGTACATGTACTTTAGTCACTTCTTTCAGTAACAAAAACCTGACATCGGGAAACAGAAATCGGATTACTTAATACACGTTATGAATAAAATACTGGTTCTGGATATATATTACAAAATAAAATGCGGCCGCTTGTGAGGGGTAAATTTGATATTTTTGCACTAATATGCTGGTCGCGTTAGCGGGGTGGCCTTTCGTGAGGGGTACTTTTGAACACAAACATGTCGGTGCCAATGGATTCTGGCCGTAAGGAGCGGGTGGCTACTGGTCCAGGGGGCCGTTCAAGAGTGGGACCACTGTATTTCCAATCTTTTTTATAAAGTTTTTAATTTTGGGGACTTTAAACTGTTTGCTCTTCATTGGGGGCATACATGCTAAACAGCACAAACAAATCTAGTTTAGCAAAGAAATGATTAGAAATAAATTGAAAACCGCTTCAGGTAGACAAATAATTTTTTAGCTATTTATCTTAAAGTATGGTATACAGGGGATATTGCTATCTTCATGTCTGTCCATCCATCTATCCATAAATATGTTTGTTTCTGGAGCATAGCTCTCAAACTGTTAAAGGTTTTTCAACTGAACTTGTTACACATCAGGCAAGTTGAACAGACATTCTTTTTGATATTTAGAAGTTTTCATATGCAACACTTTTGTTGCCATGGAAACAAAATGTGGTATAAATTGAGATAGCTGAACCGTAGGGCCCTTTTGTGGGGAATGCCATCTGAACATTACTTTTTGTTTCCTTATGCGCTACGTAAAGTTAAAAATTCTTAAACCATGAGATTGCATCTCTTAGCATCTCTGATCCTGCAATGACTGTAATGCAGCATTAAAATTTACTAACCATTTATTTTTTTAATAATTGTATCAGACAGTTGCCTGATATTTACAGATGCGTACTTTTCAATTTATAATTGTTCCAAGTTAACATGTGTAACATACAGTGACCAGTTTCCTACAGTGGCATTGTTGGTGTCAGCATTGACAGGACCAGAGTTGGTGTAAAATTTGGTGTTTTGCTATTCAGATACGGGGAGGGTTAGAACATGGTCGGTCATTTTAAATTTAGTGGCATTTTGAGCACATTATTAGCAACATCAAACTGAAGAAATTAAAACTAAGTGCCTTTCTCAATAAGATACCAAGGCTGCTAACCTGAGCTGGTGTGAATAGGTACTGAACCTGCAACCTTTGGATTGCAAGTCATGTGTTTTACTAACCCAGCTCCCATATTTTAGCATGGTTCATTGATTTTTTTCATAACTGCCACGTTATGGCATGATTGTTGGTATGATGTAAAACCCTTGTTTGGTTATTGTATCTGGTATATTATTCATAATGGACTGATTGACAAGTGAAGAGATATGTAAGATAAGCCTGCCAGTAGCTTCTCGTGGGTCGGTGGTTCTTCCCGGGGTTTTCCAGGGTTCTTCCTCCACCATTAATACTGGCTGCCATGTATAGCCTATCTTGTGCTGAAAAATGACGTTAAACGTTATAACAACAACAACAGTAGTTATTTTAGGTAGGAGGACCAAATATACAAGAACAGTACAGCCTCTGAACTTTTGACCTATTTAATGAGATGGTTTTATTGGACCGAGTTATTTCCCCATGGCTAGATTATTAGGGCTATAGGGTATGATTGTGATAGAATAGTATCTATGACAAGGCTTGCCAAGTTACTGGTACAATTTAACTCCATGAGAATCCAGAGGAAATGTCTTTTCTTAACCAACAGATGCTGTTGTTTCTGCCAGAACATTCCAGAATATGAACAGTCAATGCATAATTGTGCACATTATACTGTTTGATGATGTCAAATAAATAACATCCCAGTGGTAGTATGTGAACATCTACCTTGTGCATTAGATAGATTTATGTTACCTAAGTGAAGAAATTAAAATTCTTACATAGGAATTGGAAGTAGATGAGTTCACTTGCTAATTTATGATGTCATTCACTGGACATTAGCAATGCACATTTTGTAGCTTGTAAATTGTATACAGACTTTATGCTATGCGATGGCTTTGCCAATATAATGTATGTATTGGATGACAGAACAAATCCTTTTGTGTGTGTGGAGAAGATACTGATTAAGATTAAGATTTGTTATGGGGACGCATCTTTGATACAGTTTAACTTTCCTGTCTACATGGCAAACGGTCTCTTAATTTTGTTACTGTTGTACCTTTTACAGACAACTCCATCTCCCATAACAGGCACAGGAGAAACAAAGAAAAATAAATTTGCAGGTCTGCTAAAATTCTGGGATGGGATGCAGAGGACAATATGTGGTTATGAACATCCCCCTCGCCACAGACGAAATAAACGAGACACACAGAAGGACATGGAGAACTTTAATTTAGGTAATAGGTTGTAAATTTATGGTCTGATCATAGTTTTCATGGAAAATGGGGTGTGAAAGGAATTTTTTAGCACTGGAAGATTTGTTTCTTATTTAGGAATTTCTTTTCACTTTACAATATAGACAATAGACAATGTTTAAATAACAAGTCCCAGTCTCCTCTTCATTTTAAAGGTCAAAGTGTTGGCCCCTCACAGATACAGGTCTTGGTTTGTGATTGAAAGTTAGAGTAATCTTGCTTCTATAGCTTGTTGCAGGTATTTTTTGGATTATTATGCGTTATTAGTTACTTATACATTCGCTGCGATAAGAGAAGGTATATTCCTTGACTTTTATCTGTCCATCCACCTTTCATTTGATTGTCCATGCATCCATTTGTATTTGCAGTGTGTATGTATAACCATCCTGAAATACCTTCAGCATGAATACGCCAAAATTACTGAATGTACTACAGTTAATTTTGTTAAGGTACTTAATATCCAGATCGTGTGATTTTTTGCATTTACTGACATATTTTTAGCACCTAAAGATTATTGCTTTAACCAACCTCATTACCTCAAAAAAGTCAATTTCTTGTTGGTAAAAAACTAAAATCGCTACATATTTAGTATGTTTCTTTTGTTCACTTCAAACTGTAACAGAATAATTTACTGGCATTCTTCTCAAAGAAGAATATTTCTTCTAATGAAAAACTATCCATTTTGATCATTAGATGACCTTGGCCTGTCCTGGAATCAGCAGCAGAACCTGAAGATACTAATTCATGTCCTGTACAGTAATCCCAAAGTCCTATATGCCCCCAATAATACTGCTGCCAACAGTATTATAAAAAAGGTAAGTATGGGACAAATTATTTCATTGATGCATATAATTAAAACGAGGAAACATAAGCTATGAAGGTTTAATCTTGATTTTACATTTGACTATAGCTGTTCCATTATGAAGCTCCAAGAACCAGAATTTTTGTAGTTGTATTTTTGTTAATGTAAAGTCATTTTTGATATGTTATTGGCCATATCATGAAGAAGGAAAGGTGAGTTAAGTGCATTTTCCATAGACACACTGAGGCAATCAACTTAGGCTGGTTTTGACAGGTATTGAACTTCCAACACTTGGATTATGAGTCCAATGCTCTACTAATAGAACTACCGTGGCTTCATGTAAATTAAGTCATTATGTAAGTACATGGTGGAAATGTTTGTATTGGATTTAACTTAATTTCCTGAATCTGATTAGAATACACTGAATCTTCACAAATTAAATCCCCCCAAAACTGAATCATGTTGCTGGTCCCCATTTTTCTCCTGTTTATTTGAATTAATTGGAATTCATTTAGCTGAAACCCCTATAGTCTGTTAACCGAGAAGAAGGTTTCAGTCCCAGATCCCAGTTTGACACTAAAATGAACTGAATAAAACTCAAATGTACTCAGAACTTTTGGCCAGCCATTGGTTTCTCTAAACAGCCCAAACCATGCAGAGTGAAAAAACAAACACTCATGCTGGTAGAAACACAGAAAATGTAATGAAATCCCAATTATTACAGATAACTGTTTTAAAAATTGACTGGATATTGAGTTTCTGTCAAAACATTGGTACATTACTTTATGTGTGAGGACACATGGTGTTTGCATCAATGTATTTCACTTGGCATTTCACATATTAAGAAATGCTACTCCATAATTTTGAAATCTTACTCACTACATGATAAATCTAGCCTTTTGAATGATAACAGTATTTTGGGTAAGATTGAGAGTTTAGTCAGGTTTTGTGAGAGAAGGGCATGGCTGTATTTAGTTTTTTTGACAGAACAAAATGGAAGATTTTTAACAGGAGGACAAATTTGCATTTAATTCCAGCCCAAGCATTCTTGCAAATAGATCAACACTAAAAACCATGTATAATTGTCACTTGTACATAATCACTAACCAAATTAATTCATTATACATGAAATATCTGTGCAAAATATAGTTTAACTAAAATAATAGACTTTTTATTTTGTGGAATTACAAAATTTGAAACTGATCTTATAACATAATTGGAATTACATGGGTGAAGATCAACTACACTATTTTTTTTTCTCTGGCTGCCTGCAATGAGATTTGCTCATTTTTTTTAAAGATGTGGAAATCTGCTCAACCACCATTGTGAGTCTGAGTAACATTTTCTCAGAATCTGACCCATCATGACCTTTCATGTTGATTGAGCGAACCAATCAGGTTTGTTCTTTGAAGCACAGTCACCTATTAATTGATCAGAGATAATTTCCATTGATGTATAAGAGTTTATTTCATTGGCTCAATGTTGCCAATTGTATTCATGCATATTCATGAGAAATGAGGAAATCTTTATACAGAAAATAGAGCAAAGTGGATCTTTGCCTGTGGCATGCCATGATGACCTTGCAACCAAATGCCTCAAAGTGGCTTGAAACAAAGTAAGTTGGACTTTTTAATTCTTCAGCTTTTCTGCCGAGCTGTAATACTACCTTGTTTTGTTTTGCAATCACAGGCCAATGAATCCTTTGAGTTTGTAGACAGGGTCAGTGAATATGCCAGGAAGTGGTTGAATGTTTCCGCAGATCTCCGCAGTTATCTCCTACATAACTCCACAGCGGACAATCTTAAGGCTATAAAAAAGGTACAGTATTTGCAAGCATAGCTGAACTGAATGACTGAAGACTAAAAAAATGTCCCCTTTATGCACAAGTTTCAGAACTCTACAGCTATCAGTCTTAAGGCTGTCAGAAAGGCTATCAGAATGCTATCCTATATGCTCACATAGTGCTGCACCCTGGCTGACAATCTGACTGCTATCAAAATGCTATCCCATATGCCTAGATAGAAAAGTAACACAAACATTAAATAACTTAATTGCCCCATGATATGACTCTATTGATATGCAAACCTTTGGTATTTAAAAGTTGTGTTGATATAAAAAAAAAAGAAACAGTTACCTAGAAATGTTTACATACTTAGCTTTGGCCTATATTCATTCTAGGCTCAATATATTTAATATTTAATTAAGCTATCACCAGCCCTTGATTTATATTTTTTGGCCAGAGCTGAGGTTTTAGAATGAAATGTCATTTCCATTACTCATTGAATATCGGAGAGAAGGTCCTTGTGTTTGAATAAAGATTTTCTCTTTAAGAAAAGTTAGACAGCTTGGGAGTTTAGTGATGAATCCTGGAACCAGATTCATATCCGATACAAAGTATTGTCCAGGTTTAGCACAGTCTTTAAATTTTCATTCATTCTGGTGGTTAACTTGAAAAGTACTTGAATTTCAGGTCAGCTCAAAAAGTACTGGAAAAGTACCTGAATCCTGAAAAGTTCTTTAATTTCAAAATGTTTTTCATTTGATATAAATCTCAAGAAATAAAATCATAGATCTGAGTCAGGTGCTCTGCAATGGGAAGGACATTTTCAAATAAGATTGCCATAACTCACTTTTTCAGGAAAAAGAGCTGTTTTATCAAGATCTGTCCTTTTATAAGCCTGTCAGGTGATGACCTGTTAAGCCACAGAGAAAATTCATGCAGCTCCATCATAATCATCATCATCATTTTGAACTCTGAAGCCAAACTTGAAAAATTCAAGCATTCACATTCTAAACTTAGGGATACATTTTCTGTTTAAATTCGTTCTAGACACTTTTTTCACAGATGTAAAAATTTGCTACTTTTTGGACTTGGATACCTCATTAATCACGCAAAAGCCGTTGTTTATCTGGAACATTTGACATCTGATGGGAATGATTTAGGTCTTAATGATATAGTTGGCATGTTTTACATGTATATTTTATTGCACCAAGATCCTGTGGTTGTCAGATGCTATCTGGAAAGAGGGTGTGAGTGAGATTTAAAATGTTCAGAAAATCTTGACAAGGCTATCCATATTGCCATAAATCTTTTATCCAATCATTCAGTGTGACAGGCATTGCTTATATAATGTCGAAGTGTTTTAGAGTAAGGGAATTTTATGATAGCTAAATATAGAAATCAAAAACACCAGTCAATAAGGACTGATAAGGGTCTGCAAAGAGACTTTCAAGATAGGTATAGAAATCTGCTTTTAAACCAGTCTATAAAGGACACATAATGGATTGCAAAGCGGCTTTTATGACAAGTAGGTATAGAACTCTGCTATGAACCTGTCCATAGAGACAGATAAGGGACTGCAAAGAGACTTTTATAACAGCTATAAAGGACTGATAAGGGACTGCACAGGGACTCTTATGACAGTAATGTATAGAGACCAATTATGAAACAAGCCTATAATGGACACATATTGGACTGCAAAGAAATATTTATCACTAACTACATAAAGACATCACCTTGAAACCAGTCCATAAAGGACATTTAAGGGAGGAGATTGCAAAGAGACATTCATGACAGCTACATGTAGAAATCACTTAAAACCTGTCCATAAGAGACACATAAGGGACTGTAGAATGTAGTCCTTTTTGAACAGGTGTGCATTATATAGAGGTCAAGCATGCAGTTTTTTCAGAAAAGAGATTTGTAAAGTTTTATGAACAGGTGTCATTTTTATGGTGGTGTCACTAAAAAGCACTGAATATGCTGTTCATATGGGAATGATCTTAAGAGGTGGCATTTTTGCCCGGTCCATAGTGCAGTTTAACTTTTTCTTTACATCCATAGCCGAAGATTGCTGGATCAGTATTGTAGTATTTTTACAGTATTATTGTAGCAATGATGGAAATGATATCATGCTGAAAGTTTGTTGGGGGCTTTTTTAAGGTTCCGTAGGTTGATGTTTGATAAAAACATTCTGCTAATTAAAGAGTAATGCTGAGTAAATAAACAAGAAGATTGTAATAATGCAAAATAGTCATCCTTTTGATTTAATCAGCTCTCTTTTAATTTGTGCAGATGCAAGAAGATATTCGAACAAATCATGGACTTCTAATGTTTATTTCCCTGGACCCTCGAGTAACCAAGTTTCTAAATCTCAGTATTCCAAACCTGCAATCTTTATTGCATGAAATTGATACCATCGACAATGCAGCTTGCAGCTGGTCAACTTTACTGTCAGGCATAAATCTCAATGTTTTCAAGGGATTTTCAACAGAGCAGGAGCTTGTCAACTATTTCCTCACACAACAGTATGCAGAAAATATCAGTGCCATTGCAGGTGAGAACTTAAATGACTTTGTTGCTTAAAATATGTTCTTTATTGGGCATGTTCAAGCAAATAGAGTATTTTTTTGATACACCAGCTATAATGCAGAGGGTGTCATATTATGATGTTCCCATCCATCTGTCTATATGCTTGCCTATTATCAATTTCATTTCTGTACAATGGATTGAGTTGTCCACAATTTAGTTACCAAACTGTGGGGATGAATTGCACTTGGTGTAAGGGTACATGCATTTTTTTTCAGATCAAAGGTCAAGGTCACTGAGACTGAAAGAAGAAAAATGACTTTCGCATAATGATGCAGATTGTCCACCTTGTACAGTTATCAGTCTGTATGGACGGCTTGCACTTAGGGTAAGGAAGCACTCTAATGATCTCCAAGTGAAAAAGTCAATGGTCAAGGTCACTGTGACTGAAAGAAGAAATATGTTTTTTTTAATGCAAAAAGACTCAAGTTCTACCATCTACAATTATGAAGCATTGTCAGTGGCTTGTACTTAGGGTAAGGAAGGATTCTAATGATTTCATGGTCAAATTGTCAAAAGTAATGGTTGCTTTGAAAGTAACAAATGGTTTCTGAAGAATAACATTAGTTCTTCATCACATACCTGGACCAAACTTTGCAAATAACTTGTGCTTTGGGAAGTGAAGAAGCCTATTGATTTGGGGTCAAAGGTCAAGGTTACTGTGAAAGAGGAAAAATGTTTCTTGCAGAGTATCATAACTCATAGGTTATAGCAAAACCCTAATTCTTTCAGGTCAGAAGGTTTTGGTTACCATGACTGAAGGAAGAAAAATGGTTTCTGCACAGAAATTTCAGTTAAGTATCTTCGTAAGAAATAAGTCTATTGATTTGAGGGTCAAAAGGTACAAGGTCAAGATCAGTAAAATGAAGAACCAAAAATTACTATAAAACTTATGTATCTTGGCAGAAACTTTTTGGTAGGTTTGCACTTTAGGTATGTAAGAAGTATTTTGATTTTGAGGCCAAAGGTCAAGGTCATTATGATCCATGGTGAAATGGATTTTGCAGATAACTTTCTTTCTAGAGGAAGTTCTTTGACCAAACTTTGTGGATGGTTGGCACCAAAGATATTAAGGAAACCTATTGATTCTGGAGTCTAAAGGTCAAAAGTCTCAGTCATGGTAAGCTTAATAAGAAAATAATGGTTCTGCACTTTAAGCTTAGTTAAAGACAAAATACCTTGACAAAAGGTCAAGGTCATTGAGCAACCAGTACTGTACTAATGCCTACATAGAGGACTGTTAAAACACAAGGCAGGTGTATAATGTGCTGTTTACTGTAATTTTGTTCATGCTCTGGGAAATATCGTGGTTTGTATTGCTTGAAATTGCCTTGTGAGCATAGAGAATCTATCCACAGAGATCGTTCTGTAGAGATTACCATTGGATAAATGTAATTTTAAAGAAAAACATGGATTTCTTAAGCCAATCTGTTTCTTAGGATTCTCAAGATATCTGCTTTAGGATAGTCTGGATATTGTTTGCTGTTAATTTCTTCATCTAATACAATTACATTAACATTAGGAATAAACTCCACTACCACCTGAATTCAACCCTCCTGAAAAGATGAAAAACGTTTTTTTTTTTCTGCCTATGCATATAGATGAAGGAAACAACTGTTAAAAATTACCTCACCTTAGTACCACTTTGTGGCTACCCATGAAAGCTGGTAGCAGGCACACTTGTGAGTTCGTGAGCGTTATCACCAAGGTTGTCAATAGGGCCACACATCTCTAGATTCCTCTGTTGACCCTTCTTTGGGCATTAGACTCCTTCTCTTTTGTTAGAATTCGATTAGCCTCTTCCAGAAAAATTATTAGGTAATCCAAGGTGTTTCAGAGGAGCTGCAGACTTAATTTATTTGGTCCTACCCCATTTGTCATTTATTTTATTTTCAGCAATCCTTGATGTTCCTCAGAAAGAGATGGAGCTTGTGCTTGTAAAGTGGGTCTTGGAAATAGTTTAGAATCTGAACTTCTTGAGCTTTTATTCCAGACTATTTCTGGTCACAAAATCTGGTGGGAAACAAAGGCCAGTCAGTGACATGAGCTGGCTCAGTCAGTTTATATGCCATTGCAAAGTTTAGAATGTAGACAGCATGGTCAGCATGATCAACCTTGATCTGACTACAATGCATTTTCACTGCATAGGTACTTCCACCTCTAAGCTTTGCTTCATCAGTAAGCTAACTTCTTTTTCTTTTTAAAGAAAAATGGTTGACTCTTGCAACTTTTAAAGGGTATCTCTCTATGATTTCTACCATGTTCAGACATCATGTTAGAGAAGATATTGGTGATGGCAAGGACTTTTAAGACCTGTGGATTGAGTTGAACCTTCGTGGACCTTTGCATGGCTCAGTTCATCTCAGTTTGCTTCCCTGCCTTTGGCTTCACTGAAGCTGTTACTTTACAAGACCTGCTTGCCCTTTTCCATCAATCAAAACTAGCCTCAGTTTTGTTCTGATGGTTTGCTTGTACTGATGATGCAACCTGGTTTCTTCTCCAAAAACAGTTTGACATCTATTCAGGAAGTAATCATTTGTCCTCTCTCTTTGATTGACCTTTCCTAAGTGGTGAGGCTGTAGGGTTCAGTTTGCACAATCAGATGCTATCTGAAGCATATGGAAAACATCCATGGTCCCAGGCAGAGGCTATCTGGGCACATGGAGCACATCCATGGCCCATATCAAAGGTTCTTCCCACCTGTTAAGGTGGGAAAATGGACATAATCCCTCAAGCTCTGTCCTTATGGCTCTAGTGGATTATTCAGTTGGTTTTCTCTGAAATCTCTCAGGATCAGGTTTGCCTTATGAAGATCTCAGCTCATGAAATTTCAGTGATTTAAACAAGTATCATGTGTATATCTGCATTATGATACTGCAGTGGTGAGAGTTGAACCTTGTTAGGCTTCTGGTTGTTGTGCATGTAGTCACCATGTCACATTCATAACAGCACAGCCTTCATTCTGGGCATATGATCTGAAGCTTTTGATGGTCTTGCTTGGCAAAATTTTTGTCGGTAAAACCATGCGTGCAGAACCCAAGAGGAGTGGACCTGTACAATTCTAGAGTTACATTTTACAATGTGCTGTTGCTGTGTAGGATAAATGTATCCCATTGCTATGTTAGGATAAATGTATCCCATTGCTATATTAGGATAAATGTATCCCATTGCTATATTAGGATAAATGTATCCCATTGCTGTGTTAGGATAAATGTATCCCATTGCTATGTTAGGATAAATGTATCCCATTTCTGAAGGCTACAGTAGAGGAGATGCTCTTTTATTACATGCCCATTTAATCCTACATGTTTCATATTGTTTGTTTTTTAATGCAGCTGTTTAGTCTGTATTTACGTATCACACACCCATATTCTAAACCTCCTATTATATATTCTCCAGATTTGATGGATACAGGAAATTTTTATTCTATGATCAGATTACTATCAATATCTTGCACCCTCCCAGCATCCCATTGCTGGTATTTTGCTCAAGTTTAGTACTTCTAAAGATTTGGTATTTGAATAGCCACCATACACGCCAAGGAGGGGTAATTTGTAAGAGTTGCTTCCCTTTGTCCCTGTGTGGAAAGACATCTTTTGTCATTTTCATGAGGGCTGTATTCAAGAGGTAGTGGAATTTATTTCGAACATTAATGTGGTTGGGTAGTTATAATCTGAGAAACATAATTCACTGCAAAATTTTCTTTTCATTAATTTCAAGCTCAGTGGTCATTGTTATGCTAGAAGTGGCATTTTCATCATTATTTGAATTGGTGGATATGGAGAAAGTGGGCCTTTTTTATTCAGCATTGGCATTTTTTCTTTGTTAGGTCTTTATAGAAATCATGAAATCAATGAAAGTATCCCACAACAAATATGAAATTCTTGGCATTGTTTTATTTTGCATTTACATTACATAGATTCTTGATTTAATTCACAGAATTACTTAATTATTTTATAAAGTGCTCAAGTACCTGCAGTATTCTTATTAAAAGATCCCATTTGTAAATATGCTGGTGACAGAAATATTAAATTTATATGTTGAGTATTATTATTTTTATACAGGTGTGGTATTTGAGAACATTAACAAGAATGGAAGTTTGCCAGCTCACATTCGATATAAGATCCGACAGAATGCAACCTTCACACCTACTACTAAGCGTGTAAGAGACCGCTACTGGTACCCTGGACCTGGAGGGTCTCAATATCCATACTATTCATTTGGATTTGTCTGGATCCAGGTTGGTGACTTTATTTTGCCCTGAAATGATTGAAGGAAAATGTTATTTCCAGTGGATAAAACTGTTAAAGTATACTGACATGCTGATCTGCAAACTAAGATTCCTTATGGTCATAGTTTTTATTAGTTTAGACTATTTATCTTTTTAGATATTACAGGAAATGAACTTCTTGTTGATATAAACACTGATCTATATGATGTGTTTGTGTTCTTTATTCACAGGTAAATCCTTCTTCATTGGGTCCTCAGATTCAAGCAACCATAAGTCTGCAAAGTTTTGTCTCATTAGGATACCACCTAACTCATAGTAATGTGCTGAAGATATGTATGCATAAGTTATTTTTAGTAATCATTATTGTTTATTATCTATACTGTGTGAAATGGAATCATAATGTAATTATTCTACTTTCTATACTTTTCTCTGATTGTCTTTTTTTGTAGGATATTATTGAGAGAGCAATCATTGATGTCCAGGTTGGGCATGATGTGGTTGAGCCAGGAACATATCTACGCAGATTTCCATATCCCTGCTGGCTGTATGACCAGTAAGTCAATAGACTTATCATGTCTTATTTCTTGCCAACATCAACAAATGGCAAGATACAGGTACAGTGCTCACTCATTGTAATGCTATTAAAAGTGAACCACATTATAGGTGAGGTCATGTTATTCTGACATATGCAAGAATGGAGCATGCTGTACACAAAACCACCTGAAACATGGATGTTAAGTGATGTAAAACCACATCGGTTCAGATCAGCCAATAATTAAAATAAAATGAAATGAAATAAGTAGCAGTGATGAAACTACATGTTAATTAAGCCAGGTTAATTGTATCCATGACCATACCTGTGTTATATGAGGGGAACAATTATACTGAGGGTCTTTTTAGTGAGGGATGGCTTTATCTCTGAAGATTTTTGTTTTGTCATTAATGTCATGTCTTTATTGAAAGACATGTAACATAGACATCATGATTCTGTTCAAAGACTTGAATTTGTTTATTTGCTCGCCTAGACTATTTACAGTCAGTAATCTTTGATAATGAATTCAGTTATTCCATTTATGAAGTATCTTTTTTATCAGTAAGCAAAAAAAATGTCATGTCACTGTCTGTTTTTCTTATACTAGAAAACTAAGTGCAGCCATTTGTTTCCCAATCATTGATCTTAGCAAGATTTGGTAATTCTGTCATTGGAAGCTACAGTTTATTGAAGTCTATCGTTTAGTGTTACAACATCAAAATTGGTAATTTTGCCAAAATTTGCATTTCATTTGCATTGCATTTGTGACAGTTTGCATTCTGTCGCATTTCATTCATGATTGCAGTTCATTTATCATCTCATTTTTGTTTATGTCCTCAGAAATGCATTCTGATGTTTTGTCTTATTGGTTTCAACCATTGTTTACTTTGATTTCGCTCGTTTGGAACAAACTTAAGATGCTTTTACTGAAGTAAGCTTTTCTGTTTTTTTTTAGTGTTGAATGTAGAGAACCATTTTAGCAGTTTGTATCTTGTCTTATAAATGTATTTTAATAAAATACCAGATACATATAATGCAAAAGACAGCATTTAATGCATGCAAAATTAAAATATAACCACAGCTTCTTAAAGTATGATTTTAGAGTATTTGTCAGCAAGTTTTGTTCCAGTACATATTGTACAGATACAGTCACTGGTGATGCTGTGATCATATTATTGGCAGTTTAAAACAATGCCTTACATGGGATGAAAATTTGTTATTGCTTGTATGGGGTGAAAATTTGTCATAGTTTGCATGGGGTGAAAATTTGTTATCGCTTGTATGGGGTGAAAATTTTTTATTGCTTGTATGGGGTGAAAATTTGCTGTGACTTGTATGGGGTGAAAATTTGTATGGCATTTATTGGGTGAACATTTGTCATGGCATACATGAGATGAAAATTTGTCATGGCATATATGGGGTGAAAAAAAATTTGTCATTGCTTGTCTGGAGTGAAAATTTTGTTATTGCTTGTATGGGGTGAAAATTTTGTCATGGCTTGTATGGGATGAACATTTTTCATGGTATGTATGTGGTGAAAATTTTTCATTACTTGTATTGGGTGAAAATTTGTATTACATGTATGGGGTGAACATTTGTCATGGTATGTACGGGGTAAAAATTTGTCATGCCTTGCATGGGGTAAAAATTTGTCATAGCTTGTATGAGGTGAAAATTTGTATTGCTTGTATGGGGTGAAAATTTGTATGGCATGTATGGGGTGAACATTTGTCATGGCATCTATGGGGTGAAAATTTGTCAGGGCATGTATGGAGTGAAAATTTTTCATGGCTTGTATGGGGTGAAAATTTGTCATTGCTGTATGGAGTGAAGATTTGCCAGTCACAGTAATGAATCGGACCCAGAATTATCATGCAAAAGGGCTTTTGACCATAAATGTTTAGCACGGCTTGAAACTAATAAATTTTCAAATCCCATCATAAATGCATTTATGTTTCACTATGTTTTTGTTTATCATTCATTGTTCTGTATTTGCATGTGCATTCCTCTTTTCCTCAAAAGGCATTCATCATTCTGTTTACATTAATTCTGCATTTTATTGCATTTGTATTTATTTTAGCATTTTGTTTGCATTCATTCTGCATTCCACTGACATTCGTTTGGCAGTCCAGTTGTTTTCACTCAGCACTTCATTTGCATTCCTTTTTTGTTTCGAGGGTAAAATTACTCATTTCAGGGTCTTATAATTTTCACATGACTTTTGTTAATCACTTTTCGTTTATGATAGTTTTTGACATTGTTAAAGTTGTAATACTAGTATTTTGTGTGCATAATCACTTTTATTAAGACATGGATTGAAATTAAGATAATTGCAATGACATGAAAATTGTGTTGTTTTTCTTCCGTATAGATTTGTCTTCATGATAGAGCATGTGATGCCACTGTGCCTGACAATATCCTGGGTATACTCCGTAGCCATGCTGGTCCAGAGCATTGTCTATGAGAAGGAACAGAGACTTAAAGAGGTGAGCACATTGCATGAGCAACATTTTAGCTTTCATAAGCCCAGGGACAAGACATAGAGATTTTGTTTTATAACAAGGGAATGGACAGGTGGGATTATCACCAGAAAATGAAAATTTGCTAGAATTATGCGAAAGAGGAGGATTGACTGGTCAAACATTGGCTTATTCAAGGAGTTCACAAACTAGTTATTTGTGTATTTCTTTTCTTTATTGTATTTTCTTTATTAATCAGCATTACATGGTCATTATTGTGCTGATGTGCCATTAAGTGCTGATACATGCATATTATACAGTAATATAAGACTTACTAATCTTCAGATTACAACACTTTAATTCTGTACTTAAGTTACTGTACTTGCAGCAATACGCTCTCTTTTGGACCAGTATATGTGCCAACATTTTAAGATTATCAGTTTTTATTTTCCAACTCCTTTCTCTGTTCAGGTGATGAAGATGATGGGTCTGAACAATGCTGTGCATTGGTGTGCCTGGTTCACAACTGCCTTCCTGCAGATGACTGTTACCATGGGAATACTGACAGCCATGTTGAAGTTCGGGAAGGTGTTAAACTACAGTAATCCTTTACTTGTGTTCACTGTGCTGGAAGTGTTTGCCATAGCAACAATATCGTTCTCGTAAGTAAAGTCAGACTGTTGTAGACAAATTGTTTATAGTGTACTCATTGTCCTTCCTTGTATATAATAGGATGTATTTTGGTTGTTTTGATGTTCATATTTTGAAGTATATGAAGTTTTTGATAGAAATAAATCCTTGAGATGGGAGGTGATGAATCACTAAGAATGCATTACTAACCTGCCAAAACTGGCCCTCTGCAGCCTGACTGCTTATGCAGACTGGGCAAATAGATTTTCCATTCTAACACTAAATATACTCGCTTAAAAGTAGAGTCCAACTGCAAGCTGCACAGATCCAGATCTGCCATTGTATAATGCACTGACAGGTCTGACTTTGTTCATTTTGGTAGGAGTAATCTTTAGAACAAATGAAACATAGAACCAGATCTGGTGGTGCATGATGCGATGGTAGATCAGGATATATGTCGTTTGCAGTTGAACTCAACTTATAAGCAAGTGTATACTGTACTAATTGAATCTCCATAATGTGTCCACATTATGACCACTTGTTGTGCAAGATACATTGATAGTGTTAGTACAAAAGCATGGCTTTGTGTTTAAGATTCTGTTTATAATCAGGTTTATTTCTTTTTATCCCCAATTGTGTGTATTGTTGGCTTAGGTAATTATACTGCACTGATATTTTAGACCGCTTATTTTAGACTGCTCTGGCAGCTAGTTGTTAGAGCATCGAATCAGATGCGGGAGGTTGCGGGTTTGAACCCTGGCCGAGTCATACCAAAGACTTATAAAAATGGTACTAGGCACTCAGCATTAAGAGGTTAGTGTTAGGACTGGTTGACTTGGTGTCAGGATAATGTGATTGGGTGGGACATGATGTTACATGTCTGCGGCATGATGCCCCAGTGTTAGACATCACTATAAACTGCCACACTGCAGACATCATAGCAATATGACTGAAAAATTGTTAAAGCTACGTTAAAAATCCAAATCACGCACACACACACAGCACTGGTATTTAATAGATGTAACTTCGAGTTGTACTAAATGTGATTTTAAAGTGAATCCAGGATGCATTTATGCTGCTGTTCACCTTGTGTCATGTGACCATACCAGTATCAAAGGCAATCATCCATGAAGACGTCACTGATTGTGGGATTGTAATCAAAGTTAAAGTTCACTGACTATACTGTTTTGACTGCATTGCTGGGTTTTATCAATGGAATCTGATGCTGTTTGCTTGATCACAGCTCATTACCATGTTATACATTGCAAAATTGTTTGGCTGGAGCATTGGTCTTATGATTTCTCATCTAAATTACTGAATGGATGTATTGGAGCTATGCATATACAGCATTACAGTGGATACTGTATGTACTTGCTTGTAAGTTGAGTCCAACTGCAAACTGCCCAGAACCAGCTATGCCAATGCATAATATGTAGGCAGATCTGGCTCTGTGCAGGTTATTATTAAAAATCAGTTGCACAAACAACATAGACACTGATCTGCAAGTGCATATGCAATGGCAGATCTGGGTCTATATTGATTTCCATTGAACTCGACTTACAGGTTAGTATGTACAGTACCATATTTCAGAGAACTGCTAAAATAAGTGTGGGAGGAAAATAGGATAAATGAGATTTTGCAGACAAAATGAAAGGGTTCCTTTAAGTATGGGCATTGGATTAGCATCTGATGATAAACAGAATTTCTCTGTCCATGAATTGTATTTCATATAATTTGTCATGTACTTTTTTTTGGCCACTGCCATATACATTGAGGGGCATATTGTGTTACCTATGTCCATCCTGTCAGGTCCTCATCTTGACTGTGCTGAATTTTGATTCCACTGAATAATTTTTGAAGGACTTAATAGATTGAAATCAGATTTGTGTGTCCCCCAAGGCTTACAGCTTCGGGGTATCTTAATTGGGTTCTGTCTGTCAATCTGTCAGTATAGCCAGCCATCCCATGAAGGTTGTTAGCAAGATTACAAAATAAATCCACTTTACATAGATGAAATTTGGTAGGCATATTTGTATCCATATGTAGTTGACCTGATTAGGTATGGAAGCCAACACTAAAACATCAGGTTTTCAATTTTAAACTTGATTTTAGTTAACATGGCAAAAGTCCAAGTGGCTTTTTTATGGTCCTGTGTTCATCTTGCATCCAGCAATAATTGCTGTTTTAAATTCTGAACAGAATTTGATCATATTTCACAGACTGCCTCATGACATGAAGGCCTATCAATATTTATACAAATTATACTCATCTTCCATCAGATAGGGTCACCATTGCTAACAATAAAATAAAACTGAAACATTTTCTCCAATATTATTCCATAGGAGTTGACCAACAGAAAGCATCCTCTCCTGAAGGCCTATCAGATTTCTGCAGAAGATGATGATCTTCCATCAAATATGGCCACTGTTGCTAAAAATAACTTCTTTTAAGTTTGCTGATCCACCATCAAATATCACCGCCATTGCTAAAACTTGAAAAACCTTGAAATGTCTTCTCCAAAACTATTGACTAGAATTTTACCAAACTTGATAGCATCTGGCAAGAAGACCTTTTGGTATTGGACAAATGATGATGATGATCTGCCATCACATGTGGACGAAGATGGAAAAACTTAAGAAACCTTGAAAAAATTGTTTATAACATACTCAGTCATCAGCGTTGAGAAAATTAGGAGACAAAAAATATTTTTGATCCTTTTGTATTTATGGTACCCAAAAAATCAGAGGTTGAATAAATTACAGAGACAGACAATGCAGTAATTTTATGCCAGTTTCTAAAGTTTGATTCTTCTTTAGCTATAACTCTTCTTTCATGTGTACAAGATTTGTAAAAAGTAATATTATGTTCATGTAAAATGATTATTATGTAGAACAATCGGAAAGATGATTAGTTTTATGGTACATATTGTTCTTTATTGTAATTTAAAATATATAACAAAAGGTAAGACAGAGGTCAAAGTGTTGCCCATATGTCACCAAATGCCTGGTTAACACTTTTATAATACAATCACTTTGCAGTGTTCAGTAACTGTCATATGTCCAAATTGTATTGGGGGTTGTTGAGATTCAAATGGGAAGTTTGTGGTCCCATTGTGGATCATTGTGTGTAAGCGACTTTTCATAATGGTTTCAGTATTAATTGTGTAGTTAATCTAAAAGTATGTTTATTTTGCTGGGATTTTACAGTTAGAAAATACATATTCATTAATAATTAAATAACAGAAAGAGAAGATGTTGACAAAAAATATTGTCTTTCTTATTATAGCATGCTTATTTTTTTATATCTGATTATTTCTGGCTTTGTATTTTTTTTTTTTATTACATTATTTATATTTATGTAATTTTTGTATATACCACCATAAGGTAGAGCATATTAAATTATGATGTCTCTTAGTCTGTCTTTAATATGATATGTCTTTGTCTTACTTTATTTCCACACAATACCTTGACTTTTCTTCCAAGTACTGTTACCAAAATTTTAGGGCAGGGAAGAAGAAACCTTTAGGTATCAGGCTTAAGAATTCAAGGGTCAAGGTCACAGGGAGTGAATGATGGAAGCTGTTACTACACTGTGTCTTAACTTGTTTACCATGACCAACTTTGTAAACGGCTGTCAATTGAAATAAGAAAGACACTGATTGATTTTTGCATCAAAAGATATCTGTCTGTCCATATATTCATTTAAGTTTTCCATTTTTGTTGCAGTGGAGGGGAAATTGAATACCATTGTTACATTTCTCGTTTTTTTTTTAAAAAAAAAAAAAAACATAACAAAAACACACAACAGGTTTCTTGTGAGTTCTCTGTACTCCAAAGCCAAAGTTGCTGCAGCCTGTGCTGGCATTGTGTACTTCCTGACCTATGTTCCGTACATGTATGTGGCCATCAAAGAGGATGTGGCAGGGGATGACATCTCTTCTGTTGTCAAGACTCTAGTGGTGAGTTGTTCTCTTTAGCTCTCTACTTTAACACTATCCATTAGGTTGTTGTTCTCCCTGTTGTTGCAGTTGCCTTAAATAAAAAAGACATGGTCTTAACCTAAAGGCCATAGAGTATTTAGTCTTCAGAAATAAAATATCTAGAGACAATATTCAGGCACAGTCAGACCTGTCAGTAGCAGCCACCTATGGGAAAAGGCCAGACTGGCCATTACATGCAGGTGACCTTGAATGCAGGTTCACCTTTCAAACTTATTCTTGAATGAATACCATGTACCAAATATCATTATCATCCTTGTTATTATTGTTGTCATTATTATTATTATTATTATTATTACATGTATTGTTATTGATTTTTTAGGCAGTTGGCATAATTCATATTCAGAAAATTCTCACTATAAACTTATCATTCATACAATCTGGTGGTAAAGGGTTTCATTCATAGATTTCTTAAATCTTTCCTTCTTGCATATTGTGGCTGTATGGGCTGTCCAGAAGTAACAGACCTTGGTCAGATATGGAAAATGTAAACCCAGTGATTGACAGGTCATCTTTGCTCAAAGACTTGAGATGCCATTATGTTGAAACACAGTTCCTGTTATGTTTGCTATCAAAAGTGGAAAGGTTTTCATCCTCAGATCAGTGTTCGTGCATAATTTTGCATAGCGTCTTTGAAATTTTGAACTAAAAGAATATCATGTATGAAATAATGACATTATCTTTTCTTGGAATAAAATGAGTAGCTGTTAACATTATTTTTTAATAGTTACAATAATTTCTATCCAACAATTATGACAGAAATGAGCATTTAAGTGTTGAATATGATTTATGTAGGAAGAGTTTATTGTGCAGTTGATCCCAAAACTACGAATATTCAGTAAACACTGATATAAATTGTTGAATAGGTAAATGTGATAAGCAAATTCAGAGTAAATTTATTTCTCTTTTAATCTTTCCTGATGAATACATTGAACATTAGACATTATTGCATACTTTATCCTCGCTAAAACAAGGAGGGGACATAAGAATGATGATCTACATAGAGTATACACTCCAGCAATGAATTTATGAATAATATTATGGTTTTATTCCTGATAAATATAAGCAAGATGACATATTTTTGCATGTCAGTTCACATGACATGTCTTTACCCAAACAGTGCTTTTCTTGGGAAAACATGCTCAATTGGCACTTTAATACAGTTGTGCAAGTGCTTTAAGCAGTAAGAAACCACTGGCCCATTGACCATGGAAGACAAGTGACCATTTTAATATATGACTTTTATAGAGGAAATTTCATTGGTGGGGATGGGAATGTTCATTTTGATTTGAAGAAAGTTAGATAAAGGTAATCATTAGGGCAGGTTTGACTGTACAGCAGAAGGTACCAAGTCAACACTTGGCTCTCTGTGTGCATTGTAGGGAAGATGGTACGATTAGTAGAAATGGATTGAACTGGGGCTCTATAATCTTATGTGATTAGTTTAAATTCAGTTGATTAAATTAAATGTCGGACATTAATAATTTATTCAAAGATTTCGTCTGCAAAAAGGAGCTATATTCTCATTCAGGGTTTGATGAATAGAGACATGTGTATGGAATCTGCCCATTTAGTTGAAACTCCAATTACTCAAGTAATAATTTGGCTTTCAAGTGAATGTTCTCACTGGTGAATGATGTGTACCTTTTGATTTGAAATTAAGTGAACATATTGTGCCAAGAGTAAAAACTGTTTAAATGGTGAGATGCAAGCAGAGATGGAATATATGAATCTAAATTAATCATTAAAAAAGAGATTGTTTATGTGTGCATGTACATGTTTTTATATTCCTTTTTGTCTTCTACACTACATTTATTGTCCCACAATTAAAGAATATGCACACTCCATGCTTCACAATATATAATTTCATCACACTTGGCAGATGGATTGTTCAGAGAAAGATGTTACAGAAAAAGGTCAAAGGGTAAAAAGTCAGTATTGCTGTTACTGTAAGAATAACCCAATTGAACCACTTATGTTTTATTAACCCATACAAAATATTAAATAGCTCATTTTATTACACAATTCCCATGATATACGGTTTTGGTTTTTCATTGATGGAACAATATGATATGCAATATTTCCTCATGTTGCATGGGCCATCTTATATCCCATGGTCCTGGTATCATTGACGTTTATATGACATCAGAACATTAAGTTTTTAGCATTATACAGTTGAAGTGGCATTTGAATTTTCTAAAACAAAAATTAAATTAAGTTTTCCTCAAAATCATTTAACAGAATGATTAAATACCTTTGTTTGATGAATTTGAGTTTTGATAAACTGGTAAACCTATAATATTGAACTTTGCTTCATGTTGTTCATATTTACCTCCACAAAGATTTATAGTTGTATGATATTGTACTCTTGAGTATGTAAGGCACAGTATTGTACACTGGAGTATTTAAGGCACAATATCGTACTCCGGAGTATGTAAGGCATGCAATTGTACTCTGGTGTATGTAAGGCATGCTTCTGTACTCTGGAGTACATAAGACACAGTATTGTCCTCTGGAGTATGTAAGGCACACTATTGTACTCTAGAGTATGTAAGGTACACTGTTGTACTCTGGAGTACATAAGACACTGTTGTACTTTGGAGTATTTAAGGCACACTATTGTACTCTGGAGTATGTAAGGCATAGTATTGTACTCTGGAGTATGTAAGGCACAGTATACTCCATGGTATACGAGGCACAATATTTAAATTTGGAGTATGCATGATATTTTACTCTGGAGCATATGTATGTATGTATGTATGTATGGATGCATGCATGCATGTATGTATATCACTTTCTTTTTCATTTGTATAAATAATGTACTATTAGCTTTTTTTAATTTAAAGAATTTGTAAAATTGCATTTTCTCTTTTCCTTTTAGTCCTTGTTCTCCACCACTGCTTTTGGATTGGGTGGGAAGTACTTTGCCTTCTATGAAGAGGCTGGTGTTGGAGTTCAGTGGAACAATGTTTATGTTTCACCCATGGAAGATGATGACTTTAACCTGCTTATGGTGGTTTTGATGATGATTTTTGATGCCTTTCTGTACTGTATCCTGGCTTGGTACATTGAGAATGTCTTCCCAGGTAAGTCATTGAAACTAATAGTTTGGTTGGGAATTAAGAGTTTGGATAGTATAACAGTATAGCCTTAGGTTTCAGCATGTGAGGACCTGAGTTGAATCATCTTTGCTATAATTTGTAAGGTTTGCTTGTCTTATGTCCTTTAGCCAAGTCTGATTCGGCAGATAGACATATAGAATCCATCATATGCGTTGGTGTGGGAAAGGCAAATTGCACCCATGGGGCATGATTTGTTGGCAGCAATGAAGCACCTGCTAAGTTCATGCCCACAGATTCTGATCCCTTGTGTGGGATTTCTGTCTCCCACTATAATGAATTTTTTTGTTTGTTTATTTTCAAACTCGTAAAAAGGAGTAGGAGTAAGATGGTAAGATGACTTCTGGAGTATTATCTGAAAGTTCCTTAGTCATTAAACTGAGCATATGGAGTTAAATTTACAAAGAAAGAATTGGTAATAAAGTATAAATTCTGTTTATAAGCCAGCAAAATTTTCCATGTTAACATTAAGCCCTCTTGAAACAATTTAGTTATTCATAACATCTTAAACATAATAGCCTCACCTAAAGTGTCACCAAGTGCATTGTATCCCAGACCTCACCAGGTCAAACAGTCAGTTGTATAAGGAAACTGAGATAATGGGTATCACTTTTACTAGTGGTAAAAATGGGATGTTTAAGTCTGTCAGAGTTTTTTACTTTTTACAAACAAGTAATTCATAAACTCTGAGCTGTTTATTTTGTTTGTTCATTGATTGATTGATTGATTCATTCATTCATTCTGTCAGTCAGTCAATCAATCATTCATTCAGTCATTTAGTCATTAATTCATTCCAGGATCCTATGGCTTGCCAAAGCCCTGGTATTTCCCATTCACAAAGTCATACTGGTGTGGAGGCCATGCTAAAGTCCAGGAACATGAATGTCCCAACCTCCTTGACTGGTGTCGGCGAAGCAGGGCAGGATACCTGTCTGTCATGGAGGAGGATCAAGCTTGTGCCATGGAAAGGGAGCCAGGTTAGTTGCAAGTGAAGTTTCAGTGGTTTATTGACATATACACATTTGTAATGTAGCAAACATTTAGTCAAGAATTACTAAAGGTTTCCTGATGTCACACTGTTGTAAGGTTATTTTGCATTTCTGCAGACACTCATATTTTTAACTCCTGAAAGAAAGATTAATGAAATTCACAGTTATTTAATTTTAGGGGTGTTCCATTTAAACATAAATGGTACCCATGGAATGCAGTTTTTCAAAATATATGGTAAGGTACTCTGATTACTCCGAGCTCATGTGATAATGATACCTTATTTTCATTGCATCTATAGGCAACTACTCCACATTATAAGTGCCTTCCCGGGGTCCCATGTGGATATTACTGGAACAGCCCTTTTGTGATGGATTCTTTGTTTCCAATTCCACAAAAATGCAAATATATATAGCAGCATGTGGAATTTTCTGTTTTGTTCACATAAACCGCGATGATTATTGATTTCTCACACCATAGACCATATTTTAAATTTCTACTAATTACACACAGACAAAAGTTGCAGGGTCAAAGGCATTAATTTCACTGAAAGATGTAAAGAAATCAACATCTGTAGGACATGCTTTTGCTTTCATCACATTATGTCATGTGTGATCTTGTCTATCCTAAGGATTGGTTTGTTTAGTTTGATATTTCACCAAACAATGAAACAGGTTATTTGGTGTCATGGAAATGGGAGTAAGATGCCTTGACCAATAGCACAGCAAGCTAGCTGACTCAGACTGATCCAGTGGTAGGATTTGAACCTGAACCCTTTTTTCAGGCAAGAGTATGGAATGCTAACCATTGAGCTACCATGGCTCCTGCCTCCATTAGTTGTCTCTAATAGCATGCAGAAGGGTGTATTGGACCTATTTTACATACCCTGAGTCTGCAGGGGACCTCAAAGAAGCAAAAGTGGTAGGATCGATGGAAGACAATAGTTCATACATCACCATGGTGTCTACTTCATTTACCCCAAGAATAATTTCAAGATAAATCAGTATTGTGGGTGTGAAAAAAATTAAGTTTAATTTCATTTTATTTTTATGTCTTTCAGAGTATGCCAACAGTTTTGAGATGGAACCATCTCATCTGCCCCTTGGTGTGAAGATTGAAAATTTAACAAAGGTAAGACAAAGAGATGGATCTATCTCATCTGCCACTTGGTGTGAAAAAATTTAACAAAGGTAAGACAAAGAGATGAAACCATCTCATCTACCTCTAGATGTGAGAAAATTTAACCAAGGTGGGACAAAGAGATGGAACCATCTCATCTGCCCCTTGGTGTAAAGATGGAAAACTTTAAAAAGGTAAGACAAATAGATGGAACCATCTTATCTGCCTCTTGGTGTGAGAAAATTTAACTTAGGTAAGACAGAGATGGAACCAATGTTATGATGGCAGAAGATGCTAAACACATTAAGTTTAGCAACAACTCAGTGAATTATGAATGAGTCAATGAATTGAAGGTGAGGTTGGTTGAAATTATAGCCTTGTCTGTTTTGCACTAGATATTATAAGAATTCTGCAGTATAACTCTTATTAGAGTTTGCAATAGAGTTTTGCAATCCACTGAAACATTGTTAAACTGTAACCAGTGATGTTTTGTCATTCACTCAGATGTTAAGTTGGATATGACATGATGCCATCTGATACTACGGGTGCATTTAGAAAGTACCAGTTACATAATAAATCTCTTGCCAAGTTATTATTGTAGTGTGCATTCATAAAAACAAACCGCAAAAATAAGAAACAAGATGTGCAAACAAAATCAGCAGTGATAAATTATTTGTTATTGTCATTTTAGATGGAAAAATATGGTTGGTTTTGGAGATAGATACAATGAATTTACAGTTGGTAATTATGATTCCTGATGAAGCATAATATGTGCATTATAATTGGGTTGTAATGAATTAAGGATGTGACAGATTACTTTGATAGGCACTGAGAGAATTGTTATTTACTGTGGGTTTTTTTAATCACTGTAATGAGTTCGATACCAAAGAGATGAGAAAGAAGGAAAGTATTTGTCAGGGCAGTACTAGTGAAGCAAGCATATCTTATTATGTAGTGGACCAGCTGAAAATTTTGGAGATATCTTACAAATTATTAATGGTACCAGTCTACAAGAAGCACATTCTGCAGTCTCATGAGATATCTGTAATACCATGCTGTATCTGTCAGTGTGCATGCGATCATGAGCTGTTGACTGTGTTTGTCAGTGTGCCTGTGATCATGAGCTGTTGGCTGTGTCTGTCAGTGTGCCTGTGATCATGAGCTGTTTTCTGTGTTTGTCAATGTGCATGTGATCATGAGCTGTTGGCTGTGTTTGTCAGTTTGCCTGTGATCATGAGCTGCTGGCTGTGTTTGTCAGTTTGCCTGTGATAATGAGCTGATCTTTGACCTATTTTATATTAGCTTACTTCATAATGTCATTGTGCAGGTGTACAAGACAGGGAAGAAGCTTGCAGTGAAAAACCTCAGTCTGCGGCTGTATGAGGGACAGATCACATCTTTTCTTGGTCATAATGGAGCAGGCAAGACAACAACCATGTATGTATAATACATATAATTCCATCTGTGTTCACTTGAGAGGTGTGGAATATAAGTGATGTTTTGCCATAGGAGTTTGGGGGTGAACTAAGGACCCAGCAAGGAAGCATATATATATATATATAGAGAGAGAGAGAGAGAGAGAGAGAGAGAGAGAGAGAAAACATTTTGTTTAAAATGAGTTTCCACACCTCTGGTAAATTTAATGCTATTTCTCAAAATGTTGGTCATTCTGTCTTCATAGTGGTTAATGTATTTATATTCTTGGAATTTGTGAGAATGAATATTTTAGCAACAGTTTGTTCTTTTGCATAAGAGGTTGATAGACTCCGCAGTATTATACATGTAAGATATTTATCTGGCTCCAGTTTCATTAAGCATCTCAAATTGTTATTTAGTGTCATTGTTAGTATTTTTTAGTATGATTATACCTATTCTTGTATCACTACCTTATTTTTGTATCATTGCACCTGTTATTTCTGTATCATTCTATGTTATTTTTGTATCATTGTACCTGTTATTTTTATATCATTGTTCTTGTTATTTTTTATAATTTTTCTTGTTATTTTTGTATCATTGCACCTGTTATTTCTGTATCGTTATATCTCATATTTTTGTGAGTATCATTGCTTACTGTTGTAATGTACTATTTGTTTCAGTAATGAAACAAATGCATGGTGATTATTTCTCAAACATTCTATAGCAGGACCCAAAATGATGTTATTGATAGTTACATATGAGACTGTTTGTATGACAGTAGCAGTGTCATGTGCAGTTTAAAAAGAGGTATAATTTTGCAGACAATAACAGAAGTTAGTGACTGCAGTGCTGCACATCTTTTTTTAATAAATGCCAGTTTTATTTTGTTTCATCTGTAGAACAATATTTCTCATTAACATTTTATTTTACAAGTTTACCAAATATTTTTACACGATGCATCATTCTTATAGGTCAATCCTGACAGGCTTGTTTCCTCCAACATCTGGATCAGCCACCATATATGGTCATGATATTAGAATGGACATGGAAGTCATTAGACAGGGCCTTGGCATGTGTCCCCAGCACAACGTTCTTTTTGACAAGTATATCTTCTATTTTTTAATTTGCCTTGGTGGTTTTTAAACGTAATGTTAGCATCCATTCTGAAATTATTCTCATAGTCTGAATTATTCCCATCATCTTTTTAGTGAAAGATAGTGAGAAATATCACAAAGCAAGGTAATGGATTAGATTCAAACATGTGAATTATTTAGCATGATGGCATGTTGTGAATATTACGGGGTATCAGTATTCCAATTGACACTTCATCAAAGGTAGGTACAAGTGACACACCTTTGCATAATATCAGAAGTCAGTTGGGGTAAAAATATGTATTGCTCAGTAAGGTGTTAATTCAGACTCATTGTAAAAGTTATGCAAGAATTTGGTCTTGATTTACGGTAAGCAAACACATTTATATAACATACCTAAAGTCTGTCATTTCTCTGTTTTCTAATTTCTTATACATGGAGACCATTTTACTCTGAATCATTCCTAACCTTTTGGAGCTCATTATTTGTAACGGCAGGCAAAGTGTCAGTTGATCTGTTTTGGTGGCATTCGTGAAAAGTGGCATTTTGGCACCTACATTCGGAAATTTGGGAAGGGGTTCTAATGTTTATGTGTAATGTTATTTGTTCCTTGGGTCATTAAATTTGTGGTCTGTAATAATCTTAAAATCCACAAAAAACTAGAACCTCATAAAAACTTAAGAACTGACAACTCATTACACTCTCAATATAATGATGTCTGTGGTGGTTTTAAAGTACATTGCCTCATTATAAGGTTGCCTCATTGTGAATTCACTGAGCAATATTCTATAATTATAATACAGTACATGAGAACCAACGAGTACACTACCTTAGTTGTGGCTGACATATAATGAATACACAGCACAGCACTCAGTGCTGTCTATGGAAGTCATAGAGTATACCTCTTTATAATGGGCTACCGTCTAATGAATTTCACAGTACTCAGTGCTGTTCATGGGAGTCACAGAGTAGATCACTTTATAATGATTTGATTTTTAATGAATTCACAGTACAGTACTCTGTGTTGTCCGTGGGAGCCATAGAGTATACCACTTTATAATGAAGCAGACTTATAATGAATTTACAGTACAGTACTCATTATAATGCTGTCCATGGGATCCATAGAATAAATCACTTTACAATGGGCTGATTTTTAATTAATTCACAGTACAGTACTTAGTGCTGTCTGTGTGAGCCATATAATTACCAGTCTTTATAATGAAGCTAACTTATAATGAATTTACAGTACAGTACTTATGATAATGCTGTCCATGGGAGCCATAGAGTAGGCTTCCTTTAATGAATTCACAGTACAGTACTCAGTGCTGTCCATGGAAGTCATAGAGTATATCACTTTATAATGGGCTACCTTCTTATGAATTTCACAGTACTCAGTCCTGTTCATGGGAGTCACAGAGTAGATCACTTTATAATGATCTGCCTTTTAATGAATTCACAGTACAGTACTCAGTGCTGTCTGTGGGAGCCATAGAATATACCACTTTATAATGGTCTGCCTTTTAATGAATTCACAGTACAGTACTCAGTGCTGTCTTAGGGAGCCATAGAGTATACCACTTTATAATGGGCCTCCTTTTAATGAATTCACAGTACAATACTCAGTGCTGTCTGTGTGAGCCATAGAGTATACCACTTTATAATGATGGTGCCTTATAATGAATTTACAGTACAGTACTCATTATAATGATGTCCATGGGACCCATAGAGTAGACCATCTTTTACTGCAGAATAATAATATAATTAAACTACAGATGGCAACATTTATAATGTGATGTATGCATTCTTTTTGTAATCTGTACTCAGTTACTTCAGTATCAGAAATGTTCGTGGGTGACCAATTTTCGTGGGTTTTGTTGTTGCCCTTAACCACAAATTCAAATACCTATGAAAAATTAGACACATGTGTTGATGACCCGTTCCTGTTTTCTTACAATGTTTTGTTCCTAGATATTAACAAAGCTACTAGTAATTGATAAATCAACAGCAATACTGTAATCTGGCAGTATTATATTAGCTTGTAGATGCGTTTGTTTTATTTCAACCCTTTGAGAAAAGAATTATAAAGTTCCATTGCACACATAGTGATAAGGTGTCCTTTAGCTACTAATTTTGATTCACTGCCTTAAATTGAGATAAGTAAGGATAGAGAGAAATGAGAAAATGTATGAAGTATTCAAACACTGGTAAACCAGAAAAAAAGAGAGAAAGAATAATAAAAAATATTAGTGTAAGAAATTTAAATTTAATACTTAAATCGATCAGAATATTTGAATCCTCCTGAAAGGATCATTTCATTTTATCTATGCATTTTTAATCCTAAGGTGCAGCAAGCCTGCAAAATACTAGAACTATTGCTTGAAGCTTTGTTGTTAACAAAAAACTATCTATATACACTAATTGCAGCCGAATATTAAAGCAACACTTGACTGATTTCAGGACAAAGTCACTGAATCAAACTTGTCAATCAAATCTCATGGTACACATAATGCTTGTCAGGTGAATAATCACCAAATTGCAGAATTAAAAAAGTCCAATTTTCTCAAAGCCACTAAAAATTAGGTTATATTTTTTACTCATTGTCACATGAGCTACAATTATCCATTCAGTGTGAATTGGCTTGATTAATGAGGTTGCAAGGTTCACTTATACAGTGTGCCCATCATTACCATTGACATCTTCCTTTTTTGTGATGGCCTCAGTGACCTATTTAGCATACCAGTTGTGGATGTATAATTTTAATTCTTCTTTGTACTTTTTATTTATTGTCAAGTATAGTTTTTGAAGTTGGTTTGTACATGAAGCTGGCGCAAACAAAGGAGTGATTCCACAGTCTTTCAAACTGGTTGCATCTTAGCACTTTGGTAGTATCAGCTTCCTTTGATGTTCAGCAGACAGATGAAACAATGGTGCAAGTGATTGATCTTGACAGGTGTTTTATTTGTGCTCATAGAGGTGGTTGTATTGTTTTAGTGTTGTTGGCCACATTGGCTTCCATTTATGTTATTCATTCTGATGAAACCACAGTGTAAGTACTGAACTTGTTAGGCCTTTGATTTATGCTGATACATGTTGTAGTATTATTTTGATCATTTAACAGACTGCCTTTTGCATCCAAATAGTTTTATTCTTTTGTATTTGTTAGTTTGGGTTTTTGTAGAGGGTAGACCATGAAATGAAATACTTGCTAATATGTCAACTTTAACAGAGAAAACCTCATATTGAAGTATCCATGAAAATGTCTTTAAAAAATTTTATGAAAATTGAGCCCCATGAAAATAAATGATACTACAGTATGATTGAATGATATATCTAGGTAGTTAAACATACTGTAAATCGTAATAACTTTGTCATTACAATTTTTGCAGTTTGAAATTCAATTAATTCAGTGCATTATTGAGCAAAAAATTTTGTAAATTGCTCATGTGCAGAACAAACACTTCACTCCTTCACTATAAGGTCATGGTTCCTTTTATAAGGCAGGTGTGACCATTCTTGGGGCAGATGGTCATTGACTACCATTATTTTGCCTGATATCTTGACAAAATTCTTTTCTAACACAATGGACAGGAGCAAGAATGGTAATACAAGTATGTAGTTTTGAATCAATGAATTTTGTCTTTCTTTCATAAATATCTTATGTCAGTGTGGTATTATCTTAAAAGTATTCAGCATTCACTGCAGACAAGATTCTAAAGAAATTATTTTCTGCACTGTAGAAGCCTTGTTTATCTTATGAACTCTTCAATGGAGTTAATATTGTGATCATGTATTATACAGTTTTTCCATTGACCTGAGCTTTTCCTACTTTTTCTTATCTTTTTATCAATCAGTAGATGTTACCTATATTTCTCACAGGTATTTTAATTGAAATTCTGTAAAATTCCAGGTTGACAGTAGAGGAGCATCTTTGGTTCTATTCCAGACTGAAGGGGATGAAAACAAGTGACATGAATCAGGAAATGGAGATGTAAGTGTTTCCTAGTTTTGTTTCACTTGTATGTAGAATCCCCCCTAGTCCAGTATTCAAGAAACACCTCAGACACTTGTATGTAGAATCCCACCTAGTCCAGTATTCAGGAAACTCCTCACTTATATGTAGAATTCCACCTAGAAAACTCCTCAGTCACTTGTATGTAGAATCCCACCTACTTCAGTATTCAGGAAACTCCTCAGACACTTGTATGTAGAATCTCACCTAGTGCAGTATTCAGGAAACTCCTCACTTGAATGTAGAATCCCATCTAGTCCAGTATTTAGGAAACTCCTCACTTGATTGTAGAATCCCACCTAGTCCAGTATTCAGGAAACTCCTCACTTGTATGTAGAATCCCACCTAGTCCAGTATTCAGGAAACTCCTCAGACACTTGTACGTAGAATCCCACCTAGTCCAGTATTTAGGAAACTCCTTATTTGCATGTAGAATTCCACCTTGTTCAGTATTCAGGAAACTCCTCACTTGAATGTAAAATTCCACCTAGTCCAGTATTCAGGAAACTCCTCAGACACTTGTATGTAAATCTCACCTAGTTCAGTATTTAGGAAACTCCTCACTTGTATGTAGAATCCCACCTAGTCCAGTATTCAGGAAACTCCTCACTTGTATGTAGAATCCCACCTAGTCCAGTATTCAGGAAACTCCACACTTCTATGTAGAATCCCACCTAGTCCAGTATTCAGGAAACTCCTTGTATTTAGAATCCCACCTAGTCCAGTATTCAGGAAACTCCTCACTTGTATGTAGAATCCCACCTAGTCCAGTATTCAGGAAACTCATGTGTATGTAGAATCTCACCTAGTCCAGTATTCAGGAAACTCCTCACTTGTATGTAGAATCCCACCTAATCCAGTATTTAGGAAACTCCTTTCTTGAATGTAGAATCCCACCTAGTCCAGTATTAGATGTTACATTGAGATAGATGGTGGAGGTGAAAGATGCAGTCATCAAAATCACAGTTCTTTTGATCAGCAGCTTTGGTTTAGAGCTAGTCTGTCTTGAATTGTGCTCAGTTTGTTTTATGAATTCAATTCAGATAGTTCCAAGCTGTTTGGATTCCTGTTGGTAATTGTAGACACAGGTCTAATGGCAGGTACAGATTAATCACAGAATCTGTAAATATTTATGGAAACAAAAGATGGATTTTCCTAGAGATAGGGTAATCAGCATGACACAGATGCAGAGCCTGCACTTTATAGCCATTCCAAGTTGCACATGTAGTTCGTTAGAGTAATTGGTAGAACAAACAGCAAAAACCCAGATCTGCCAGCAAACTGTTCAACTGCAGATCAGGGTCTCTGTTGACTGCAGTAGGACTTCTAAGTGAATACTTACAGTAAATTTATCAAACTATTTCCTATTTATTTTGAAAATAAACTTTTTGAAAGGGTATCAAAGCTTCAGAGTTAATTGAAAGTTGAAAGTAGACTTTTCAAATAATTTCAGGATGATTGAGGATCTTGGATTACCAAAGAAACGGCACAGCCAGGTTGACTGTCTGTCTGGAGGAATGCAGAGGAAGTTGTCAGTTGCCATAGCATTTGTAGGTGGGTCTCGGACTGTTATTTTGGATGAACCAACAGCAGGTGTGGATCCCTACGCTCGACGTGCTATATGGGATCTTCTGATCAAGTACAAGAGTGGACGCACAATTCTGTTGTCAACACATCATATGGACGAGGCAGATTTCCTTGGAGACAGGATAGCTATCATTTCTAATGGACAGCTTAAGTGCTGTGGATCCCCCCTTTTCCTGAAGAACACATTTGGAGAGGGTTATCATCTGTACCTTGTGAAAAAGGAGTCAGAAGAAGGTAATTATTGTAAACAAACCAATTCTTTTATACAGCAGAGGGAGATGAGGGACTCTGTACCCAAGAAGCACTAATCGGTTGGTCAACTCTTTGCAACTCGGCAGGGAATTATGTTTATATTACCGTTATTCAACAAGCTAGTTATCAGTTTAAAAGCTACTAGTAATTGATAAATCAACAGCAATACTGTAATCTGGCAGTATTATATTAGCTTGTAGATGCGTTTGTTTTATTTCAACCCTTTGAGAAAAGAATTATAAAGTTCCATTGCACACATAGTGATAAGGTGTCCTTTAGCTACTAATTTTGACTCACTGCCTCTCACGGACTCTCTTACTATAAAGCCCCTCATTATACTGCTGCTCCACTTTTAGCAATGGTATGATCGTGATCACTTCAAATTGATTCAAGTTTGTTTTATCACTTCTGTTTAATAAGTTTCATTTCATTTTCATAATTCACAAAAGTTGGATAGTAATGTGATTTCACTTATTAAATGCTTTAGTTTAGTGAGTTTATAAAAATTGCACTGTTAAGACACAGCTTTGCTAGAACATACCCCCAATATAAAATTCCTTCACTTTTAACACCGGTCATTTTATGATTCCTGTGAACAGCATCATAATGACAGAACACTGTAATTGAATAGTAATTCCATGGCATAGATCACATCTCTGATTTCCTTGCATTACTCCTGGTGTCAGTGTCGGCATCAGCACAAACTTAGGCAGCAGTTTGGGATGGGTTTCACAGCACTTAACGCCAGTGTAGCGGGATGAAGGAACTAAATTTGTATCTTCACATTAGTTAACCTGTTTACTGAAGATTTTGTGTTTAGCTCCACATTTTTTTTTTATACACCTGCCTTAGGGCAGAATATATTATGTTACAATGCTGCCTATCCATCCATCTATTAACCAATTTCATTTCTGCACAGTAATTTGAGTTGTGCACCATCTACAGTTACCAAACCCAGTGGAGTATGGGAGAACCCCTTGATTTAGGGTCAACAGGTTAAAGACCATGGTCTCAATAACATAAAGAGAAAAAAGGTTTCTGCCAAATAACTTGAGTTCTCCATCATCAGTACTTGCCAAACTTTGAGGGTGGCTTGTCTTTGGGGTATGGTAAGAAAGAATAAGAATGATTTCTGCACAGTAACATTAATTCTGCATAACATAACTCAATTAAACTTTGTAGATGGGTTGGTACAAGATAGAAAAATGTTGAAATTGAGGTCTGAAGGTCAAAGGACAAGGTAACCATGACAAAAAGAAGATTCCCACACAATAACATTTTCTACAGCACAGACATGGACCATACTTTGTTATGGTTTGAAATCAGGGTAAGGAAAGAGCCTATTGATTTCATGTTCAGAGGTCAGGGTCAGTATGACCCAAAAAATAAAGAAAAACTGCATTATGCACAAAAATTCTGAAGAATATTAAAACATGTCAGATGAATGGTACCCTTGTTGCACCCGTTTTACATAACTTTTTATCTGGAATCATTTAACTCGGAGATGCATCTTTATGGACACTTTTCCTTCATCAAAAAGTATCCGTATTCAAAAAAAGAAGGCTCTGTGACCTTATAGTTCATGCCTCAATTACTTTTTGTGAAACTTTTTGTTTAAAGTTAATTTATTTGGCATGGTTTATGTTGTAATAATGAAACTTGATAATTGGATGCACCTCTGTTTATACTTCACCTTACAACCAAAGAAGGTCACTGTGACCTTCATTTTTACTAATATGTGTTTAAGTATTTGTGTTTATGACGACGTAGATTCTTTCATGCAATATACACCATAACCTGGAACTGTATTGACTCAGTGGTTAGCATGCCAAACACAAGACTGAAAGGGTGCAGGTTCAAATCCTACCATCAATCTGGTGAATCGTCAGCTGCCATGGTGTGTCCTTGGGAAAGGCACTTTAGTCCAGTTGCCTCAGTACTTGTGTTGCTGTACTATAAAGCCCCAAACCATTGCCTACTCTGAAGACCCTTTCCAATGAATGTTTTTTAATTTGTTGGTTTTGTTTGTTTTAATTGCATTTTTAGTATATTATTGGCTATGTCAAGCTGAGGAAACAGAATCTCAGTGCCTGTCTCAACTGACTTGCATCTTTTGACTAGACTAGTGTAGTTTGAAGTAGGAATTAATATGTTTATGCATTTGTAAACTTTCTGTAATAATGATTGTACATTGTATATTGTGAAGGGTTACAATCAACCCGTTAAATGTGTATTGTATTTGTGAATGGGGAAAGGAATTAGATGAATGGGCTTTATGCTTTTCATGTGTAGTTGAATCATTCGTGGCCTAATTTAGGTAATTATTGATGCATCAGCTTGTGTTCCTGGTTGTGTCTCCTAGATCAGGGTCAGTGTGACCAAAAAAAAAAAGAAAAACTGCTTTATGCACAAAAATTCAGAAGAATATTAAACGTGGTGGATGAACGGTACCCTTGTTGCACCCAGTTTACATACTTTATACCTGGAATCATTTAACTTAGAGAGGAGATGCATCTTGATGGACACTTCTTCCTCATCAAAAAGTATCCCTATTTTGAAAATGAGGACTCGCTGACTATTAGCAAACAAAATCTGGCTTTTGTGGGGTGGACAGTAATAATAGCTATTGAAGCACATTTTAGCGATGATTTACATGAAATACAGAAAAAAACAATAATCACTATTTTTATTGAACTCATTATAGTGCTTTTGATATCATGGAAAACTGTTTTTATTATGTCTTTTATTCCCTGTCACAGTCTGTATGTAAATATGCATACGCATGTATGTATACAGGTCAGTGGTATGCATGTCATCACAATATTATCTGTATAACCAATTAGAAGTTGAAATTTTAAATATTATTTTGTTATTAGACAAATCCACATTTTGGTGTCAGGATCACTTTAGTCAGAATTGTATTCTGCAGGAATAATTAATGTTCACAATGGCTACAGGAGATTCCTTAGAAGCCTCACTGAGATGAGTTTTAAAGTTGATTACACTCTGGTCAAGAAATTTTGTTAAATCATTCTTTGCACAACAAAATATAAAATATTTTATGTTGTTGCATAACATGCCTGATTTTAAGTATGAAAATTTAAATTTGAGAATATAAAAAGCTTGATATATGAGGATGCAAAAATTACACAGTTGATAAAACATACAAGTTTAAATTATATGTTCTCCAAGTTTGCATTAATAATAATAGGACTAAAATAATTAACAAAGTATAGTTCCACTGGTCTTCCATTTAAGGGAAGCAACCCAAATTAAGGTAAATTTATTATATCTTATAATAATTTCCTTTGGATACTGTTCAGCTGATGTTAATACTTCAAACAATAGAATAGAATATTTTTAATAGAAAATCACCATACTGAGTACTAATATATACTTTCTAGAGACATAAAGAAAAAAAATAATTGAAATAATATTATAAGGGATATTTAAAGCAGTCCCTTTACAATTGTAAAATGACCATGAGTAGCAACATGCCAGGAGTTAGTGTACTTCCATCTGATGTTATGTAAATTTACATCACTTCAGCCATTGCTGTTTTCAGATACAATAAACTTTAAGTTTTTTTATTTCTTTTTTCCAGATATACAATCAGCTGATGAACTAGATGACAGTGAAAACTCCCAGTGTTTCCTTGTGTCAAAGTGTCAGGAGTCAAAGGTTACAGAATTTATAAATAAACATGTGATGACAGCCTACGTCAAATCTGATTTACCCAGAGAGTTACACTACATCTTGCCGTATGAAGAGGCCAAAAAGGGGAACTTTGAAAAACTTTTTAATGCCTTTGAATCAGGGGTGGAGGATTTACACATCAGCAGTTTTGGAGTAGCTGACACGACCTTAGAGGAAGTATTTCTAAAGGTCACAGAGACTGCATATCAAGAAGATCAGGGTAGGCTGTTTAGTAACATTAATGTCTGGAAGCATTAGTAGAGTCTTAATAGAGTCATTAATATTGTCTCAACAGAGTCATTAATTGAGTCTTCATAGAGTCATTAATATAGTCTTGATAGAGTCATTAATAGTCTTCATAGAGTCAGTAATAGTGTCTTCATAGAGTCAGTAATAGAGTCTTCATAGAGTCATTAATAGAGTCTTAATATAGTCATTAATAGACTCTTCATAGAGTCATTAATAGTCTTAATATAGTCATTAATAGACTCTTCATAAAGTCAGTAATAGACTCTTCATAAAGTCATTAATAGAGTCTTAATATAGTCATTAATAGACTCTTCATAGAGTCATTAATAGTCTTAATAGAGTCTTAATAGTCATTAATAGAGTCTTAACAGAGTCATTAATAGTGTCTTAATAGAGTCTTAATATAGTTAATAGAGTCTTAATATAGTCATTATTTCTTCTTTAGGTACATTTTACAAATAATAATATAACCACTACCTCACAAATAAAGCCCTCACCAGCTAAGAGATACATTCATGATGTCTTTCAGCTTATTTTGGCCACAAGAATGCTAAGAAGTCATCAAAGGTCATCTGTGCATAGATGTAAAAGTTAGATGAGGTCATCTCCCCAAGGATAAATGGAATGGCACCAAATCCCATCAATCAATCAATTTCTACTTCTGCTTGTACTAGTCAGCATACTCTTTATGGGATCTAACAAACACCAATTGGCTTTGTGCCTTTCTTTAGTGAAGCAATTCGTTTGACTATCATCACCTCATGGAGGTATACTATTTTCTTTCAAAATCTCTTTTTCATCATTGTCGATGAATATTTTGCACTTCAGATATCAAACTTTCTTGCACAGTGGGATAATCCATGCAATAATAATTGCCTATCAAAAGCACATACAGCCAGTGGATCCAGACAAATGAGAGAGCCTAAAAGCATACATATAAGAATATAGACACCACCATATCACTGTATGGCTGAATCAGTGCAGATGGAAAGCTGTCCCCACCAGGCTGAAATCCAGTAGTCTTTCTCACATTTACATACCCACCATTGCACCACTGGCACAGACAAATCATTTAGTTACATCACAAACTATCTGGCCAGTACTGACATAGTATGGTGGTTTATTTGGACTGGTCATGGACAATCTATCATCACAGGTAGACCCTTGTACTTGCTACAGTGATCTTTCCTATACTGAACTTTGGCAGTGGACCTCAGCATGCTCCTTCAGTTACTAGGATTTGGTTCATTTATCTGTTTTCTGCTATACTCAGACTACCAGGCCAGTACTGATGTCATGCAGTGGCCACTTGAACAAGTCCTGTATATTTTGTCACCTCATACAGACCCGAGTACAGGCAGTGGTGATCATTTACTCAATATTGGGTACCAGATTTAGGCAACAGAGGTCAGCTGGCCATGTCTTCATCTCCAGCACAGGCATGACATATGCCATCTAACAAAGAGACTGGGTACAGAATAAGTCTTCTCAGAATACACAGTCCCAGATCAGTAACAGCATCTGACAGCCAGTCATGCCAGGTCCAACCCCATCGCTGTCGAGGATGTCCAACATAATTAGTACCAGATTCGTGAACCATTCTTCAGCACTACTTAGTACCAGATGCATGGAAATATTGCAGCCCAGCACTGGAGGTCCATCACCAATCCTGGCTCTTTTGCAACCCAGTGCCAGCTATGGTGACTCCCTATTCCAAGATACTTAGTACTATTCTGAAACCTTTGGCATCACTCATTAAAAGCCTGGAGATCATCATGTTCTGGTATGGATGAACCCCCAGCTTCATTATAGTGTCATAAAAATATTTTTTGCCAGTTTAGTGGACAGGGCACTTTTGTTCATCCCATCCCTTTGGATGTAACAAATTATTTTAGAAGGCAATGGAGAACCAAATCCCCAGACTTATTGCTTCCTGTTTCGGATTCTTTCAAGTGATGTTCTTGCTGACAAATCCAGTCTATGCTGCCACACTCCATTCGAACTAAAGTCCATTGGACTCCCAGACTCCATTCCACATTTAGCTAATTTGTTCCTTTAACAAAATGTCTATAAGGTAAAAGTACACATGTTTGCAGTAGATTCTGTCATTTGTGCTTGAATTAATGCATGATCTGTGTATAATGCAGTTTAAAGAACACTTTTGCCATTGTAAATCCAACAGAATACAAAAAACTGTGTCATTCTGAAGCTGCCAAGTGGCCCTGGGAAGGTAGCCAGTTTTTCCACTGATATAGGTCCTACCAGGTCACACTGATATAGGTCCTACCAGGTCACACTGATATAGGTCCTACCAGGTCACACTGATATAGGTCCTACCAGGTCACACTGATATAAGTCCTACCAGGTCACACTGATATAAGTCCTACCAGGTCACACTGATATAGGTCTTACCAGGTCACATGATATAGGTCCTACCACACACTGATATAGGTCCTACCAGGTCACACTGATATAGGTCCTACCACACACTGATATAGGTCCTACCACACACTGATATAGGTCCTACCAGGTCACACTGATATAGGTCCTACCACACACTGATATAAGTCCTGCCAGGTCACACTGATATAGGTCCTACCACACACTGATATAGGTCTTACCAGGTCACACTGATATAGGTCCTACCACACACTGATATAGGTCCTACCAGGTCACACTGATATAGGTCCTACCACACACTGATATAGGTCCTACCAGGTCACACTGATATAGGTCCTACCAGGTCACACTGATATAGGTCCTACCAGGTCACACTGATATAGGTCCTACCACACACTGATATAAGTCCTACCAGGTCACACTGATATAGGTCCTACCACACACTGATATAGGTCTACCAGGTCACACTGATATAGGTCCTACCACACACTGATATAGGTCCTACCACACACTGATATAGGTCCTACCAGGTCACACTGATATAGGTCCTACCACACACTGATATAGGTCCTACCAGGTCACACTGATATAGGTCCTACCACACACTGATATAGGTCCTACCAGATCACACTGATATAGGTCCTACCACACACTGATATAGGTCCTACCACACATTGATATAGATACTGCCAGGTCACACTGATATAGGTCCTACCACACACTGATATAGGTCCTACCAGGTCACACTGATATAGGTCCTACCACACACTGATATAGGTCCTACCACACACTGATATAGGTCCTACCAGGTCACACTGAGCACTTTGAAATGAAAGGTCTCTGAGGTAAAAATTGGAGAATGTTATCTCTGACCTTCATCCAGTGACCTGAGCAATGTTGGTTTGGGATAATCCAACTGGTCCAGGATGACAGAGCCTGATCAGAAATATCATCTGTTCTTTATTTGAGTGGTACAGATAAGTGAGCTCTCACTCTTCTTCTTAGAAGTAAGCTTTTGAACAAATTGAATACAGACCTTCCAGAAAGATGAAACTTTTGTCTTTCCCATCTCTTTGTCACATGGACAAAGAGAAGAAACTTATTCCAGTGATGTCCGCTTACCATAGCTAGGTAGCTACACATAACTAGATATTTACCAGTTTAATCTTTTGCTACAGTATGATTGATATCATAATGCATTGCCTCCTGATATCCAGGGGAATCAAAGTGATTACTACTGTTGTATTGAAAAGGTCAGTATAGTATTGATTATTAATACGTGTGCTAGATATTGCCATCATTATGTTTGTGTTCTGATCAATAATTGTGTGAATATGGTCCACAGTTATGAAATAGAATTTGAAAAGTAAAGAGAAACAGGTGAAAGTTGACTGAATGTGACCTCTTCAGCCTAAACCCTAAAATGTTGTAAATAGCGAGTTTAATAGGAGACTACATGATGATTTCCCTCCCTCCCAACCATTTACAATAATGCATACTGGACCCATGGTCACAATTACATCATGCCAGCTTAAATTTGAGAATTAGTGCCCTTCAGAGGTGCCGTATCCTGTGCCTGTATTGCACACAAGCCAGAGGCTGCTTGAGATGCAAATGGGGAGACTTGTACAGGAAATGATGTGACATTTGCTTTCTTTGAGGAAACTTCTATTCCTATGTTCATCAAGTCTCTCTAACAAAAGCTTTGAGTTGACTGAGGTTGTTTTTCATTCTTTGACACTGCAATTGCTTTCTTGCCTCTAAGTCTAGGTGCATGGGGTATACTGACCTCAATTGTCTGTTTTATCGGTCATCTCTGCCGTACACTGCCATATCTGTTGCACCATCCATGCTATTCAGCTGACCACTGCCCCTCAAGCCATCTTCCCAGCATGCTTACTGGTTGACCTTCCAGCCATTCACCCCAACAAGACAAGCCATGTTGCTTGCCTGGCTGCCAATCTACTTGGCAGGCCTGATGTCGATGGCATCTCAAGTGAGTACAGAATGCAGTGGTCATGCACAGAGGTGCACAGCCCATATTCCAGGTAATGCCCTGATGGCTTTCTCCACTAGTCCTCACAAAGGTCTCATCATTCTTTGACTTTGCTGTTAATGCCCTTTGATATGCCATTGCTTTTTGGTAAAGCAGTCAGTCCAATGACTGCCTCTGCATCATATTGCCTATAACAGCATTTAGGTCACAGTAGTCATAGCGACAATAAAAAAATTATGTTTTGGCAAAAGGAGAGAAGGTCAAACACCAGCCAACAGCAGCAGTTTTGACCGCAATATAATTTCAGGCAGTAGCAGACCATGACAATATTGGAGACATTCTAATAAAAGGGATAGGAAGCAAGGTATCACCTTCCCCAAGACTCGAAACGGTCATCTATGACTTGCCACTTTAACTGCCTGCTGTCATCTTACCTGTAGTAGCAAGACTCTGTAACTTTCATTTGTTTCAGTGTAATTTTATGTTGGTAAGGCTATGAAGGGCTTAAATTTCCAGTATTATACATCATTGTTTACAGGCATTATTGTCACTGAAAACCCATCCTCTTGACTTTGGTCCCGGCAGTCTAACTTTACCAAGCATCGTTTGTTTTCAGTCAGGTTTGATATGCAGTTTTATGTTGATGATGCCTTGGATGAGTTTGATTTCTGGTGTAATTACATGTCATCATTCACCGAATTCATTGCCTCACAAGCCCTCAGCAAACAAATAAAAGTGGTTTTCGCAGCATACTTGTATGAATCATTTGGGATTTAGCATTTGGAATCTGTTAAATTTTATAATTTTAGCATTAGTTTCTTCTAACCAATCCATTATCAGTTTATAAACTATTAATTTGGTTGCACAATGTTTTGTCAAAACAGAGGCTATTTTTATCCATGTGCTTTCAAACAAGCATAGGAATATTATTGTACAGATCACCCATCCATACATGTGTACACATACTTGCATTGTCACACTGCTGGTATGTTAGACATACAAAATAAATTATTTATATACATTGCTTGATTGATTGTCCTTGAATTCCCCCTAAACATTAGAACTTGATATCTGAAACTTATGTGACTGATAATTCCATGTGTGTAGATTGTGCTAACACATTGGAATTGTGATGAGAGTCTGCTGTCAAAAATGGCCACCATTGGCAAAAATAGATAAAGCCCTTAAATGAATTCTCCGGAACTGACCAAACTTGATAGAGCATCCAGGCTTTGTTTGAGACCACCAAGTGCAAATAAGTCCAGTCCTTTGCAATGCACCCAGGTCTGACAGCTAAAGTTCCATTAAACCATGTCAAAAGTCCAGTCCTTTGCAATGCACACAGGTCTGACAGCTGAAAGTTTTATTAAAGCATGTCATAAGTCTAGTCATTTACAATGCATCCAGGTCTGACAGCTGAAAGATTTATAAAAGCATGTTTTACATGTCTGATTTTAATATTGGTTTATTTAGTAAAGTGTTATTTTTTTAAGGTCTCTTTATATATATTTTTGCAATGTTGTAATGACTGACTTTATTTGACTTTGGCATATTAATTAATACAAATTTTGAATCGTTATTGAATACTACTCTTTCTTATTTTATACATCTTTTTTTTCTCATCAATTTTGATGGCTAGATCTAATTGTTTAGTAATGTGACTGGCCATAGCAGAAAAAAACTGCAAGCTATAAAATTAAATGTTGGAAGGTCTTAATGCACATGATAGCAGTTCATTATTGAATTTCAACAGCTGTAGGGCTTGTGGTTTGTCAGTTCTGGACTTGTGGCTTGTCAATTTTGGACTTGTGACTTGTCAATTCTGGACTTGTATCTTGTCAATTTTGGACTTGTGGCTTGTCAATTTTGGACTTCTGGCTTGTCAATTCTGGACTTGTGGCTTGTCAGTTTTGGACTTGTGGCTTGTCAATTCTGGACTTCTGGCTTGTCAATTCTGGACTTGTGGCTTGTCAGTTTTGGACTTGTGGCTTGTCAATTCTGGACTTGTGGCTTGTCAATTCTGAGAACAATTGATTTTAACATGGAATATTTGGAAAGATTTATTACAATGCCATGACGTAATAGGGTATAAACTTGTATGGTATCCAAATGATTCAGTTTATTAGTTGTGATGAGAACAATTTCTTGTTAAGTAGCAGTAGTAGTGGTATTAATAGTGGTGAAGGTAGAATTAGTAGTAGCAATACTAGATATAGTAGACAACATTTGGGCTTGACCAGCATGGAGACTCTTGTTGATGAATTTTTCCTTTGTGTATAGCATATAACTTGTCATGCATCAAGGATCAATTTTCGTTCTTAGTTGCTGATTAATAGATAAAAAAGAAAGATAGTTATCATCATGGTGGTAATAGTAGTGGTGCTGGTGTTGGTGGTGGCAGTAATGGTAATAATAGTTGTTGCAGTAACATAAACAGTTGAAGTAGCACTTTGATGTTATCCATAAGTGTGTTTCAGAGTTCACTGCAAGATCTTGACCAGTAGTATTTAGAAGTATTTAAGTTTTGTTTTATTATTGCAGCTAAGAGTGAAGGTAGACCCATTGAAGCTAAAAGTACTCAGCCAAAAGTGAATGAGCCCAGGACAGTAGCTGACTCAGCATCAGGGGATGGAAATGTGCCTCTCTCAGATATGCTAGATCAGGCTTGTGGAGGCCAATCAGAAGCTGATGTGCCCAAATCAGCCAATCAGGGTGCAGAAAATGAGCTTGAACTTGGTCACATGACTGAAAATATTACCGTGGCTTCAGTGGCTGAAGCCTCAATAAGGGAAATAACTACAGAGAATTTAAATGTGGTGGAGAACAGAGGAAACCCAAAACAGAGAAGTCCTATTAAAAATCAAAGTATGAAATATTTCATTTACATTTTCGGAATTTGCTGAGCATTTAAATTGTGATGAGAAGTTTGACATGCTGATAATATATTATTTAGGATGATAAAATAATTACTATAATATTATCATAGTAGTCTACAAAACATTTTCTTCAAGTAGGTATAACCTCGAAATTTACTGAAAATATTTTGAATCTTTAAAATTAGAACTAATAATTGGTAATATTATTTACCTGATCTTGTTTATTTTGACCAAGTAAAGCACAAATTTCCAGATGGATTACAGGTACTTGGATAGTATTAAGTATGTGACTTGTTTACACTACTAAGTTAAACACTAAACACTTCTAAAATCCTTTCTTGATTTTAGAAGTGTTTAGGTCCAAGTATACTTGATACCAGTTTTGCATATTGATTTCTGTTTATCTTAGCATCATCTGCCACAATTTTATACTGATAATATTGGAATTTTCTGTATCTGATAAGGTCAGTAAAGTTATTATTAATTTGGTGAAGAAGCTTTTAGAAGATTTGGATTGTGCACCAAGATGTAACTAGCATGTTAAAAGATTACATTATTATTATGTGTATATTGATGAGTTTGATCCCCTTGCCAGCTAAGTTGGGAATCATTATTGTCTTTGCCCATTTATGTATTTATTTTTTTGTATGATTGTGATTTCTTTCATGCATTTGTTTGTTATGCCATCAGTGTCTTGGACCCTTACTCATGAAATTTGAGTTGGGAATCCATCTTGAGGACAGTAAATCAGTCATTCCACTTTTTCATGATTCTGTCTTCAAGCACAGCTGAGGAAATTGATTCTTACTCTGAAGTCAGTTGATGTGCTTATTAACATTTGTCATTCAGGAAGGTGTCGAGCTTCAATGTTATTTTTAGCACTGATGTTTCAAAAGAAACATTAATTTCAGAATGATAGTGGTTTATGCTGTCACAAAACAAAGTTATCAAACTAATAAGATATTTACTTTGTGAAAAATGAATTTTGGACTTGTAATATGGACTGAGAAACATAATGGGGTTAGGTTGGGATATTTTCATGTAAAATTGGTTTCTACTGGTAGATAAAGAAAACCATGTAAAATTTGTATTTTAGGTTGGGATATTTTCATGTAAAATTGGTTTCTACTGGTAGATAAAGAAAACCGTGTAAAATTTGTAATTTAGGTTGGGATATTCAATGTAAAATTGGTTTCTACTGGTAGATAAAGAAAACCATGTAACATTTGTATTTTAGGCTGGGATATTTTCATGTAAAATTGGTTTCTACTGGTATATAAAGAAAACCACCTTGTAAAATTTGTATTTTCACTGTTCTTTGATGCAGTACATAGAATAGAATTCTGTCAGAGTAGCACATAGCTGACTTGTTTAATGAAAGTACTATTATGCTATGCTAAAATGCATTGATCTTTGCAAGAAAAGGAGTATGCAAAACAGATTATGCATCATAACTTTTGATCTGCAATGCCAGAAGTGTGTTTTCCTAACTCAGAAATGACATTGATTGTCACAGAATATGCATTTTTTAAATGTGCTGCAAATGTCTTCCTTTCTGATTCATCTACTGCAAAAATTTAGAAATAAAAATTTGATACTACTCTTTATTCTAAGTTGGTAAATAAGTAAATTGCTGCTTAACAATGCCAAGAAAACACACAGCTTCATAGTCATAGGAATTCTTCATAATTTGTACTGACTTTTTTACCATATTTTGTCTTTTCCCTTGTTTTTGGGGGCTTGATTAGACAGTTTGATCAAACTGTTACAGTTGAGATTAGAGCCAAAATACCTTGTCAGGCAAAACAGTAATTGCTCTGAGAGGTATAATATCTTGGCAAAGGAAAATTTGCATCAGATTTTGATGGCTGACCAGTGTAAAATCCCCTTAAATTATATATATGAATATTGCCACATTATCCACACACAAACACACAGACACACACACACACAACATAATGTCTCATGGCAATAAAACTATATATACTGTGTCCAAAAATATTTTAATATCAGTATAACTGAGATTTAAGTCATTTTTTTAACCTCCTTCCAGGAGTGTCATGGGAGGAATGCAAAAATAATGCATACCTTGCAAATAGTTACCATATGGACAAGTATTATACAAAGTTTGGTGAAATTCTGTCCTGTAATTACCACAAATATTCTACCATATTTGGTGAAATTGTAACCTTTGGTTTAGGAAATAGAGTGACAGACAGATGAATAGATAAATAAACAGATGGATATGAAAGACATTATAATAATATCCCTAACACTTTTGTAGCATTTGTTTGGATTAGCCTTAGTAGAGTGCCTTTACTGGTATATTACAGTTTGGATTAGCCTTAGTAGAGTGCCTTTACTGGTATATTACAGTTTGGATTAGCCTTAGTAGAGTGCCTTTACTGGTATATTACAGTTTGGATTAGCCTTAGTAGAGTGCCTTTACCAGTATATTACAGTTTGGATTAGCCTTAGCAGAGTGCCTTTACCAGTATATTACAGTTTGGATTAGCCTGAGCAGAGTGCCTTTACTGGTATATTACAGTTTGGATTAGCCTTAGTAGAGTGCCTTTACCAGTGTATTACAGTTTGAATTAGCCTTAGACCAGTGTATTACAGTAGCCTTTTACCAGTGTATTACAGTTTGGATTAGCCTTAGAAGAGTGCTTTTACCAGTGTATTACAGTTTTGATTAGCCTTAGTAGAGTGCCTTTACTGGTATATTACAGTTTGGATTAGCCTTAGTAGAGTGCCTTTACTGATATATTACAGTTTGGATTAGCCTTAGTAGAGTGCCTTTACCAGTATATTACAGTTTGGATTAGTGTTAGCAGAGTGCCTTTACCAGTATATTACAGTTTGGATTAGCCTGAGCAGAGTGCCTTTACTGGTATATTACAGTTTGGATTAGCCTTAGTAGAATGCCTTTACCAGTGTATTACAGTTTGAATTAGCCTTAGAAGAGTGCTTTTACCAGTGTATTACAGTTTGGATTAGCCTTAGAAGAGTGCTTTTACCAGTGTATTACAGTTTGGATTAGCCTTAGTAGAGTGCCTTTACTGGTATATTACAGTTTGGATTAGCCTTAGTAGAGTGCCTTTACCAGTGTATTACAGTTTGGATTAGCGTTAGCAGAGTGCCTTTACCAGTATATTACAATTTCCAAATGCCTAAACAAAAGCTAATTGTTAATTTGATACAAGTTATTATAAATGACACCTTTTCACAAAGGACTGATCAGACTGGTGTCAGGATATTGTGACTGGGAGGAAGATCATGCTACATGTCTGGCATGATGCCCCAGTGCTAGACATCACTGTAAACTGCCACACTGCAGACATTGTAGCGATATGACTGAAAATTTGTTAAAGTTACATTGAAAAGAAAATCCAGATCCAAATCACACTTTTGCCTTTCTGGACCAGTGTTGCAGAAAATGGAAATAATTCTGTCATTCTGATGGTTTTCTTTGTATTTCAGGCAACCCAAGAGATCCATGTAGGCTTGAGGATGGTCGTGGTTCTTATGTTCTGAGCAAAAAATGGCGCATGGTCAACCACTTCAGAGCAGTCATTGTTAAGAGGTTCCATTATATCACAAGAAACTGGAAGGGACTCTTCTCACAGATCCTCCTTCCTGCTCTTTTTGTCTCTGTTGCCATGACAGTGGCCCTTTCTGCTCCTAAAGATGAGGACCCTCCACTGCTTGAGTTGAGCCCCTCACAGTATTTTAACCTCACCCAGCCAAGGGGAAATTACATTCCCTTTTCAAATGAGTATGTCAGTGAGAGGTCACAGAAATATCTCAATGATGCCAGTCCAGATGATATCATCAGAACATTTCATTTGCCATCAGGTAAATCAAATTGTCTCTGTCAGAATGCTTCATTTACTGTCAGGTTGTTTCAGCAGGTGTTTGTCAGATCAGTAATCAAAATCTTTGTTTTGGATTTTAGTGTAGAGCGGATTCAGTTTATTGGGAAAAATATTTCATTAAGGTGGGAACAATTTTTTGACCAAATAAAAATATTCATCCAGAGTGGATTTTAGTAGATTCGTAGTTCAATTTGATGGATTTCACATAGTATGTGTATAAATATATACTGATGTTTGCCTGGTATGTCCGCTAAATCAGAGGTTTTGACTGCCACAAACTCGAAGCAAGCAGACATTGGTCATAGGAGTTCTCTGATATCATTATATCAACTAATCTTTGATTTGTTTATCCTTTATCCTGGCCGATAAACAATTTAATGAAGTAAAATTCAGTGGTCAGTGGTCTCTAGTGCTAGTTTACAGATTCTTTCTTTGTCAACCAGGCAATAAAGATGTTGCCAATTAAGCGCAGTTTTAGAGGTGACTACATTGTTTCTTTGTTGGACAATCAATAGATGTGTCACCAACTTAGCATGTTTGATGAATATGCCTCAAAACATAACACATTAAGAGGTGTGAAAGCTTCTTCTGGATTTATCAAAGCCCTATAATTGAACTATTGCCCCACCATCTGTACTTCAACCATTAAGGATAGAGCATTTAATTTTCATGCAGGGTGGCTAGGCTTTCCTTTTGAGCCATGGTATCTTTTCTCTTTTACCTCAAGATAATTAATGTTTAAATACTAATATAATGGATGTAGTAGGTGATTTTTTTTAATTCTGTAAATCAGAGCAAACATTTTTTGAAGCTATTTAAGGAATGGAATTTTTTGTTCAAGAAACTATCCCCCGCCATTTAATGGTCAGTCCCTTGCAGCAGTATCTCACACCATATGATTTGTGCCATGGTGTGTCAGCACATCATATCTTTAGAAGAAAATATGTGAAACCATGGCTTGAATTAAGAAAAAAGATGTTAGCAAGAACAACTAACTTTTATTATCATCCTCCAACAATGTTATGTAATATTCAAGGTAGTATGTCATTTTGTTGTCAATTAATGATTACTATTTAAAAACTGTACAGTAGAATAAGATGTTGTTGGGTGAAGTTTTATGCTGTAGTTTTCTGAAAGAAAAAAACGTTATTTAATAAATAATTAGTTTGCAAGGAAACCAGTCAATCATGGAAGCATAATAGTACTAAAACAGCAGCATATTTGGCTGCCATGTTAAATGGAAAGAAAACCTTTCTGCATGCATTTGACATAGACCTCTGTGTCCATCCCTTTGCATAGGCCCAGTTGTCAAAACTTTGAAACCAGTGAGAGCTGCATTCTGTTACTATATATACACTTACTGGGCCAGAAAAGACAAATTTTTTTGTCATGTAACTGAAATTGGCATTTGGGGTTACAAACACAATTCTGGTTACATATATGTCTTGTGATGACCTTGAACTCCCCTTTTAAGTGGACTTGTTGACATATGACATTCCAGATGTGTTAAAATAATGATGTCTGTTTATAGTAAGTTGATTAGTTTATGCACAGTATTTTTATCAATAGTAATATAATTGAATTGTTGTTCATATTCAAGCAATACTATAGATATAGTACATGTACACATTTTTTTTCTGTTTTTTAAAAATTCATAACATTTTGTAAAAACCTGGCTCGAAAAAATGAGTTTAGATTTAAATGCATAACTGTTTATTGATTTACAGGTGTTGGTGCTACTTGTGTGCTGAAGAAACCCTTCAACAACTCGTTTGACAGTGACATTTTCCACAGCCTGAACATTTCACAACAAACCTTTGAGTTGCTCTCTCGGTATTATGAGCCAGGTTGTGAAAGAGTGTTTGTCTCTGGGATTAGACTGGAAAATTATGTACCTCAGGCGGCAGTAATCTCCACAAAAGGACAAGCTGACAGAATCAACTCCACTGCACACCCTCCAGGTACATAGTAATGGAATCTTTTTCATGTGTGTGTGGGTTGTTTTTGTTGTTGTTTTTTTTTACTAATAGCACTTTCAATATTTTATTTGCTATGTAATGCAGAGTAAATAGAAGCTAAGTGCCTTTTCACAACGACACACTGAGGTAACTGATCAAGGCTGTTTTAGGTGGGTTTTAAACCTGTGACACTTGTGTTTGGGGTGTTTTGCTATACCAACTGAGCTATCATGGCTCCCACTAGGAAGTATGGGGAAATCATACTTGAAAGAATCAGATATGTGCTATAGATGTTTTGTTGATGTTGTTCCATACATGAAACTATTTCTTAAACTTTCATGCACTTAAAACTATGGAATTACAGCAACAATGAGGAATTAAAGCAAGAAAAAGAAAGAGATTTAATGATATATATCAACTATTTAGAAAACCTTGTTATCTCTACTCATCCTGAACAGATGGTTATATTGATATAGGGCTTCCAGTAAAAGATCGTGTGAAGTCTAGTTGGACCTTAATGAAAATTGCGCTGATCTGACTTCCAATATGACTGCCATTAAGGCTGTGTTGAAAATCTTATTGCTTCTTCTCCTGAATGAATGGTTATGTTGACATGGGATTTCCGCTAAAGAAACTAATTATTATGTCTAGTTGGTTCTTGATAAAAATGGTGCCAACCTGACAACCAATATTACCACCATATCGGCCATCTTGTTATCACTGCTTCTTCTAATGGGAAAGTCATATCAACATAAGCTTTTCACAAGAAAACTTCTTATGGTGTCCAGTTCATTCCAGATGAATTTTTGTTTTGGTCTGTTTTCTGTTTCAAGTCATACAATTGATGTTTTAAGTTTTAGCTCTACTGGTCATGGCCCAATGGAGTTTTTGTATGTTGTCTATCTGTCTGTTTGCTACTCATCCTAAACTTTCTGAAGGATTGACGAACATATTCATTCCAGGTCTAGTTGCTTCAGATGATAATAGTGGTTCTCAGATGTTGAATACAGCTGCTACAGCAGTCATCTTGAAAATCATTATTGCCACACCTCCTGAATGGATGGGCTTATCAAGATGGGGTTTTCAATAAAAGACTTTTTAGCCATCTTAAACTTGTCATCACTCTATCTGAATGGAAGTCGGACTGGCAAGTGGTTTTCACTAGAAGGTTTTATATGATGTCTATTGGTCCTCATTTGAAAATGGTGCTGACTTGACCTTCAGTAAATCATGAAAATCTTGTTATTAATACTCCCTTTGAATGAATGTGTATATCAAACTGGTTTTTCCACTGAAAGACTTATTATGGCATCAAATTGGTCTTACATGAAGATCGTGCTAATCTAAGATCCAATATAGCCACAATGGCAGCCATTTTCAAAATCATGTTATTTCTACTCCTTTAATAGAAAGACATGTTGACCATATTTTTTAATCAGATGACTATATGACAAATTTTTCATAAGGAAAATTGGTGCCAATCTGAGATCCAATATAACTGCCAAGGCAGCCATTTTCAGAATCTTGTTATTTCTACTCCTTTAATGGAAAGACAAATTGACCATATTTTTTCAAAAGATGATGACAAGTTTTTCATAAGTAATAATGGTGACAGTCAAACATCTACTATGGCCATCATGGTAGCCATCTTGAAATTTTTTTAAATACTACTCCTGATGAATGGATGGTCATATCGACATGGGTTTTTTACCAAAAGACTTCATGCAATATTTAGCAGGTAAATTGAAAGGGTTTCCAATCTTACATCCAACATTTCTGTCACAATGGCTATCTTGAAACTTGTTATTGCTACTCCTGAATGGATGGTCGTATTGAGATGGAGTTTTCAACAACAGACTTCTAATAATGTCTTGTTGGTCCTAAATGAAAATGGTGCAGATCTTATATCCAATATGGCCATCACAGTGGCCAATTTGAAAAATCTTATCATGACAGAATATCATTGATGATTTGAACACTTGGTGATTAAAATATGTAAGGGTTATCTCTTGCATTCCTGCAAGCTCTTTACAAGTAGTAGAATGTGAGTCCTTTTGTAAAGCTGATCAAAAGTTGTAATTTGTTTGGAGCCCATGGTTGTGGGAAGCACAACATAGCAGTCACATTTCTGCTGCTCAGATCATCATCGTCAACAGTTTATTATTTTAAGTTTTTATTTGCATGTAGTTTTTTAATCTCTTAATAGATTCTCTTGATTGGCATGAATCATTATGAACCTAAGACAATTCATTATGTAATACATGCTCACTCATGCATCCTCCCTTAGAGTCAAGGTAACAGTGATAGAAAATCTGGGTTAAGGCGACATTAAATATTTTTTCATTTGCATATATTTTCTAAATCCCTTGACAGTTTCTCATCATGCAAAGCAGGAATTATTATGAAGCAAAGACAATTCATGCTTACTTGCCCCTGTAATCAGAGACTTAAGGCCAGTGACACATATAATATTTACATAATGGGTTTTAAAATTGTTAATTTGCTTAGATTTCATGAACTCCATGATAGATCCTGATTATACTTAAGTGAATCCATATAAAGCTAACTCAATTTATTCTGTAACATGCTTGCCCTTATGAACATGGAGCTGTGGTCAAAGGCATAGAACATTTTTGCTAAGCATTAGGTTAAGGTTTTATCGTGTGCTTACATTTCCTAAACCCCTTGACAGATTTTCTTTATACAAGGGAACAATAATTATAAAATTAAGACAATTCATTCTGCAATGTACTCAGTCGCCCTTAGACTCTTGGGTCAAGGTCACATTCTTTACCATAGTGTTTTGGTAGTGAGTTAATATGCAGGCCCTGGCCTTTCTATTTACATGTTTTCATTATGGTGTTATGCTGTATTGTCAGGTAATGTATTTATAATATGCAAAGTTTTTCTAAGTTGCTTAATAGTTCTAGAATGAATATTGTTACAGTCATTTGCAGTTAATAAGACTGTACATAGATATGTTACTGTAGCAAAATAAACTTTTGACTCTTGAGCTTTTGACCTTTTCACAAGGTCTTTATTATTTGCAAGAGTTATTGCCCCTGATTCCTCCAACATTACTTTACCTAGGATTGTTGGATCTTGGATAAATTTCACATGCTTATGTATGTTGATGAGAACTTGAATCAGTTTAATTTACTGCATTTTGCATCATCATTTCGAAGAGTTGTGGCCCCTTGATTACTCACCATCCTATCTGTTGTTTCCAAAGTACAATTTTATGAAGGAATCTTGGATTTCAATCAAATCTATCATGGAAATCGTGGATTTCAGTCAGATCTATCATGGAAATCTTGGATTTCAATCAAATCTATCATGGAAATCTTGGATTTCAATCAAATCTATCATGGACCTGTGTATTGATAAGACCTTGAACAGGTTGGATTTCCGTCATATCACATCATGACTTTGACCCCAGAATACCTGTTTTCGCCTAACTCATTTCCCAATACAACCTATTCTGTTTAAGTCTCAGTCAAGTGAATTGTAGTAATGATGGGTGGAGTGGATGGGTGGTCCTTTTATAATGCACATATTACAGTTTAGTATATATTTATATATTTACAATATTGTATTTACTCAACTGTCATTTTAACTTTGACTTTCAGTAGACTGAGTTATGCTCTTTCAATTGATTTTTGACTTTAGAGCCTTATTTGGTACAAAATTCTTGTAATTAATGAACATTATCCTTCTCCCAGCTTTCCACTTCTTTGCACTCCTCTCTGTTGATGTATACATCAATATGATGGATACTTTGATTTTTACTTGCAGATGTTAAGGGAAAGTACTTCCCATCCTGTTACTGTTCCGCTGACAATACAGGGTACATTTGTTCTGAGGACGGTTATAGTATGCCCCCGCAGTTCCGAGTGGTTACCCGTGACATTCTTCAGGATATTACTCAGTCCACCCCGGATCCTGATGGCAAATACTATCTATATACCACTGATGCATATCGGCTTCATAGGTAAAAAATGAAACAAGCAAACAAACAAACCATTTGCACCATTTGCTAATTGAAGTACAGAGATTGCCTATGGTCAGTTGTCTCCTTTAAGTAGTGGTTGAACAGCTGTTTCTGTTGGAGTAAAGGCCAATGATTTGTGAAATAGGGTTTGAATGTGTTAATTTTGGAGTATTCATGAGTTCATGAGTGCAGGTAGTTTTTATAGTTACTAGGATTTATGGTTAAAAAAAATATGCTTGTCAGCCACATGAATACAGTTACCTGGATTTATGGTAAAGAAATCGCATGCCAGCCTCAGGGATGCCACAAAATTAGCTTAATTGTATACTGTTACAAGTGCAGATGGTTGCAGAATAAGACACACTGTTAGTCTGAAGGGAATGTAATAATCGTGTAACATGAATACTTTTAACCATATAAGCCTGGCTCTCTATATAGTAATTGCATAACATGAATACTTTTAACCATATAAGCCTGGCTTCTATATAGTAATTGCATAACATGAATACTTTTAACCATATAAGCCTGGCTCTCTATATAGTAATTGCATAACATGAATACTTTTAACCATATAAGCCTGGCTCTCTATATAGTAATTGCATAACATGAATACTTTTAACCATATAAGCCTGGCTCTCTATATAGTAATTGCATAACATGAATACTTTTTGTGATGTAATCCTGCCTCTGTTTGTAATTATGTAATATGAATACTTTAGCCATATAAGTCATATAATAATATATAACATGAGTACTTTTAGCCATATAAGCGTAGCTCAGTTTGTAATAATTAAGTAACATGAATACTTTTAGATATATAAGCCTAGCTCTGTATGTAATAATTATTGCTCTGTATGTAATAGTTATATAATATGAATACTCTTAGCCATAAGCCTAGCTCTGTATGTAATAATTATGTAACATGAATACTTTTAGCCATATGAGCCTAGCTCTGTATGTAATAATTATATAACATGAATACTTTTAGCCATATGAGCCTAGCTCTGTATTATAGTTATTATGTAACATGAATATTTTTAACCATAAAAGCCTTTTTATGTAATGTATTCATAAATACAAATCAAATGTCTCCATATTAGTATATGATAGAAATCTCTTTTGCTTTCTAAATCTTAAAATTTAATTTGCAGATATGGTGCATTTGGATTTGGCAGCGAAGTATCTTTTGTCCCGGATGATTTTGGACAATCATCACCCACACAGTTCAGACGACTTGCTGTCCGTGGGCAAGCTATAGTATGTTTCAAATTTTCAGTCATACTTCTGCTAAGGGTCCAGCAGAAGGGGGTGACAAGTAATTTCTTCTTCAATTAAATCAAAATTTATGTTGCAGAAAGAAAGATATTGGAAATTCATTGGGCCTTTTGTTGAAAATATGATAGCAGATCTTTGTAAACCCACCCTGTTCTCATCTTTGTGAAATACAGTGAAGTCATTTATATATATCAGGTACTTAATTTTGTTGATTTCATGGTTGCTTAAAATCAATAATTAAAGTACAGTTTAAAATGTCTTGACAATAAATATCTCTTCTGTCAGAGAAGTTCTTTGAATTTAAGTACCCAGGAATTTTTTATTTTTCAAAACCAACAATTTAAGAAAAAAAAATGTCTGTGGAAATAGATACATTCAGAGTATACTGACTCTAATGACCTCATCATCTTACATATATTTCTATAAAACCATTTGGGTGTCATTAGGCTCAGTTTGTTTATTCATTGTACTCACTACCAAAAGGGGACCCCGAGTGGCTGCATGGTCTAAAGCACTCACCATTCAGGATCTCTGCCATATCTGCTCTGTCTGCATGGGTTTGATTCTCAGGCTTGGCTAACATGGGTACATGAGAAAGCTTGTCAGTAGTTTCTCGTGGGTTGGTGGTTCTTCTCGGGGAGTTTTCCAGGGTTCTTCCTCCACCAGTTATTCTGGCCACCATGTATAGCCTATCTTGTGCTGATAAATGGCGTTAAACCCTATAACAACAACAACAACAACAACAACACTACCAAGAGCATGCAGATTCAGTTCCCACCATAGGATCAGCCCAGTTAGTTACCACTGTGTGTCATTTAGCAAGACACTTTACTCAGCTTGCTTCAGCAAGTGTTACTGTCCCATAAAATACAAAACCAAATATGGTGTGTCACTGCGCAAGGAACTTAACTCAGCTTACCTCTGCAAATGTTACTGTCTCATAAAATACCAAATCCCAGTGCACACATGTATCATTCACAGTTCATAAAACCTTGAAAATGCCTTAAATTTAAAAGAGTTTTTTGTATCCTTGCAGAGTTCTTGAATTAGTTTGAAAATTCCTTGAATTTATCTGAGGAAATAGAAAACGTATCATTTTTTCAATTTGGGTTGTGTTATTCAGGTATTTTTAAAAATAATAAAGTGATAAAGTTTGATGGCCCAAAAGATATTTGACAGTTGTGGTCACCAGATGAACTAGTATCCCCTTGCTATTTTAGTGGTGCAGTCAAGTGTTTATTTTCTACTTTTGTACCTATTTATGCAAATAATGTGGAGAAAGTTCAATTTCTGGCAACATAGGTACACTTTAAAAACTCTTAAATCTCTTTGAAAACCCTTAGATCTCTTTGAAAACTCTTTGAAAAAACGTTCTAGGCTGTTCAAAACATGTAATACATACCTTACTATGAACAATTAAAACCCACATCTGCCAGCAGACCAATCCTTGTTTGCTCTATTTTATGATTTCTAAGAAACTAAACAAGCCACAATGTGTCAGCACATTTGATCTAAGTCAGTGCTGTTTGCAATTGAGTGTGTATAAGTTATTAGGTAGATGAGTCATGGCAGTTATGACAAAATAAGAAAATTTGAGAAGGGTTTTTTTCTTTTTTGGTATCATTAAATTATTAAACTTGCTACAGTTGAAAAGAAATATAATTGAATCTCTACATTCAAATTGGCTTTCATTTATGTCACTGCTATTTGCTTTGAAGGCTATGTTAGGTTTTATATACCCATGCTTCCATTGTGTCATGTCACATCCATCTTTCTGTCACAGATAACATTTCTGCTAAGTAACTTCTGAAGAACTTAATGGATTAAATGCAAATCTAATATAAGGCTTTGATTTATGGAGACTTAGGTATAATCTTTTATTTTTCAACATTTTTTGACAAAACATAAGTTATACATCCCAGCTTGTCATAGTTTTGCATATGGAACTAAGCTTTCTTCAGTCAAAACATATATCAATGAGGGCATTCATGGACACATTTCTGGCTTCATGTTCCAGTTTTAGGAAATTTACCAAGGACACATATGCTTGTTCATTATCAAATAATACTTGCTCTTTGTCTTTGTTTCAGTTTCAAGGATATTTTAACACTTCAGTCCATATTTGTTTTCCTCTTACAGGTTTGGTTCAATAACAAGGGATATCACTCCATGCCTGTCTACCTGAATACACTCAATAATGCAGTATTAAGGGCCAATCTGCCCAAGAGTAAAGGAAATCCAGCAGCATATGGTGAGCGCATTATAGTAGACAGTTCTAATTTGTCAAATAATAGTTTGAACATACTCTATGTTTGTGCATAGTATGTTAAACTACGTACAGTACAACATGCTTCATTTTGACGTAGTTCTTGTTGTAAGTCATGTGTGGTCACAGATCCCCAGTTTCCATGGTAAAAATATGGCTACTATTAAGTGGTAGTAAAGTTATTATGTACTTCATTACTTGTACTCAGTGGAATTATGATATTCATTTTAATTCTTAGGTTATAGATAGAACAAATTCATCTTTAAATGTCTTACATAACTGTGTTCTTAACAATGACAGACACATTCTGTAGTTGTGTATGTGTCTGTACATTTGTACATAAGATACCTATGATTTTTTTATGTTTAAAATACTTTTTATATTTTTGGTTTTAATTTAGCTTTATAGACAATTCAGTCTGAAATAAAGAATTCTTATGTTATCTTCATTAACTTGTTATAAGTCAGTCTCACCATAAGTCAGTATGCTGTCAGGCTCCCATTAACAGCTTTATAATTAAGGAGTAATGTATGAACAATATAGACCCTTATCTGCTGGCTCAGTGTGTGTTATCAGATCTGTGTCTTCACTGCTGGCTCAGTGTGTGATATTGGATCTTTGTCTTAGTTGCTGGCTCAGTGTGTGATATCGGATCTGTGTCATAATTGCTGGCTCAGTGTGTGATATCGAATCTGTGTCTTCACTGCTGGCTCGGTGTGTGATATTGGATCTTTGTCTTTGTTGCTGGCTCAGTGTGTGATATTGGATCTCTGTCTTAATTGCTGGCACAATGTGTGATATCGGATCTGTGACATAATTGCTGGCTCAGTGTGTGATATCGGATCTGTGTCTTCACTGCTGGCTCAGTGTGTGATATTGGATCTTTGTCTTTGTTGCTGGCACAGTGTGTGATATTGGATCTGTGTCTTAATTGCTGGCTCAGTATGTGATATTGGATCTGTGTCTTAACTGCTTGCTCAGTGTATGCTATTGGATCTTTGTCTTAATTGCTGGCTTACTGTGTGATATTGGATCTGTGTCTTAATTGCTGGCTTAGCATGTGATATCGGATCTCTGTCTTATTCTTTGTTTTGTGTGTGAGATCAGATCTGTCTTATCTACTGGTTCAGTGTGTGATATTGGATCAGTGTCTTAACTGAGGCATGTGAATTTTATACACTAGCAAAGCAGATGTCATCATTAAGATTGAGCAAATGATACAGACCCATCACTGTTATATAATTAGACTTTTTACCAAGCCTTTAGAACAGGGGTCTCAAACTGAAACCACTCTGAGGGCTGCATGAGGGCATTTTCGATGGCCCAAGGGCCACACCACATTTGTTATCTCTCATAACACCTTTTGATGCCAATCATTTTGCAGGCCACAGTATATGGCTTGGTGGGCCGCATGTGGCCTGCAGGCCGTGTGTTTGAGACCCCTGTTTTATAACAAGTATTCAGATTGATTAAAATCACATTAAGTGATGCAGAGAGCTTGAAGTTATAAGTTCATAACACCAGAAAGGAACTATTTATGTATTCATGCACCTTTATTGTCTGTTTTTACAGTTTTTTTAAACACTGATTAAATTATTATGTTTATTTTTTGTGATTCATTATTATTATAACTGTTTGTAGGTTTAAGAAGTGAAGGCAATGGGTAATCAGTTTTCAAGTTCTATGGCTGCATGAATCATGTACCGTATAAAGATCACTTCTTATGAAGCACTGTACTCATTGCAAGTGATAAGTTGATGTTTCGGATGAAATAGGAGTCATGAATTACTTTCAGTAATATTGTATTTCTCCAATGTTATGTCCATACTTAGTAGCACATTTGCTCCCCAAAATAAGCCTATTCCCACTTCTGACCCAAAAGTGAATGAAATATGAGTGCAGATATTCATATTGTCTTGTAATTTAATCTAATAAATCAACACATGTTAGCCCTTTTCATGGATTGGAAGAGTTTATGGGATGGCCTCTTGTTCGTTATCTGTCATCCATCCATTAGCACAAGATTTTTATTGTTAATTCTCCAAAGTACTTGGAGGAATGCCATGAAACTTGTCACACACATTCATTCCAAGGTCTAGTTGTTCCTCAATGAAAACAGTACAAGACTTGCATCTAATTTGACCACCACAACATCCAGATGAAAGATACTGTTATATCTACTCATTCTGAATGGATTGTCCTATTGACATGGGGTTGTCACCATAAGGCTTCTTATGATGTCTGATTAATCCTAAATGGTGCCAATCTTACATCCAATACGACCACCAATGTAGCCTCTTTAAAATCTTGTCATCACCCAAGAATATCAAAGATGGTTTCAACATTACTCAATTAAAAGGAAGAAATGGTTAGATTTAGGATTCTTTGACATTCTTTTTTGTCATTGGAGCATGAGTCTCTTTGATGGACTTTGTTTTTGTATTTTCATATTTCAGCAGCCTGAAAAATGTCATTAATTCAGTAAACCATTCCAAATAAAAGTTACAGATATTGATTCTTAAAGGGATATTCAGTTGCTGTACTAAAATCACTTATTCTTAAATGTGAATCAAATGCTCACATATGACACTGTTGTAGCATAAAAATGTGTTCCAGTATCGCCATGTACCTGTTGATTGCCAGTGAAAGTTCAGGATCATGTCCACTTCAAAAAACTTGATACTTCATATCTGGAATGTCAGATTAACAACCAGAATTACTGCAGTATGTAATATCTTTCAGAATACTGTTCTTTTATGATTTACATATGATCCTGTTTCAGGTTAGTCTAAATCTTTTTAACAGAAGGGATTATCTGATACTAGTTTTGTGGTCTGGTACTAAAACTTGCATGAAGAAAATCACACAAATAATTACATTCCAATGCTTGTAGGTCCAAAATGATGTAAATTATACATAAATCGAGTGTACTTTAAATGCTGGATTATTATTGAAAATATTCTCCAGGGAAATCAATTCCTTAATCTGAGATGACTTCATATGGAGATGCAGATTTTAGTATTACTCACAGTGGAAGTTCAGTCACAATTTTCCCAACTATTCCTTGAGAATTTGAAAAGATTGTTTCTCTTGAGCTTTTGTATGAAGATATTTATCTGCATGTTAATGGCTTTCATTTTTCTATCATTGCCTGAAACCTAACTATGAAGTATGGTACACTCAGTTCTGACAACATGACTCTATCTAATACAGTGTTGCACTGATTGAATTCCTCCACACACACATCTAAATTTTGAGCTGACACCTTTAATTTCGCTCTGGATTTGAATACCAATTAAAATGCCAGAAATTGTCACATACTAAATAGTATAATTTACATTTTAGGTATCACATTGATCAATCATCCCATGAATCAGACAAACAACAGGCTGAATATGGACTACATGTAAGTTAGTGCTTTGCATTCAGTGTGGACTACATGTAAGTTTGTGCTTTGCATTCAGTATGGACTTACATGTAAGTTAGTGCTTTGCATTCAGTATGGACTGCATGTAAATTAGTGCTTTGCATTCATTATGGACTTACATGTAAGTTAGTGCTTTGCATTCAGTATGGACTTACTTGTAAGTTTGTGCTTTGCATTCAGTATGGACTTACATGTAAGTTAGTGCTTTGCATTCAGTATGGACTTACATGTAAGTTAGTGCTTTGCATTCAGTATGGACTGCATGTAAATTAGTGCTTTGCATTCAGTATGGACTTACATGTAAGTTATTGCTTTGCATTCAGTATGGACCTACATGTAAGTTAGTGCTTTGCATTCAGTATGGACTTACATGTAAGTTATTGCTTTGCATTCAGTATGGACTGCATGTAAGTTAGTGCTTTGCATTCAGTATGGACTTAACATGTAAGTTACTGCTTTACATTCAATATGGACTTACATGTAAGTTAGTACTTTGCATTCAATATGGACAACATGTAAGTTGCTGCTTTGCATTCAGTATGGACTTAATTGTAAGTTTGTGCTTCGCATTCAGTATGTACCACATATAAGTTAGTGCTTTGCATTCAGTATGGACTTGCATGTCAGTCAGTACTTTGCATTCAGTATGGACTTACATGTAAGTTATTGCAATGCATTCAGTATGGACTACATGTAAGTTAGGGCTTTGTATTCAGTTTGGACTTACATGTAAGTTGCAGCTTTGCATTCAATATGGACTACGTGTAAGTTGGTACTTGGCATTCAATATGGACAACATGTAAGTGCTGTTTTGCATTCAGTATGGACTTACTTGTAAGTTAGTTCTTTGCATTCAGTATGGACTTACATGTATGTTACTGCTTTTGCATTCAGTATGTACTACATGTAAGTTGGTGCTTTTGCATTCAGTATGTACTACATGTAAGTTGGTGCTTTGCATTCAGTATGGACTTACATGTATGTTACTGCTTTTGCATTCAGTATGTACTACATGTAAGTTGGTGCTTTGCATTCAGTATGGACTTACATGTATGTTACTGCTTTTGCATTCAGTATGTACTACATGTAAGTTGGTGCTTTGCATTCAGTATGGACTTACATGTATGTTACTGCTTTTGCATTCAGTATGTACTACATGTAAGTTGGTGCTTTTGCATTCAGTATGTACTACATGTAAGTTGGTGCTTTGCATTCAGTATGGACTTACATGTATGTTACTGCTTTTGCATTCAGTATGTACTACATGTAAGTTGGTGCTTTGCATTCAGTATGGACTTACATGTATGTTACTGCTTTTGCATTCAGTATGTACTACATGTAAGTTGGTGCTTTTCATTCAGTATGGACTTACATGTATGTTACTGCTTTTGCATTCAGTATGTACTACATGTAAGTTTATGCTTTGCATTCAGTATGGACTTAACATGTAAGTTACTGCTTTACATTCAATATGGACTTACATGTAAGTTAGTACTTTGCATTCAATATGGACAACATGTAAGTTGCTGCTTTTGCATTCAGTATGTACTACATGTAAGTTAGTGCTTTGCATTCAGTATCGACTTACATGTAAGTTACTGCTTTGCATTCAATATGTACTACATGTAAGTTAGTTACTGCTTTGCATTCAATATGTACTACATGTAAGTTACTGCTTTGCATTCAATATGTACTACATGTAAGTTACTGCTTTGCATTCAATATGTACTACATGTAAGTTACTGCTTTGCATTCAATATGTACTACATGTAAGTTGGTGCTTTGCATTCAGTATAGTCTGCATATGTACTACATGTAAGTTACTTTGCTTTGCATTCAGTATATGGACTAATGTTTTATTCAGTATGGACATGTAAGCATTGGTATGTACTACATAAAAGTTATTGCAATGCATTTAGTATGGACTACATGTAAACTTAGTGCTTTGCAATCAGTATGACTAAATGTAAGTTAGTTGAATTCAATATGAATTGCAAACATTGCATAGACTACAGTAGTTTGTGCTTTGCATTCAGTATAGACTACATGTAAGTTAGTGCATGTAAGTTATTGCTGTGCATTCAGTATGGACTACATGTAAGTAGGGCTTTGCATTCAATGTGGACTACATATAAATTAGTGCCTTGTACTCAGCATGGACTATGGACTACCAGTACATGTAAGTTGTTGCTTTGCATTCAATATGGACTACATGTAAGTTAGTGCTTTTCATTCAGTATGGACTACATGTAAGTTAGTGCTTTGTACTCATTATGGACTATGGACTACCAGTAAATGTAAGTTATTGCTTTGCATTCAGTATGGACTACATGTAAGTTTATGCTTTGCATTCAGTATGGACTATGTGTAAGTTAGTGCTTTGCATTCAGTATGGACTACATGTAAGTTAGTGCTTTGCATTCAGTATGGACTTCATGTAATTCCTGCAAAGAGACCAGTGTAAAATATAATTTATTAATTGTCTTACCAGTGATTGACAAGACATAGGTATAATTCTATTGTGCTTTCTTCAGGATTTATGGGCAGGATTAGACAATTAATAGAGTCATATAATTAAAAAAATACATTTTAAATGAGCAGGTGTCCTTTTTCTTTATCTTTCCTAAGCAAAATAAGCTTATGGCAGTAATGCTTTGAAAGAAAATTGAATGTTTGGTTAGTTAGATGCATAAAGTAATGTCTTATCAATAATAATAATAATAATAATAGTAATAATAATAATCATTATTTACTTTGAATATTTGTGACATATTTGAAATTTCATACAAATATTAGTCTTCCTCTTGATCTGACTTTTGAAAACCATGAACTTCTTATGCCATTATCATTTTAATAATGATGAAATAATATTTAACAATCAGTTTAAAATTTGCTATGGAATTTAGGGATTTTGTTTGACTTGTTTCAAATTGCAGGGATCAGATTTGCTATGAAATTTAGAGATTTTTTATTTGACTCATTTCAGATTGCAGGGATCAGATGTCCTCATAGCCATCTTCATCATTGTGGCCATGTCCTTTGTGCCGGCCAGTTTTGTTGTGTTCTTGGTGTATGAGAGGTCTATCAATGCCAAACATCTTCAGTTTGTCAGTGGCCTCAACCCCGTCATGTACTGGCTGGCCAATTATGTGTGGGATATGGTGAGTCAGTAATACTATATATATATATATATATATATATGTATATGCTCATCTTAAAGTTCCATGCACTTTAAGAAACTTTGTATACCATTGTCTGTGCCTTTTTTCAATTTAAATATGAAGATAAAATTTTCCTCTGTTTGCTTTCAAGAAAATGAAGGTGCAAGTTAACTTGAACTTTCTCCAGGACCTTCTGCATCTTGCACCACCATCTCTATATATGTGACTAGATTAAAAACAATATCGCTTAAATTTGATCAAGAATTTTGTTCAAAATATTTTTAATTTTTTAACCAATATTCCCCATCTCCATGGGGAAAACTGATCAAAAAATTCAAAAATATTTTAAAGAGATTAATCATTTTCATGCAAATTTTAGCAATATGCTGCATTTATTTAATCTGTTGTAGAAAGGGATGCAAGCCACTAAGGGTCATAGAGAAAACTATAATTCAGCTAATAATCATATGTGTAGCTTTGCACTTCTTGAATACAATAATGATGTTCATGGCAGCCACTTTGTGCTTCCTGTGTATTAACATGCTGTTCATGGCAGCCACTTTGTACTTAGTGAGTACTATAATGTTGTTCATGGCAGCCACTTTGCACTTCATGAGTACAATGATGTTATTCATGGCATCCACTTTGCATTTCTTGGGTACTGTAATGCTGTTCATGGCATCCACTTTGCATTTGTTGAGTACTAACATGCTGTTTGTGGCAGCTACTGTGTACTTGAGTACCATAATGCAGTTCATGGAAGCCACTTTGCACTTGAGTGCTTGCATGGTGTTCATAGCAGCTGTATTTCACTTCTTGAGTACTTAAATGCAGTTCATGGCAGCTATTTTGCACTTCTTGAGCACTAAAATGCTGTTCATAGCAGGCACTTTGCACTTGATTACTAACATGATGTTCATGACAACTACATTGCACTTCTTGAGTACAATGATGTTGTTCATGGCAGCCATGAAAACACTTAAGAGTGTCCCGACAACAGTAACAGTGTGCATTGATGGTGCATTAACCACAAAAATAGTATTTAACGATGTGAAATCTTACTCAGATTTCTTCTCCTGCACCAAAGATGAAGTAAATTAAGTAGTAATGATGCAAAAAAACTTTACCAGTTCTGTAGGATCCTGAAAGGCATTTTAATGGGGGACCAGTGGTACCACTTGTCTCTAACATGCAGATATTTGTATTCAGCAGCTACTTGCTAAAAGAAATGGCTTGATTCTGGCTTATTTTTGAAAAATTTAATAAAGGTTCAAATGAAGACTTGCTGAGTAAAATGCTGTTCATAGCAGGCACTTTGCACTTGATTACTAACATGATGTTCATGACAACTACATTGCACTTCTTGAGTACAATGATGTTGTTCATGGCAGCCATGAAAACACTTAAGAGTGTCCCGACAACAGTAACAGTGTGCATTGATGGTGCATTTAACCACAAAAATAGTATTTAATGATGTGAAATCTTACTCAGATTTATTCTCCTGCATCAAGACCAAAGATGAAGTAAATTAAGTAGTAATGATGCAAAAAAACTTTACCAGTTCTGTAGGATCCTGAAAGGCATTTTAGTGGGGGACCAGTGGTACCACTTGTCTCTAACATGCAGATATTTGTATTCAGCAGCTACTTGCTAAAAGAAATGGCTTGATTCTGGCTTATTTTTTAAAAATTTAATAAAGGTTCAAATGAAGACTTGCTGAGTCAGATCATTAAGTCTACTGTCATCAAAAACGTTTTTCTAACATCAAAAATTAATTTCTTTTCATCTGCCCAGATTGTTTATGTGCTAATCAAACTTTGCTCTTTTTCCTCCATATATCTTGTCCAAAAAATTAATATCTTTCTTGGATAATGATGCACATGACAAGTTCAGAAGTGGATTGTCTAGATTAGGTTGCATAGTATCCTTGCTTACCAATACATTCTGTGTCTTTCTTTACAAATAAAGAATACTGATTACAATTTTGAACTATGTCTTTTTGTTGTTGTAAAACTGTCAGTCTGTTTATGTACCTGTACTGCTGTTAGAGATGAGTGTACAGTATCTAGATATATCCAGTGACTGGATATACAAATTTTATTTCTATAAAATCTCTGCAAGTTCATGAACCATGGCAGATATTATGAAGCTTAATATGTTTGAATAGATATAGAGAACTAACAAAAATAATCATTTGAAGTCCAGCAGACCACAGTCATTGCTAGAGATTTATCTCTTTTGCTATTCACATTTCTTCGCTTTCAGTATTTATGAAGTTTTTGTACATTTGTCTGTTTGTTGTCCATCTACATTTGACACTTTCATTTCTGGATGGAAACCTATGTCTCATGCAGATATTTCATCAGGATGGTGCTTATAGATGGGGTTTTATAATTCTGGTGTGTAGTATGGACAGGGTGGGTAGGTATAGCTGTTGCTAATATTGTCTATGAACATTTTTTGTTTCCAGAGCATAGTTTTCATAAACTATTTAAAGTGAAATATGGTAGACATGTCAAGCAAGATGCTTGGAGGTGCCTTTTAATAATGACAATTCTCTATTTTTATATATCTTATGTTACCATGGAAATGAAGTGTAGAATAAGTAGTATACAAATTGAGACTGCTGCACATTAAGGTACTTACCTTTATATAAGCATGAAACCATGGGGGATGTCATCTACTGATGAGTCTTGTTTTATTTTGATGGCTTGCATCTTATTGTAGCCACAAGAAAGGTCATTTGTACTTGAAAACATGGATGTTTTGGCGTGACTATTACCCAGGTTAGGAGATAAATTAATGGAACATCAAGAGAAATTAAATAGTGATTTTTTTCAAATACTCTTGGAATCCATGATAACATGTTTAGAAATGATATAATATACATATGGTTTTATCATACATAACTGTATTTATAGGTCTTGCGCAGACCGCCTAACATGGTTGTTAAGTTAGATGTTTTCTTCAATAATGATAACAGATTTTGAAGCAATTTCATACTAATAACAGTTTGGGTTCAAACCCTTAGAAGCCAAAATAAACTGCCAAGTAGTTTATAGGTGGAAACCAGTTTATGTGTATTGTAGCTGTCATGGAAAATAGCATCTTGTGTGCTTTGATTGAGAATTTTCTTTGAAACTTATAACTTTTAACAATAAAAATACCTTGCTCGACTTGAATTTGTTTTAATAAAAATATGCCTTGCATTAATTAGTAAAGCACAACAACACAAGAATCTTATGCAAAGTCAGTTTTCTTTATATGTCAGTGTCTGAGTACAGGATGATAGCTTGGAAATCCATCAGGCAATAGTAAGCTCCATTACTGAAGGGTCACTTAAGGTTATCAAATAGTTTTATGGACTGATGATCATCTGTTCATCATCACCTGTACTTTCATTAATATTCCGTCTTGAATTTTGTTTTGTTGACTCATCAGAGCTTAATTTAAAGTTGGAAATTTTGTTTTGTTGAAATTTATTACTGATTTTTAGAATGTGGTCTCCAGAAAATTAAAAGGATTTGGATATCTTGATTAATGACATTTACCATGTTTATTGTTCATGCACACCCAGCTGCAAACATTTAAACCCAGATCAAGCCTCGGTCACAAAACAGCACAAAATATGAATAAATGCTTAAATTTAAAAAAAAAATATTAACTTAGAAACTTTGCTCTGAGTGAAGTTTGAAACTTGATATTATAAAAAGACTCCACACACAGGCCAAACTTAAACAATAAGCATGCGTTTGAATTTTGAAGTTTTGATTCTAAGTTCACTTTTTGTGCTGAACATTTTTTTGACTGCAGGACTTGGAAATCATAAAGACTTAAGTCTGAGTTTCAGTTTGAAATTTGTTTTGACCAATCATAAACTGATGTATTTGAAAGGTTATTTCTGATTGGTTGATAGTGGAAATTTAAATCTTGAATGCGAGCTCAGAGTTTTATGACCTTCTGGCCTGATCTGGTGCCACCTAGTTCTAAGCACATCAGGCAATACATGGCTGGCTGAATATCATAAGTAGAAGTAGCAGTGCCGACACTTTCAACCAGCACTTTGACCAATTATTGTTTGTATGACTAATAATAGTGACAGACTGTATGGTCATAATAATTAGTTACAAAGTATATAAAAGTTTTCAAAGACAATTTAATGTCAAGGGAGACAACTCAAATATTGGGAAATAATTACAACTTTATAGTAGTTATCTCCCTTGCATATTTCTGATGGTAAAACTTGAAACAGCTGTCGAGAATGCTTTTAGACACTTTTAAACTGAAAACATCACTGTAAGGTTTCAGATCATGTTTCAAATACTAGTATTAAATCTTGGTGATGTATAAAGATAAAGTTGAGAATAATAATAATAGAAAGATTATTTAGTCTGTTTATGATATTGTAAAACCTGTCTTGAAAGACCATTGCTATGACAGACCACCTTGAGAGCCAAATTCTCAATGCACAGACTTATTAACTATATAGTATTATGACCTGTTTTGAGAGATCACCTGTCATGAGAGACCATGATTTTTTGGTATAAGATGTCTTCAAGACAGGTTCCACTGTAGTAAAAAGGACCATGAACAGCAATGTCGCTGGAGTCATTCATCTTATGTTATGTAAATTAGTATCATTTCAGCCATCATTGGTTTCAGTACCTTGGTTACAATTTCTTTTGACGTCAAATTTAAAGTCTTCCTTTGATACTTTTCAGTGTAATTATGTGATTCCAGCCTTTTGTATCATTGTGATCCTAATAGCCTTCCAGATCCCAGCCTATGTTTCTCCATCCAACCTCCCAGCTGTCATTGCTCTCTTCTTTTTGTATGGGTAAGTGTTTTAGTATTGCTGCTTTGTTGTTTCGTTTTGAAAATCATGTTCACCTTCATTGCTGTCATGATATCTCGGCATGAAAATTGTATGACACACTGACACAGGGATGATTCTGAAATATCACTTAGGGCTGCCTGACAGCCCCATTTTCCACCAGCAAGTCCAACATTTTTATCAAAAGTTAGTAAATCTTACATGCCAGTACTTTTTCCTCTTTTCAGTCGTATCTATAACGTATTACTCAGTCAGAACCATAATTGTACATTTTTCTTTACCTGAAGCCATCTAATGCATGCAAATGCTTCAGATTGATTTTAAGTACATTTAATCAGAATAAGTTAGAGTCCAGGCTGAACCCTAATGTTTTGGTGAATTTGCCTTGCTCCAAGATGGTAAAAATAGGGAGAAGTCAGTGTTGAAGCTCAAAATTGTCACTTTAAACAAATTGTTTTGCATCTTTTTGTTCATATTTATTAAATTACTTATTTAATATTATTAAAAGTTTATTAAAATATTCAGACTTTTCCTTTTTTGCTTTACCACATTTGTTATGTAACATACTTCAGCCTAAGAGACTAATTACAGGAAAAATTCAGCAACTTCTTTAACAACAGAAGTTCTCTTTTTGTATGTATCTGTGCAATGAAATATTGGATAAAATTATTACTTTTATTAGTAATTGATCTAGATCCATCCACTGAATCGTAATTTTCTTCAGATTGGGCTGCAAAAATTCAGCTTTTTGCTTGTATCTGAAGGATCATGTGTGAATTTTTTGGCAGAAATTCGGTAGATAGAAATGTAATTTCTGGTATTTATGATAATCAAATTAGTAGCAGAACTAACAGCAATTTCTGTGACTGCTACAGTTTGAAAAGGCAACTTCTCTACAAAACAAGAACATAATTATTGATTATGATATTAGTTTTTTAATATGCTAATAAAGGAAATAAAAGGTTATGAGTGATGAGGGTTTGGAACTTAGAAACCATATGCAAGTGTGCTTAAATTCCCAATTCTAGGGATGGGAACCCCAACATTTTATTGTTGGAATCTTCCATGCTGACATAACACATTGCACTGCCACCTATCAACATTATAGACCATTGGGTCATTTGATTGACTTTAGATTTTATCCTTTCCCCAAGAAGACATTTTGAAACACCAAGTATGGAAACTGCTAAAAGTACCATTTGATTTTTACATGAATTCTAAGTATGCTTGAGTTATAGTACAAGTCACATGGGTCATGTATGCACATTTACTCATTTTAAATTAAATATAAATTGTTCTTTTAAAATTTAACACTAATTTTCTTTAACCAAAGTCTATTCAGTCCTGATTATTGAATGTTCTACACCTTAACTGTCACCAAGAAACTTCTAGACAAAAATTATCTATCGCTATGGACTTTTACAGTGGTGGCCATGTACTAAACTTGGGTCAAAATAAGAGTGCATCGAGTGGAATCATCACAATCGAGGGTATTACGAATTTGTTCATCAATATGTGTAGCTTTCATTGTGACATCACAGCATGCGACATTCAATCCGGATTGCACTCAATTACTCCTTTAGGTTTATTTCGTCCAAAAATGTCTACGTACTTTAACAACGATTTTGCCATATGCACATATTGTGGCATTTAAATAATGACCTTCCAAAGGAATATGGATGTATACGAAACCAAATGAAGTGAATATTTGCCACTTAAAGGTATGTAGAATCAAATTCTAAAAAATGACACCCATTACTGAAATAGCCGATATTGAATGCCTACACGACCCGTGTGACTTGTACTATAGCCCTGCTCAGACAAATCCAAGTCAGCTGCTGCTAGTTCATCAAATTTTGCATATAAAGACAGCACAGATCTTATCTCTACACTTGTTCAGAATAATTTAGAGAGTTAGTTTGAAAGTGCTGTATTTATATTGAGAGAGACAGCACCAGAATGTCTGCTTTAGGTAGTCTGATTGTCTAACTGAACCATTTTGTTTCAATGATAGCAACCATTAATGTTGGTCATAATAATTCTCTTGTTGCATATATGCCCATCTGCATGAAGTAGCTCTGCCATGTACCTAATTTCAGTGAAAACCAAACTTATAATGATGCAAAACTGATGCTAAATACATTTAAGACGAATAAATAAGCTTAAAAGTGAATAATTTTGAATAGATCCTTACACTGGCCACATTTACTATCAAACCATGTGTAAACTGGTTGACTTTGGATAGGACCAGGACCAGATGTTGGAGTTATGACTATATTGTTGTAATTTTTGTTAATCATACTATCCTTAAACTGAAATGATTTTGCAGTTGGTCTTGGTTTGTCTTTTATGGCATGGCAACAAAAGTAGGTTATTTAGTGCCCAGGCAATTGGAGTAAAGTGCTTGTCCAAGGACACACCAAGGTAGCTGACCCGGGCTGGTCCAGTGGTAGGATTCAAACCTGCACCCTTTTGGTCATGAGTCCGGCATGCTAACCACAGAACCTCTACAGCTCTCAGTTGGTTTTGTATAGAGCCTTTTGTTACAAATAAATTTGTGGAACAAATATAACAATGATACTAGAAAGAATAATTAATTTTTACTAATATTCAAGCACATGTATGTTGCATTTCTGTGATATATGCAGTTCCTTCAGCACATGACTTGGAGATTCTTATTGATATTATCGACAATTTATTCTTGTTATGTTCCAGTTCCTGGACATCTTGTCAACATGAATTCCACTGGCATAATAAATTAATTTCTATGAACATCAGCTCATTTTTTAAACAGAGTTTTGTGGATAAATGCATTATTTGAATATACCAAAAGACATGACATTGTCTTCATTGTACAAAAGTTATAAATCCCTCTGACTCAGTATCTCTCTGTTGTAATTGTACCCTCACACAAAAAAAGCAACAGATTGCGTTCACCCAGGACACTGGGTACATGCAAAACAGCATTTGGTCTAAATGAAGTATTTTAGCACTTAGGATTTACACATTTAGCTCCTTCACAAGTGTTTGTAACATATTGTAGGTCAGTTTTTGGATGAATCTTAATCTCTGTCTGTGGAGGTGACTGTACAGTTTTGACAAAGTTCCTTATGAATAGATAAGGAATAAAGGTATGAAGGTATAATAAAGATTACAGTTTAATTAAATAAGAAAATAGTGCAGTTAAATTAGTCTGATTACCCTCAATGTAGGCTACTCATTTTAGCCTAGATCACTGAGTTGGTGCTCATTGTTACTGATTCATCCTTGCTGAATGGAATGTTTTCACATATCCTAATAGAAAAAGTAATTTGCACATGCTATCATGTTGTGTATATCATCACATGGTTTGAATTTACTGCATCATTATTTTGGTTTGCCTTGCAGACATTTTTTATTCAAATTCTTGGAAGGGAACATTTTCCATGGCCAGTTGAAAATCCACATAATGCATAGTCCTTAAAAATGTATGATAAATGCGATCTTAAAATCATGATTATTTGATATAAAATTTATGAAACCCATTTTAATTATAACAATATGTCACCATTGAACACTTTGAAAAGCATGAATCATTACTACCACCATTGATCATGTACTATATGTACTTGCTTGTAAGTCACATACCAATATTACTTGCTTATAAGTCAAGACCACATGCTAACAACATATATCATTATCTGCCATCTCATAATGCATTGGTAGACCAGAGCCAATGTCATTTGTTCTATTGATTACTTCTAACAAACTGCATAGACTCAGATCTCCCAGTGTGTTATATGATAGCAAATCTGAATCTGTGCAGTTTACATTTGGACTCGACTTGCAAGAGAGTATATACAGTATATGCCTATTTACATCCACCAATGTGGGTTTTGGAATATCTGCTGCATCAGTAAGCAACATGTTGATTTAATGTCACCCCCTTAAAAATTCAGGAACATTTTCAGTAAGAGTTTCAGAATTATTATTGAAGTTGAAGAAGGTCAGAAAGAATGTTGAAGGAAGAAGAGTGAAATATTAGGCTAAACATTTTTTTTATTAATTTGCTCCACAGGTGGTCCATGACTCCGCTGATGTATCCTGCCTCATTTAAGTTTAATGAACCAAGCACAGCTTACATCTTCCTGATTGTCATCAACCTCTTTACAGGAATAACGTGTCTGGTGTCTAGCTTTCTACTGGAGATTTTCTCCTATGACAAGGTAAACAAAAACTGGACCAGTCAGCTTTTTATCACAAATACAATCATTAACTTTGCAAAAGCCTATCAGAATTCTTAATTGTTGAAATTGTTAATTAATGATTGGCATAATTCAGGGATCAGTCATAAGCCTAATGAGTTCATTTCACATTAAGTACTCCAAATCTAATATAAACTTCAGCTGACCATCTTTCCAATCCAAAACCAGGTAAAGAAGTCTTTAAGAAATGTTTTCAATACTTGGGTCACTTATTTGGAAGAGAACTACAAATGGAGTTAGAAAAAAATGCAGATGCAAATACATTTCATTATGGCAAAAACGTTTCTATATAATTTGTTTCACTAGATTAAAAGCAGAAATTACTTGATTTTACAATTTCATTAGAGATTTAAAGTACTAATTCTAAAACTATAAATTTTGCTGTCTCACTGTTTAACTTCATCACAAGGCCTAGTGAGATTATGGCATTGCCATCTCATACATCGCCTGTTCATCATTTGTGGCTTGTTACCTTTCAGTTGGCCATGTTTTTGATTGATTTTGAACAAACTTAGAATATCAGTTTATTTTTTATTTTTTTTTTTGAGCAAACTTGAAATATGTATTTATATTATCACTAACTTGGATGAATGTTAATAAGGTGACCTTGCACATATTTGGTTAAGCTTGTTACCATTCTGGAGGCCATATTTTTGATCTGTTTTTGATTGAACTTGAAATATATGTTAAATCATCAATATCTCTCAGACAAGTTTGATAATGAGCAAGATCCATGTATGGCAATGATGTTATCTTGATCCATGTATGGCAATGATGTTATCTTGCATCTGATTGGCTGGGAATGTTACCACTCTGGAGTCAATATTTCTTATCTGATTTTGATAAAACTTATACCCTTATTTTATCAAAATCTCTGTCAAGTTTGATAAGGAGCACAATCCATGAATATTGATGAGGTTATCTTGAATCTGATTGGCTGTGCATGTCACCATTCTAGTAGCCATGTCACTGATCAGTTTTGAGCAAACTTGGAATATGAACTTGTACCATCATAAGTTAAGTAATGAGCAAGATATGTATATATTAATGAGTTGATTTTGTATCTAATCGACTGAGCTTGTTACCACTCTAGAGTCCATATTTTTTACACGATTTTAAAACTTGGATTGTAGGCTTAATGTTACCAAGATCTCACAGTAATCTGATGATGAGTGAGTTCCACACATATTATTGAGTTGATTTTGTATCAGATCGACTAAATGACTCTTGAGACAGTACATTTTTATTCAGTTTGGAATAAACTTGGTAGATAGTCTTAAAGGATTAAGATCATCAATGAAATTTATTATAAACAAGAACTGTGTATCTTAATAACATTAAATGCCATTAGAACTAATTCTCAAGTTCTCTCTCTCAACTAAAGTAAGAGATGTGACCTGTAATTTTGACAGTTGAGAAGCACAGATTTGGAGTAATTAGAGTTCTTTCCATTGCAAAAAGTATGAAAATGAGATATACAAAATACATTTTAGAATACACGATGTATAAATTTCATAAGCACAATTGAAAAAAAAACTGGCAAAGTAATAGATCTTAGAGATTAATTTAAAATGAATAATTTATAAATAATTTGTCACTAAAGAATAGTATAAAATAGCAGTATTGTTAGAGGAATGTACAATTGCATGCAATTTTAAATATGTGTTGGCAGGTTATTGTGTTTTTGCCTAATATTGATTTTTGTCCAGTAGAAACATTTCTTTTAAAAAAAATATTAGGAAGCAAGTTTGATGTTTTATGAAACAGAATTTGAACCTTGCTACTATTGCCATGTTGAGGTGCCTGAAAAATTGGCATTGTACATTTTTTTATGGCATTTCACATATTTAGTGCCATCACTCACATCATTTGGAATTTATATTTTTTTATTTCTAGTGTTTAATACAAAAAATACCCAGCATGCTTTTCTCCTTAAACACAATAACTCAAGTTCTCCAGCATTTGCTGTTGTTGATTTTTGTAAATAACTTACATTTTCAGTAAGAATGAAGTAGATCCTGTGAAAACATTCCATGCACTTGTCCAGGCAGTATATCTGGTTACATTATCGATTTTTATATCCTGCACTTACATGTTGGAAACAACATCACCACATTCTTAGGAATGTGACCGGTGACCACGCATTAAAAGTTATTAGAAGACTGTTAAACATGGATCAGACATATTCATTATCATTTATGACAGTCTTATTGTTCAGTATGAAAATTTATTTTCTTTGTTTCTAGACAGAAGATTTGTGTGGCCTTTTCTTTACAGTGTGCATCTGTGTAGAATTATGTAAATAGGTCAGTAAAAGAGACAACAAGGAAAGCTACTAAGGGGATTAGTGTCATGCAGCTAGCTGTAGCTCCTTTTAAATAAAGCTATAATTGTTATCATCATTAGTTATTATTATTAATTATTCTTAAATGCAGTTGTCATTACCTTGTTTCTGTGCTGACTTTTTAAAAATGTATATATACCTTTTTGTCAAGCCACATCAATAAAAATGTGTGACACAGAAGTCATTCTTTGTTGCAGAATGAACTGTCTCTTATTGACCTTTTTTTCACTTAGTAAACCTTTATCTTTTTGTCAGGATCTCAATAGAATTCACACTATTCTTAAAGATGTCTTCCTCATCTTTCCGAACTACTGCCTTGGCCGTGGACTTGTGGATATTGCCTACAATGAATATATGAATGAATACTACTTTAAAACAGGTACACAATCAACCAATTATTTATGGATCTGTATTTTTCAGAGTATTCTATATATCCAAGACTGTATGTACATACGGATAAAACTACAACTTTATTTTTACCTTTTTAAGTACCTTGTAATAAATGTTGACATCTTGGCCTTTAATGTTTTGTAGTACTACATGACTGTTTATATTTATTTGGAAAGTTTATGTTCCAAATGTTTTTGCAATCGTATCTGTTCGTTTTCAGAACTGTTAATTAGTACTATATAGCCAGTATTGTTTTGGTGTGCACAATCTATTGTCACATGTGTGTTTAATATCACAGTCTCATACTTGTGTTTTCATTTTGTTAGGTAGCCTTGCTTTAGAAGTTGAACTTTTACATACAGGTGACGGAAGCTGGACATCAAATCAAAAAATTTTATAAAGTAGATTGGCTTCTAAAACCAGTAGATTTTTTTATCGACATAAATATTATGCCTTTTAAAGGAACAGAAAACAAAACGAGCATTTTTTTAACCATAATATGTATTCTCTATCATGAAACTGAACTTCTGACACCTGCACATGTTTTCATTTTTACTGTACCAATATTTTTACATAATTCATGTAGTTATGAAGCGTGAAAATCGAGAGTACATTGCTTGATAAGCTTTAACTTTGATGTTTGTGTCATCGATGTTCATGCTTCATTATTTTCTGAATCCCATAAAATATGAAGTTCAGTTCTCATATGAAATTAAGCCCAGTGCACTGTTACAGAACTGAACCCCACTCTATAAGGGAGCTGGCTTTAAAAGGAAGTAAAAGACAGAATAAAGAAAACATGGAGGCTGGAGGAGGTCATAAATTTTTATATGAGAGATGGTTGTTGATGGGAGGTAGCAGTTTCATCTCATTGTTTTTCAAGTCTGTATTTAATGTTGAGTATTTGTCCCTATTGCTTATTTACATGGAAATATGGTAGAGTCATTTGAAAGTTTCTGGCTCATTTTTTTGTAGGTCAGTACAATAAGATGAAGTCACCATTTGAATGGGATTTGATTTCCAGAAAGCTGGTTGCCATGTCTTTATGTGGATTAATCTTCTTCATTCTCACCCTGCTGACAGAGTACAGGTTCTTCATTAAACAGAGGTATGTACCATCCTTATCCTGTAATATAATAGTACCCAACTATCAATAGTGTACACCCAGATTTACTGTTGCATAATGTGTTGGCTGATCAGGGTGTATTCAATGCTTCGGAAATAATATTGGGATTGTGTTCAGTTTGCTGTTTGAAAATGTAGTAGCATTTACAAGTGCTGCGGCAAATCTTTTTACATGGCAGACTGATTATGATCATTTTTCTTACATGATCAATAATAATAAACAACCAAAAGTCCTACACCAGAATGAGTCCTCATAAGTGGGTGACGTAAGAAATTACATTGTCAGTCATCAAAGATTTTCAAAGGTTTGTTCTGCTTTCATTGCCTTTATTAATTTCATTGTTAATTGCGATTATTCAGATTGTTTTTTTTTCGTTTTTATTATTTTAATTGTGGAAGAGAAGTCACAACCATGTCACTGTATATATTGTCTTTTCGAGAGTTCATAGCACTATGAGCATTAAATTATGATGTCATAAATATGATGTAATTTTTACACCTGGGTGAAAAATTACATCATATTTATGACATCATAATTTAATGATCCAGTCATTTCATGCTCTGCAGTAAGTGTGGATTTTACAAAAGTGGACATCCTTAAAATATATTTTGTATATTCATTAAAGAAATATTCCATGCAATACAGCATTACTTCCTTTTAAAGAGGTAAAGAAATCACACTAGCCCCTCTGTAAAATTGTTAGATGATGTCACACAACATTATTGTTGTTTGTATGTATTCCACCATTATATGGGAAACCTCTCCGATTTTACATGAAGTATGTCAGTTAGTACACTCGTGTCCAATGATGTGCCTTAATTATTTTGTCTTATGGTATGTTGTACTTCCCTTACCCTTATGTAAGTTTTACAGGATTGTTGGAGATGGCACCTGGCTCAGTCATTATAAGAAAAAATTCCAATAAATTTAGTACAGCTCTTTATGTACAGTATTTATTTTCAGCTCTTAGATTGGACTGTGACTTGGAGAAATTATTTTTGTCAGCCATGTGAATTTTTTATCCATACATTATTGTCTAGATCTGGTTATCAAGGTCAGTTTTTAAGCATCATGCGAGGACATTGAAATATATTGAGAAGCACTTTAATACAGCTTTTACATATGTAATTAAAGTGGGGCATTTATGAGAGATATTTTTCTCCTTGAAGAACAAATTCATTAGAAAAATAAAATCCATGTTGACAGTTGCCAGAGCTTCCAGAAAACAGATTTGATCTTTGAACTGGAGTTTTCTTGTCTCAGTGCCAACCCTGGCATAGAGTCCCTTATCCTTCTGCTCTTCTTATTTTAATTGCACATTTCAGACGACACCATTGTGCACCTGGTAGTATCCAGGATGAGGATGTTGATGTTGCTGCAGAGAGAAAGAGGGTCCTCAGGGGCAGTGGGAAAAATGATCTACTGAGACTTGAAAACTTGACAAAGGTACAGCCCAGTGAATTTTTAGTATGTGAAATTTTCAGGTAAATCTTACAATTTCTTGTGGGAATGGTTATGTAAGAAATGTTGACCAGTATTGTTCAGAATTATAAATTTGCATAAAAGTGAAATATATTACAAAGAGATATTTTTAATAGTGATATTTTATCATGTAACTTCTATAAAGTCGTGCATTTGAGACGTCAGACTTGATTGAATATTTATGTTGCAGGTGTACAAGACAAGGAAATTAGGACGCCATCTGGCTGTGGACAGACTCTGCCTTGGAGTTCCTGCAGGGGAGGTAATTCAAACAAACATATAGATTTTGACTAGAGCAAAAGAAAGTTTGGATCTCAATCCTAGTGATCAAGGCAAGATGTGTGTCATTATTTGTGCTTCACCAGACATCTTGGAAAACATTAAAACAAATTTGGTTATTTATTTTTTTTTGTTTTATAATTTGCTGAATATAATTTCAAATATCAAAAAATTATTATGTCATGCTGTTCCTTTTTTTGTGAAGGACACGTTACAGTGTATTTACATAAATATTTGAAATGAATAGTAATGGTTTGTTATTGTTATTCTTTGGCCTATACTTGTTTCTACAAATGCTCATTTAGGCCAATTATTTTGCAAAAGTTGAGATTTAAGGAATCACAAGATTATTAAATATTGCACAAATGGAGGATCTTACAAGGGCCCCTTGCGATGATGAGAAGTCCAAACAACTCCACGTCAAAAAAAACCACAAGGAAATAAATCGCGTGCAAATTTTGGTATTCAAAATTATTTCTGTACACACCTGCAGAGAAAAAAAATTGTTCAGATATATCTAATATTTCATGATTTTAATTTTTGCATTATTATTTCAACATTTATTTATTCAGTGTTTTGGCCTGTTGGGTGTGAATGGAGCTGGAAAGACCACAACATTTAAGATGTTAACTGGTTATATTCAGCCCTCGTCTGGTGATGCAAATCTTAACAGATACAGGTAGGGCATAAATAACCTTTTACTGTAGATTTACCAGTACCTTTATCTGTTCCAAATTTTTCCAATAAATTTTTCTAGATGCATCTTTCATTGTGACAGCATTCCCCTTATGTACCATTTCTGTAAAGTTAATTTTTAAAAAATTTTTTGTGACTAAGTTGCAAGTTATGAAATATAACCTTGCTGGAATGGAATAGAAGAAGTGGACTAAGAAAAAATAGTAATTATTAACGATGGATTTTTTTCCATATTGGAAATTCACAAAAGCAAACAATATAGAAATTTTTCAGTATTCAGTAAAGGAAAGAAAACGTTCTTTATTTTACAGCATCTTGAAAGATATGTTACAGGTGCAGCAGAGTCTTGGTTACTGTCCGCAGTTTGATGCCTTGTTTGATGAACTTACAGCTACAGAACATATCCAGCTTTATTGTCGCTTAAGGGGAATTCCACCAAAGGAAGAGAAAAAGGTAAAATTAATTCCTTATACTGTACACTGTTCTCAGAGACTATCTATTCTACTTTCAAAAAATAGTCTTTCAGGCTAGGTGACCTCTCAGTACTGTAGAGGTCAAAATAATATATAAAACAAAAGCAAAACGTTGATCCATGCAGTAAGATACTGGTCCTAAATTGACAGATGATCTCCCAAACAAGTAACAGGAGTTACACTACCAGGTGAAGTGGGTAACTGAGTCACCTAAAAAATGGAAACTTTGTCTTGTTTTGTTAGGAAAGTGAAAACTATATCACCCAGCATGTTTTTAGATGAAAATTGATGACATCAGTATGAGACTTTTGAAATGCTCCCTCACCATAGCCATTCTAGAGCAATTTAGCAACTGTCACTGCCCGATTTCTGTAAGTTATCATTTCATTAAGAAAACAATACAAACTTGTTTGTCAAAACTTAACATCAGTATGTAAATAGCAGTTTGTGTTTTAAGAACAAATGCAGTGTGGTGAAAAGCACTTTTGATCTTAAAATGATTGAAGATTTTAACTGCTGTGTTTGCATTATGCATAAAATCTGTTTGAAACTGTAAGTGAACCAGGTCCTAGGGAAATAATGGCAGACATCACTGTGACTAGGATGTACAGCTTTATTAGATTAATACAATATCTCTATATATATATATATATATATATATATATATATATATATAATTTTCATACATGTGCAAAATGTGTTTATAATATAAATACAACATAGAAAGCACATATGCACACACTGGTTTTATTGTCTTGCTTCTTCTTCTTTTTGTTTAGCTTTCACTTCTTCCTTTTCTGTCCAAAAAGAGAAGTCACTTCTCCTGAAAGTTAAGTAGTTTGACCCTTGAAGTAATCTTTCAAGTCACATTTTGTAGTTTTACTGGCTTTTAGATTATTGTAAGACTTCCTATATAAAGAAGTAATATACAGTAAAAATGCACCGATCATTGAAAGTATCAGCATGTAAAAACTGTGTACCTATTTTCGTTTAAAAAAAGAGATTATGGGGTTACAGCCAGTGTTGCCACTGGCAAGTACTTCCTTAAGAGATTTTAATTTCTAGAGAATAAATAATTTTGCAATCCTGTATGTAACTTAGATCAGTTATAATAATTTTATTATTAAATACAGTTCCTACTGGGTAATTGTTGCTTTGTTCCTTTTTTTAAAAAATTCTTAGAACATAATGAGATTTTTTTAGAGCTTCAGTTCACCTTGACATTAAGAGAATTTTTAAACAGTATATAACATTGTATAAAGTTATAGAATCAGCCTTGTACTTTTGCTGTGTAGGTTGTAGACTGGGCGCTGTCCAAGCTGGACTTGCAGCAATATGCTAACAAGCCATCAGGAACCTACAGTGGAGGAAACAAAAGAAAGCTGTCCACTGCTATAGCTCTCATTGGACATCCACCACTCATTTTCATGGTAAACTGCATTCTACCGATCCTGCTGTTTGTGAAAACATTCAGCTTAGACCAGTATATGTTGGCCATTTAAAAAATTAAGCTTGAAGACTACCAGAGTATGGAATAATGAGGTATTTCTGTAATTGCATTCAGGAAGAGTAGTGAAACATATTTTAAATTTTTAATTTAAAATGCAGAGATTTCCTTGATGATAGAGGAGCTGACCCAAGTGTGAATCCAGATAATACTTGAAAAAAACTTTTTTTATGTCTTCATGGTGTAGTATGTAGAAAGAAGCATAATTTCTGTGTATCTTCAGTACATCGAGTCTTCTTTGATCCCACTGTCACAGTAAAAGTATTTATTCAAATATTCATCTTGATTTCTATTGTTGAAAACTTGTAGATTTTTGGGGGGGTCAATATAATTTTAGCATTATTGTATCTAGAAATTTGACCAGGTTTAAAAAACAATTTATATTTTTTAGGGTTAGATAATTATGTGGTTAACTCAAATTGCACTTCATCAATAACTGGTTTAACCTTTAGAGATGGCACATGCAAGAGCAAGTGGTCATCCTGTAGTTTTCTGGGTTTCCTTCATTGAGAATTAGGAATCATATAAACATTATTATGCTGACATACCATTCAATTGCTAATACATACACTACCTTTAATCAAAGACTTGGGCCATCATTTTTAATCAGAACCTTGGGACATCATCTTTAATCAAAGACTTGGGCTACCATCTGTAATCAAAGCATTGGGCCACCATCTTTAATCAAAACCTTGCGCTACCATCTTTAATCAAAGCTTTGGGCCATCATTTTTAATCAGAACCTATGGCCATTATCTTTACTCAAAGCCTTGGGCCACCATCTGTGATCAAAGCATTGGGCCACCATCTTTAATCAAAGCCTTGCACTACCGTCTTTAATCAAAGCCTTGGGTCATCATTTTTAATCAGAACCTCTGGCCATTATCTTTAATCAAAGCCTTGGGCCACCAGTTTTAATCAAAGCCTTGGGCTACCATCTTTAATCAAAGCCTTGGACCATCATCTTTAATCAAAGCCTTGGGCTACCATTTTTAATCACATCCTTGGGACCTCATATTTTATCAAAATCTTTGGCCGCTATCATAGTCAAAGCCTTAAGCCACCATCTTTAATCAAAGCCTTTGGCCACAATCTTTAATCAAAACCAAAGTCATCATTTTTAACCAAAGCCTTCGGCTATCATCTTCAATTAAAGCCTTGGGCTATCATTTTTAATCAAAACATTGGGCCATCATTTTTAATCAAAGCCTTGAGAAATTATTTTTAATCAAAAGACTACAATCTTTAATCAGAGCCTTAGACCATCACCTTTAATCAAAGCCTTGGGCCATCATATTTAATCAAAGCCTTGGGAAATAATTGTTAATCAAAACCTTGGGCTGCCATCTTAATCAAAGCCTTAAGCCACCATCTTTAATCAAAGCCTTGGGTCACAATATTTAATCAAAGCCAAAGTCATCATCTTTAATCAAAGCCTTGGGACATCATTTTTAATCAAAATCTTGGGCCATCATCTTTAATCAAAGCCTTGGGCTACCATCTTTAAACAAAGCTTTGGGACCTCATTTTTAATCAAAACCTTGGGTCATCATCTTTAATCAAAGCCTTGAACCATCATCGTTAATCAATGCATTGGGCTACCATCTTTAATCAAAACTTTGGGACCTCATTTTTAATCAAACCTTGTGCCCTCATCTTAATCAAAACCTCAAGCTACCATCTTTAATTAAAGCCTTGGGCCACCATCATTAATCAAAGCCTTGGGCCATCATCTTTAATCAAAGCAGTATGCTATCATCTTTAATCAAAGACTTGGGTCATCATTTTTAATTAGAGCCTTAAGCCATCATCTGTAATTTGAGCCATGGGCAGTCATCTTTGCTGGTGAGAATAGTTTTGATAAATAATTTAAACTAATTTAATTTTACAACTAATGTAAAACAATGTGAATTCACTTAAATATTATCTTGAGTATAATTTTGTATTGTTTTACAGAAATAATATTTTGTTGTTACTAAAATTAATGAATACTCATCTGATAGGTTCTCTGTTATTGTTAGTTTGATCTTTAAATTCAGGTTTTATACCACCAGCAATTTCACCATAATTTGTATCACTTGAATGAAAGTGAATAACCATATGTCAGGGGTTTCCAACCTAAAAACATTGTTGTGAGCCTCACAACCCCATTTCCATATGTTGGTAAGTTTTGCCACCCTCAAAAGAAATCCTGGCGACCCTTTGGTATATTCATTTGGGTCATGACCTGGGGTTTGGAAACAACTGCAATAAGTAAAGCTTTACTTTTTTTATATTTGTTGTTAGGATGAACCAACAACTGGCATGGATCCTCACTCTCGACGTTTCCTCTGGGACCTGGTTCTTGGTCTTATTAAAGATGGCCGATCTGTGATACTAACATCCCATTGGTAGGTTCATGCAGTGTCATGCTGAAAGTTTTAGATCCATTTGATGTTATAAACTACTATGTTTCTTATTTTGCAAAGAGACGGCATAGCACTAAATTGCAGCTTTTGCAATATATCTGCAAAAAAAATATTTTGTTAAAGCCAAGTCTTTCACCCAAGTTAATTACTGTTGTTGTTTATTATATCTCATTTGTTATTTTTCTTACGGTGAAACCTATCTTGAGATATCACACCTTCTGGTAACAAAATTTGGTATGTCAAGAAAGGTGGTCATTCATTGGAGGTCATAAAACTATTTAACTCTGTTGCTCCATGCAGAAGAATTTAATTGTTCATGACAGGTGTTCTTCCATAACAGTGATATGTCAAGAAAGGTTTTACTGGATTAAATCACACATGATATTTATGTGAGATAGAAAACAGAATATTTGTGAGTTGAAGGTTGAATGTGACAAGATGCATTACAAATTTGTTCTTTCACTTGAAATATTTCATGTTTGCTAATGTAACTAATAAAGAGAACGACATTTAACACAGACTCATCATGAATCTATTCCAAATTCAAGTATGTTGAGTGTGAATGGCATCTTTTCTTTCTATTTTGGGGTGGTAAATAGAGCTTGCTCTTTGAATGTTGATGGACAAAGCAATACAGTATGTTTCAGTACAAGCAATAAAGTATGTTTCAGTACAAGCAATACAGTATGTTTCATTATAAACAATACAGTAGGTTTCATTATAAACAATACAGTAGGTTTCATGAGCAGTACAGTATGTTTCATTATAAACAATACAGTAGGTTTCATCATAAGCAGTACAGTATGTTTCAGTACAAGCAATACAGTAGGTTTCATTATAAGCAATACAGTATGTTTCATTACAAGCAATACAGTATGTTTCATTATTAGCAATTACAATATGTTTCAGTATGGAGGAATGTGAAGCACTTTGCACCAGACTTGCAATAATGGTGAATGGTCGTTTCAAGTGTTTGGGAAGTATACAGCATCTCAAGAATAAGTTCGGAGAGGGATACACCTTCAGTTTACGTCTCAAAGGTCCAGATTATGATCGTGCGCAAAGACTTTGTCAGCGATTCATTCAACAGAATTTTCCAGAGGCTGTTCTGAAAGAGTACCATTACAATTTGTTACAGTATGAGTTGAAGAGTCGGACTGTGTCCTTGTCATATTTATTTTCCAAGTTGGAAGAGGCTCAGAAAAACTTGGGAATAGAGGACTATTCTGTTAGCCAGAATACACTGGATAATGTAAGTTTAGCCTTTGTGTCACCCAACTATAATTCGGTGGAAGAGGCATATTTTTGTGTTGTTTGTCCACATATACACGTGACCAAACCTCTCATGCACCACAAAAAAAACAAAAGTTCAACATTTTCATCTTTTTTACATCACATTGTGATGGAGTTGTAGTCCCTGTTTAATGTTAAAGTTTGACCTTGCCTCTTGGTTAAGAATTTCTTTAAATTTATCTTTATTAATGTAGGCATATGTGCCCTCGGAATACATATCTAATAATAGTATTTATAGGTTCATCTACAGGTGAATAAAGTTTGTGTGAATATCCAACACTTGACTGTAACTGTAACATTAATGATAATATAGTGAAGCAGCTTTGAGAAATTTTAACTGTATCCAGAAAGTCCTGCTTGTTTAAAAGTCCTGCTTGTTTATGGCAGTAGAATTTTATTTCCATTTTTTGAAACTTAAATGTTTAAGAGAAATTTTGCATATGAAGGGCTGTTTTAATAAAACAAGAAGAAACTTTAACTATCTAAACTTTGCACTTTGGACCCTTATGAATGGTTTTGTTTTTGTGGGTGTTTAGTGCCATTTTTGAGCACATGACAGGCTATTCATACCAGCCAGTGCATTTGTTGGAGGAAGAGCCTGGGAAGAACCCCGATAGGAAGCTACTGGCAAGCTTTCTCACATACCCACATTGGCCGAGCCAAGACTGAAACCCATGTGGACAGAGGTGAGATGTGTGAGTGATCTGTAAAGGTGAGCACCATAGACCACTCGGCCACCACTCCTAGACCACTCAGCCACCAGGGGTCCCACTTATGAATGAGGATCATTTCATGAACAATGATTTGAAGAAGAAAACTGATTTGTGGTATTTATCAACTCATTGTAGTGCCTCTATTTTGTATCATTGACAAGAGTGTTGATTTTATAGGACAAGATCACATTAGTCTCAGTTTATTTCTTATAGTTAATATTTACAATGGCTGCTGGAGACTGCTAAAAGCTTCATGGAGGCAAGCGATGTAATCGATAATTACATTGTGATTTTCATAAGAAAACCATATTTTCCATGTTGTTAACTATGCCGTCTTTAAGACCTGTTCTTTGCCTGTCATCTGTCCATTGCCAAGTACTCAACAACCATCTGTCAGCACTTGCTTGTAAGCACAAAATATTTAAAAAAACTAATAGAATCTAGCCATCTTGATATATTTTGGCAGGGATGATTGTGATAATCAGCTCTTCTTGACCTTTGTTCAAATTCAGAAAGTTGTAATTTAGATTTTTTTCACTAAACATAGCTTTTGCACACATTAACTTAAACAAATAACCAGATATGGTATGAAAATACTTTTTGATCAGATTTCAGTTGAGTTAAATAATAATGTGTGTGACCTTGACTTGACAGTCACTGATTGTGACCATAAGATTTATAATCATAATGGCATATGTACATAATAACTTGAATTTTTTACAATATTGATCACTTGAGAACACATTAACTCAAGCAAACACAAAAGGATATGAACCAAAATTGGTAGATAGCTTCATTTGAACAAGATTTCCTGATCTGTGTTGTAAGTACTATGCAAGATTGGATTCAAGATCAAAGGTCATAACTCAGATTTTAAAAGTAAAATTGTATAAGAAGATAATACAAGAAAGTTATTATTGACTTTGATCAAACTTGGCTTGTGGCTATTAGTTTATCTGAATAATATTTGAAGTGATTAAGAGTTATTGTTACAGGGTGCAGTAATGGTAATATTGTAGGACAAATTTTGTTTATGGCATTTAATCATTACAGGTCTTCATCAACTTTGTGAAGCAGCAAACAGAAATAGTCCAAGAGTCACAGGAAAGTGAAGCTTCATTGGACATACAACAAAATCGTCATTTGCAGAGGGACTCAGATGAGGCGCTTCTAATCCCGGAAGTTGGTGACGACAGGGATCTGGAGATGGATGATGATGAAATATTGCTTAGACTGGATAGTTCAGGGGTTAGCATGTTGGTTTAAACCCATCATCTCTTGCCAATATCAGAGTATATATTTCAAGCGTTTGAATTAAGAATAGCCAAATCAAGATAACAGTATGTAAACCATTCTCAGTAATTGTAAGGTTGGATGAATTGTTAATTATATGGGTTTGAATATTCTTCAATATGTTGTTCTTAAATGGGTTTAATTTGAAACAATCAGTATGGTGTACCGGAAAGGTCCTAACTACTGGCACTAACTTTTGTTATGTATTGCTGGTAAATTTTGTTGATTTTGCAATAACTTTGCCATTACGACCATAAAATGTACAGCTGCAAATGTATTTTTTTACTCTGGTGTCATTGCAGTGGATTTGATATTCAATGCAATGATATTCATATAAAATATCAATTAAAGGTTCTTATATGTTGTGATCCCAAATTGAAATATTGCCAGTCAGACTGCTGACATTTCTGCCATGGTAACCCACTTGAAAACTGTATAATAGCTACTTCTACTGAATTGATTGTCGTATTGACTTGAAGTTTTCAGTAAAGGACTTGTCTAGTCGGTTCTGAATGAAAATGGTGCTGATTTGACCCCCAGCTTGAAAATCTTGTTATAGCTACTTCTGATGAAATAATAATCATAGCAACATGGGCTTTTCAGTTTTCACTAAAAATCTTCTTATGATTTGTAGTTTGTCCAAAATTGAAATTTATACTGATCAGGCCCTTTATATGGCTTCATGGCAGCCATGTCCAGAATCTTGTTATTGTTACTTGAGAAGGTCATTTGGACATAGGCTTTCACTGAAAAGATTTATTATGTTCTAGTTGGTCCAAAATGAGAATGGTGCTGATGCAACCTACAGTACAATGGCCTCAGTCATGATAAATAGGGTTTGCAATGAAACACTTCTCCCAATATGTAGCTGACCTTAAACAAAATTGTTGCTGATGCAACCTCACAGAATTTGAAAAATATCTGTATTTCTTATGAATGAATGGATATAACAGTATTAAAAAATAAAACCACTTGTTTCTCACAATATGTGATGTTTACTTTCATTCAGATGATGCAAACTCGTCCTCCAAAATGGTTATCTTGATAGCGATCCTGTAAATAATTTTTATGGCTACTTTCTCCGGAACAGATCATTGATCCGACATGGGGTGTTTCACTGAGGCTTCTGTTATAGCAATTATGAAGCTGGTTCAGAATGAAAATGACGTTTGAATGAAAATGACGTTTATCTGACTTACAGTATGGTACCATTTTGACCATCTGGTAGATCTTGTTATCACTACAGGCATTGACATGGGTTTTCACTAAATGTCTCTTGATTCTAAATGAAAATAGTGTAGATCTGACCACCAGCATATTCACACTTTTGTGAAGGAGTTTGAAAACAGGACCTGATTGAAATGAAATATACCTTTGCAATGACAAAAATTACCATTGCATGTGTATATATTACATGTGTATATAAATATAATTGCATTGCCAAGATTTGAAATGATCATATTTGCCGGACATGACTGACAAATGAGTTCAGTTGACCATTTGCAAACTTGACATGTTGGATAATGAAACGTTGTGGTGTTGTTGCATTTTAGGAGCTTAAACTATGTAACAAGGCAAGGTAAAAACCAACAAGCATTCAGTTTTCCAAAATATTAATTTATTTCCCTGAAATATAAAATTAAACACAGTGAAAGAATTAAAAATAACTTGCAGTATGGTTTGAATTCCTCTAATATTTTCTAAATGTAATATCTATTTCACAGTAATCTGGAAATGATCCAAAGGGATTCTGAATGAAGGTTCTAATGTACTTATATGCTAGCACCATTGAAGAAACACTATTTTGATACCTAAAAGTTTTACTTCCAGGTAAATCCAATGATAGTGAATGTCAAAAAAGTTAAGAGTCTCATGAAGCAAAGTCATTAACCCTTAGTGGGCCCCCACTTCCATATTCATTCATCTGTAAGCCCTGGTGGACCCCTATTTCTAAATTCACTCATCTGTAAGCCCTTAGTGGGCCCCCACTTCCATATTCACGCATCTGTAAGTCCTTAGTGGGCCCCCACTTCCATATTCACTTATCTGGAAGCCCTTGGAGGGCCCCCACTTCCATATTCATGCATCTTTAAGCCCTTAGTGGGCCCCCACTTCAATATTCACTCATCTGTAAGGTCTATCAATCTGCAGACAATTTGATTGCCAGTGTATAATGTTCCAGTGAATCAGGGTCTGTGCTTTTTCCTTTAAACATAGGTGTTGAAGACTGCATGTCCTCATCTGCTAGCATCGTGTCATATGACATCACTACTCACATTCAGCAGCACTGCTTATTTACTCAGTTTTTTTTTTCTTCCTTTGTTATAAATTTCAGTCTTGATCATAAAGGTCAGCATGCCCTGATTTTTTATTATTATTTTTTTCAGACTAGACTTACCTTGCTGAATATGGATCCTCTGTCAACATGAAACTAGAAAGACTCATATCCACCTTCTATCGTCTGCTGCATGACAAAACATATGCATCTGTTGACAAATCACCAAGAGCATGACAGAAATCCGCATCATTTTCATACCTTTTGTGCAAAACTAAGATTTTCCATGCCATCAAACACCAGTTATGAGATAAACATTGACTGATGTCAAGTGCTCTGACTTGCGACATATCTATATATATATATATATATATATATATATCTATATACTGTGGATGATCTCATTACTTGGGGCAAGTGGAATGTTTAAAATTGTGGCCATGGATCATGGGCCATGCTTGGCTTGAGATCTTCATTGACATTTTCTTGTGTATAGTCAATTGCTCATTTGACAAAAAATATTTTTTTTATTCTTCTTCGTTGTATAGGCTTTGTATTTTTAAAGAAAAGCATCCCTTCTTGGGTTCTCAAGTCTAATACAACTTGTGTAATTATTTTTGTGATGATTTCACACATTATTAACTACTCCGACATTATTCTTTAACTTTTATTTACACACTGCATTTGAAAGTAAGTATTTATCATGTTATGCTGCAGTATTTTCTCTGGTTTGGTGGAAGATCTTTTCCAGCATTTTGGTGTGTTGTCGGCAATGAAAACATCTTATGTGATACAGTTACTTTTCCATAAGTCCATCCAATATTTAAATCACAATGAAATCATTCAGTTATATTCCAAATTTTAATTGCATTTTAAATCTTGTCTGTACTTCCGCTTCTGTCCAAATGTTTTATTATCTCACTATTAAGACACTTTTCCATGGGTGATGGTGCCAACAGTGTTAAAGTAGCATGTTGAAACTTTTGATATGCACATCTTGTCTATTCAAGTTGCTCTGTTCAGAAGCATATTTTTAGTACAATGCTGCATGTATAAACTTTATACTCCAGTATCAAATTGCATTTGAAAGTGGTTATTCATTGTGTTCTGCGGCAATACTTTCTCTGGCATGGTTGAAGATATCTCCACATTGATAAACATCTTTGCAACTTACTCGATAGAATATACTTTGTCATCATATATTTTAAATCTTCATGAAATCATTCAGTCAAGATCCAATTTTAATTGCATTTTAACTCATCTTTGTACTCTCTTTTCTGTCCTAGTCTTCAACTGTAACTTAGTGTATTTCACTAACCTCTCTTGAAAAACCACCCATTCTGTCAGGAAATCATGACCTCTCAGAACAGGTAGTCTCTCATGATAGGTCATAACACTACAAGTCCAAGCATTAAGAATCTGGTTTTGCAGGCCAGGTGTTATCTTAGTGGTGATCTTTCAATCCAGGTTTTACTGTTGTATGGTATATGTAAAGTTTGTGCCATGATATGCTAAAAAATGTTGTCTCTCCATCTTACAAAAATGTTGTCTCTTCATCTTAATTTAATCCTGATGACATTCACAGATGAGACATCAGTTAGAGTCATTGAATAGTTTTATCAGGCGTTTAATCATGGAGCTATAGAAATTATATCTTAAGTTTGGTGGTACATTGTGTTTTCATTTTTATGTGCAATGTTTGTGAAATATACAAGTAGATTAAAAGTTAGTGCCATTTATTGTTTTAAGACCAGTTTTCATATGATGAGGTGATTGTGTTACTTCATGATGATTAATATATCATTTATCAAATTACTTTAGCCAAATATTTCTTTGTATTTGTCATTTGCTTTCATTTATTTGCTGGATAAATTTATTATTCACTATTAAAGTCGTTAATTTTAGTTTGTTTTTTTTTTCACAAAATTGTTAGCTCCGTGGCTGCAATGGTGAACATCTTGAAAATCTTATCACTACTCCTTCTGAATAGATTGCTGTTTTGACTTGGGATTTTCACTAAAAGATATTGTATCACATGTAGATGATCCCAAATGACAATGGTGCCAATCTGACATTTAACTGGCTACCTTGAAAGTTTTGTTATGGCATTGCTACATACCCAGAACACATCATCATATCATCATGGAGTTTTTAACTAAATGACTTCATATAGTTTGGACATGGTCCTAATTGAGAATGGTGTCAGTCTGATATCCAGCATTTCTTCCATGATATAGTCTTGACAAAAAATCTTGTTATTGCTACTAATTTGGAATAGATGTTCATATGCACGTGGAGTTTTCACTTAAAACTTCTTTTGATATATAAAATTTTAATTCTCCGTCAGTTTAAGTCCCTTTCTCACTTTCAGCTAATACTTAGTTACCATTTATAATCTGTAAGCAGATCTCATGAAACATGTATTGACCAGTGGTTTCTCTTTATAGCACGTCCGTACCAGTTGCCACACCATGATTTTTAGCTTAGAGGGATTTCAGTCTTTCATGCATATGGCATAGTATCCATTCTCTTTTGCTAAATATAGTTTGTATTACTAATAATAGTAACAAACGGCATGGTCTTTCTAATAAAAGTAACAAAGTATAAATCTACTTGTATGTCAAGTCAGTTTTATATGTCAAGGGAGGCAACTCAAATTTAGGTTGGTTATTGCTTACACTATAGTTGCTCTCTTCCATAGAGATACTTGAAACACTAGTAGAAAATAATTTTAAAGAAAATCATGACGATAATTCCTCAAATAATGTTTTCAGTGTTAATTATTATAATTTCAATAGTGTTATACAACAATAAGAAAATTTAGAATAATGTGATGATGATTTTTAAGAGCAGTCATCTTTGGAATGTTGTTCTTCCATATGATTTTATGGAAATCAGCATCACTTGAATCCTCCAAGCCATCAATACTGTTAATACTTGAGTTATTTATTCTTGCCCTAATGCAGTGTTATTATTAGTTCAGACAAAATGTTTGCTTACATTTAGCATTACATTTTTAGGCCTTTGCATATTTTTTGAGAGTGAAGATGGTGTTACTTATGTCCATTCATGGCATTGTTTACATCGTACCCATTGCACAGTTTTTTTCTGCTCAGTAACTTATAAAAGAATTCCATGGATTGAAACCAAAGTTTGTTTGAAACTTTAAAAATAAGGAACAATTAGGTCAAATTTGATGCTTGCTATTTTCTGATAAATTTAAGAGAGTTGAGGCACTTTCCCTTCAACTGGAAATATTATGGGCATGGTCATCTGTATTGTATGAACATATTTCTGATTCTTCTGCAAGTTCAGTTAAAAATAAGTAATAATCATGTAGTAACTGGTTACATGCAGCAACAGATGCAAACCTCTAGTCTGATCCTCATACACAGACACAAGCCATAAATGTAAAAGAAAACCATGTCAGGTAATCCCATTTTTGAATAAACATATCATTCAGTAATTTCCAGTCATGATGTCATATTAATGTAATGGATTCAACAGAAGTCTTAAGTACAAAGAACTAAACTGTGTATAACAAAGCATCGTTAATTCAGACTCCACAAGTGCGGCTTCCACCCTGCCTGAATTTTGTAACATTTCTTTAATTACATCACCATTTTAGTTTATTTAGGCCCTTTCCTCACGGTTTTTAACTTTAACCACCACTATCAATCAGCTGTAGAACATTGTCCAGTTTTTCATTTTATGCACATCATGATTAGTGCAACAGATGGAAGACATGTTTGAAGATTTCTCATGTTGTATGAGAGAACATCAGTTACAAATCTAGGTGAAAGAATTGTAATTGTTTAAAAATATATCAAAATGAAACAATTTCCAGCTGTGAAAGCTAGCTATTTTTGGAGTATTTAACTGCATTTTTATTACTTTTTATTTTCTTCCCATACATCTTGCCACTGGTTTAATATCTTTTTGTGACTGGGGTAGAATTTGGCATGCTGCCAGCTCCTGGCCACAAAGTTTATTATTACTGATATGTCATTCACACAATCAGTCTGAAATATGATTGCATAAAGTGAAATGAAGCAAGCTTACACTTTAAAAAATATGTTCAGTTACTCTGATAAATATCAAACACAATCATATACTTATATCATAGAAAAGAAATACAGTTCTACCTTAGTATAAGACCCATCATTATCACATGGTTCCTGATATAAGGCCCATCATTATATCATGGTTCCTGTTATAAGCCCCATCATTATAATGCTTTCTTTTATAAGACTCATCATTATAACATGGTTCCTGATAAAAAGGCCCTTCATTATATCATGGTTCCAGTTATATAGCCCATCATTATAACATGTTTTCTGTTATAAGGCCCATCATTATAACATGGTTCCAGATATAAGGTTTTTCATTATATTATGGTTCCTGTTATAAGGCCCATCACTATAATGCTTTCTGTTACAAGGCCCATCATTATAACATGGTTCCTGATATAAGGCCTTTCATTATATTATAAATAGGTTATGGTACAAAATTGGCAGCTGTTTCAATAGTAGAAGCCATTTTCTCATAGGCTTTTTGGATAAACATTTGATAAACTGATTAATTTTATTAGTAATGGATTTGGATATGTCAGCAGTGTAATTCACACTCATTTAGGCTGCAGAAATTCAATTTGTCACTTTTTTAAAGGATATTGTGAATTTTTGGCCAGAATCTGTGGCATTTATGTTCATTTTCAATCACCAATATTGATTACAGAGCATATAATTTCTTTTTTTTGAACTTTCCACCTTCCTTAAAAATGACCCAAAAGTCTGCAGTTTACTTTGATAACCAAAGTCTCATGTTAAAACAAAAGAGAATGGGAGATTGATATAAAAACAAACCCCAAGGGAAATTTTACTTTGCTTTTTGGGTCATGTTTAGGCCAAATGATAGACTTAAGGGAACTGTTTTTCTGACTCAACCCCAGCATCAACCCAACTGTGACACTTAATGTTGGAAGTTAAATGCAAAAATCAGTACTGAAATCCAGTATACAAAGAGAATTACCATATATTTGTTAGCCATTTTATGGATTTCAGAGAAGCTGATTAAGATAAATCTTCTAAAATAAGTCCATACTTGATAATAAGACCATCCCTAATCTTCCAAAACATGTGATCAAATTTTGATATTAGGATTAATTCACATGAAGACCAGTCCCCACTTTTCACAAAATTTATTTAGTTGCATTCCATTAATTGTATAAAATCCATTAAATTTTCAGTGATACTGTTACCCCAGTTTGTTTAATTCTTATGGCTCCATTTGTTATTATTTTTGAGCCCATGTTAGTGTGAAACCCTGGCTGTCACAGTTTCTAAGGCAGCAGTAGCAGCATTGTCATTATCAACAGATTGTTTTGGTTTTGATTCAGCTTTTCAGTCAGTGCTTTGAGCATGGGCTGAACATGCATGCCATGGTCTCCTTGGGTTTGGTAATTGGACATTAATTTAATATTACCAAGTCCTACCTGTATATATAATGGTCATCCGGGGTTCTGGCCAACATAAAACAGATAGCTGTATAGGCAGGTGACCTTTATATAAAGGGTTAATCTCGTGGAGCAACCAAGAGACAAATAATGCAAAGGAAAACAAGGAATAATGATAGGAAACAGAATTACAGTTGAAAAATTGAAGTGCAGACAATATAAAGTTTGTATTTAGTTTATTAATAAACCAATATAAAATATTAAACTTTAAAGATTATGCCACAAATGGGGTGGGTGGGAGGGTTTATTGAGTCTGCTTACTTAAAAACAAGTAGTCAGTTTACTGCATTTTATGGCAGCAGTTTAATACAGACATTGCAGATGGAATGAATGTAGGGGCTGATAATTAATGGTACATCTACAAATATTAGTGTATGATAACTAAGTCTATAATTTGTATTTTCTTTTCCATTGTGAAAGGTTTACTTTTTCTTTGACATGGTGAATTTTCCAATAAAGTATCATAAACAAATATGAGCACCCTCTGCTGTTTACATAGAATGAACTATGTGATTTTAATTTCTAAAAGTATAAACACCACATCTCATCTCACAAGAGTGACTTTTGCTTGGTTGGAACCTGCACAGTCTATTATTTACCACAATAACAAACGCCTAATGAGCTAGCGTTCAAAACATGAATTTCCAGAGAAAACTCTTAAAACTTAGACCATGGCAAGGCCTTGTCTGAACAAATTCAAGCACTTGTTTTGTTTACCATAGCCCATAGTGTCGGGCCCCTAGCTGTGCTATTCTCATAACCAGTGCCAGATTACCCATTAAACACAGTAAGCACGTACTTAGCTTAGTGCACCAGCCCGACTGGGGCACCAAACAAAAAATTCAAATTAATTCTTGATGATAAAATTTAATGAATTATATATGACCATTTCGATCTGGATGTACGAGAATTTTGATTGGAATGATAGCAACACTGGTATTTTCCCACCTTTTTAGCTTTTAATAGTTTATTTTTAGTTTTACATTTTGTAGGAAGGAGGATTGGGCATTATATTTTCGCTGCTTAGGGCCCTGGAAGGCCTTAATCCGGCAGTGCTCATAACTTCTGTGAATTTGATTGCGCTAGAATTCGACTGGCTGAAATTAGAATAGAAACGGCTAAAAATGCTTATAAATAAAGAATACAAAGACCAATGACTTTAAAGTTTGTGTTAGTTGGATAAGAAAAATAAAAACAAACTGGAATGTATAAAAATATGAAAACATCTTGCTACACAAATTGAAATCAATGTGTTCACTCAAAGCAAATAACAAATTCCTTCCCATCCAATATGGTCAACACTACAGACATCTTGAACATCTTATCACTACTCCAGAAGAATGGTTGATCGTATTAACGTTGGGTTTTCACTAAAAGACTTGTAAGGATGTCTACTTGATTTGAATGAAAATAATGTTAAACTGATATCCAATATGGACACCTTTAAATCTTTTTTGATGCTCGTCCTGAATGGCGGGTCATTTTAAAATGGCATGTTCAGCAAATGACTTCTTATGACGTCTGTTTGGTCCTAAAATGGTGTTGGTCTGACATCTAATATGGCCACTACAGCAGCCATCTTGAAAATCTTATATCAGTATGGGGTTTCAGTGAAAGACTTTTAATGATGCCAAGTTGGTGCTAAATAAAATTGGTACCGATTTGACATCAGATATGGAAACCATGGCTGCCATCTTGAAATCTTGTTATTGCTATTCCTTCCTCCTGAACAAAAAAATCATACTGATATGGGGTTCTCACCAGGGGTCTTTTTATGATGTCTAGTGGGTGCGAAATGAAAATGGTACCACCAACACATCTATTATGTTTGCTTGAGCTGCCATCTTGATAATCTTATCTTGGATTCCTGGAAATTCTTTTCACCCCGTCGAGCATCAGTCCCTTCAAGGGTTTTTTGTTTAATATGATACCAGCAGTATTTTCTTGACTTACTGCATATATTTAGTTGTATCTAGAGTCCATCATTGTACATGATATGCTGACAGATCAGGGTCTGTGTTGTTTGTTCAGCTAATTATACCCAACAAAACTGTATAGACCAGATCTGCCAGTGCATTATGCAAAGGCAGATCTGGGTCTGTGCAGTGAGCATTTGGATCTTATAAGTAAGTATATACAGTAACAAAAACTGTAATTGTAGCATATGACACATTGTTCATGAGTACTGGTACACAAAACTCAATTGAGGACATTTCTAAATGGCTTATTACCCATTCAGCAAGCTACGTGTTAAGAGGAACAGATGCATTTAAATTTTATCATTGAATTGACTTATCAGTCTGTTGCATAGGGAAAAAATAACTGTAGAGTGATATCATGTGAATCAGAGATGTTGGCTGGGATTAAATAAAGAATAATACTCGCTGTCCTTTCTGTTGTGCTCTTGTTTGGCTAATGCCTGCTAAGAATCGTCAGTCAAATCGCATGGCGTGAATAATCCATCATATTGTCCCAAAGAGTGGATATGTTACCATGATTCTTCTTTACGTTTATTCACTGTATCGATGTAAGAGATTAATTCATCTATTATTCCGTGTATGTACCAGTATTTAAGCTTGGATGCACATGAGAAGGTCGAAACGTTTAGTTTAGATAGTATCAGTAGTTGTTGTATTTTATTATACAGGTTGAAAAGGAGAGACTCAAGAAGCATTCATTTCAAATCAAATAGTAGGGTTGTTCACTATACCCACTACGAGCCAGCGTCCGGACAGCCAAAAGTTTCTATCTGGCTCGCCAACCGGTCATAACTTTTGCCTCATCGTGCGCATTCTAATACCTTGTCTTTCCTGAAATTTGCTTACCTGCCCCATGAGTGGGAAACATTGCAATGTGACCCATCGCATAAAAAGGCTGGACACCCAGGAAACAAATGAATACGCATTGCATTTTTACAATTAAAGTTTAACGAAATTATGAAAATTGAGCACGCGTTATCAGTTTTAGGGAATAATTAATTTTGATGGAATTGTTTGCAATCAGAATCTGAGACCACTTTATTCACAAAAAAAACCCCCTTCGTTATACAGTACTGAATAGAGAAAACTAGGACCCTCTCCACAGGTATTGATGTATAGTCACACTACATGCCTGCACATTATTGTATCAAATGTTACGGTCGCATAATAGGTATTCCCAATTAATTTCAGAATCAAATCAAGACTTGGTTTCTTTTAAATGATGCAGAACTAAAGTTATTGTGCAGAAATCATTTTCTTCTTCTAATCATAGCAACCTTGACCTATTACCTTTTAACCCCAATATGATTGGGTTTCTTCATTATCCTTGATGCAGGCCATCCACACAGTTTGGTAAAAGCCGATGGAGTAAAGTTGAATATATTGTGCAGAAACGAAATGAGTGTAGAAGGAAGGATGGATGGATATCATAATAATATATACTCTGCCATTTGGGCAGGTAGAAAAATGAGCGTATTATAAACCAAAAAAGCAATGAGCTCAGCCATGTATCATGGTGACCTTTAAAGTCTGAGCTCGACAACCAAGCCAACCGACAAGGTTGATCCACTTCTGTATTGCTCATAAGATGCCTTAATTCTGTCTTCCTTGATTTGAAGTATATTAATATATAAATATGGACTGCGTATTAACATCACAGACCTTGAACTTTCTGGATGGCTTGTGCTTGGTACAATGAAGAAGGTTATTTACTTTGGGTCAAAACTTCAAAGGTCAAGGTCACTGAAAAAAAAGAAAAATGGTTTCCTCGCAGTAGATTTAGTTCTACTTCACATACCTGAACCAAACATATGGATGGCTTGCACTCTTCGGTAAGAATGGTGCCTATTAATTTTGAGGTCAAAGTTCAAGGTCACTACGACTGAAAAAACATAAATTATTTTTGAATAATAACACATTTTTATTCTGAATAATAACACTAGTTCTGCCTCATAGACCTTGCTAAACTTTGTGGATGCCCTGTATTTAAGTAGGGAAGAACACTTTGAGTAGGGAAGAACCTAATGATTGGGTTAAAAGGTCAAGGATCAAGGTAACTGTGACTGAGAAATAAAAAATTGGTTTCTACACAAAAGGTTCAGTTCTCGATTATATAACACCATCAAAGTTTGTGGATGGCTTTTAGTTTGGGTAAGAAAGAAGTCTATTTATTTGTTGAGTACAAAGGTCAAGACCACTTGCACTGAAAAAAGAAAATGGCTCGCTCTCTATAATAACTTTAGTTCTGAACAATGTACCTCGACCAAATTTTAAGAAGGGCTTTCACCAAAGGTAAGAACGAGGTCTCTTGATTTGAAGATCAACAGTTTAACCACACTTTGTGAATAGCTTGCACTTAGGCTGAGACAAAAGCTATAGATTTAGGGTTCAGTGGTCGAAGGTCATAGTCATGATCGGTCGAAAAGGAAAAATAAAATGATTTCTACATAACAAACTGAACTGAATTGATAAAAAAATTTAAAAAATGTTGCCGAGCACATTGTTAAATACTAGCAAAGTACGAAATTTTCTTTCATGTAAGTTATGTCTTACAATGTTGCGTTCGAATAGAAATATGTAACTCCGCTTTGACGTGTCATAACGCAATCTGGATGCAAAGTCAGATGGTGAAAGGTACCGTTTCTCGTTGCGCGTCTCATATGAACTCTCAAATCGTTAGATGTCTTTAAAATGAAAATCCATTCGTGAAGATTAAACATGATATTTGTGCAGAGCATTATAAAACAATGAAGCTTGATAGCGACAACAAAATTTCTTGGCACATGTGAAACTGGTTACCCCTACATTTATTCGTTCTTTATGCCCATTGTGAAGTAGACTCCTCTTTGCCGGCACGGACTAAGTTAAAATATGAATCTTTATCAATGAAACCATTAAAACATTCTCAACCATACTTTTGTACACTACTTTTAAATAATGTTTGGGGTCTTCTCCATGTAGAAAATGAAAATGTTTTTATTTATAAATATAAAAGGCTAACCGTAATGATATAAATTTCTTGCAACACGTTACAAGGTTCATTGGGCCTCGTTAGAATGAAATGATTTGGTCTGGCATGGTCTCTGACGGAACAACAACCATCAGAAGACCATGTTGTTCTGAGATAATTCGAGTAATGTCCCTTGCCCAAATACACCACCATTTTATTCTTACGCACGTTTATTGGGTATTATGCACAATTTGAATAAATAGACACATAGACGTCAGCTTGGGTACCCTTTCGAGGAAAGTCAGCGCCCTTTTGAAAATTTGGATCACCCGCCCACCCACAACACTTGACCTGATCCGGCTATGCACATGACTTTCCCCTTGGCTACATGTAGATACAAGACAAGTACCAGGACATTCCCGTAGCTACAGTTAGATAAGAGGCAGACACATAGGACATTTACATAGTTACATGTAGGTACAAGACAGGCACACACGATATTGCCTTAACTACATATAGATACAAGGCGGGCACACAGGAAATTGCCTTAGATTAATGGAGATACAAGGCAGGCACACATGGCATTCCCTTTGCTACAAGTACATACAATGCAGGAACATCAGACATGCCCTTAGCTACACGTTGATACAAGGCGGACACACATGACATTGCCTTTGATTCATCTAGATACGAGGCAGACATACATGACATTCCAAATGTAATGCAAACAACATAGCTTGGTCTACACCAGGAGTCGGCAACCTACCGCATGCGTGCCACAATGTGGCGCGTCAAGAGGTTTTGTGTGGCACGCGAAGGGCAGCCAAAATTCTCGAAATTAACACTGTTATTCTCTTACCTGTGTCACGCGCTTGTTCATTTTGTAATTAAATTCGGAAAAAAAAAGTGGCACGCTGTATAAAATAGGTTGCCGACCCCTGGTCTACACGCTATGTACAGTGCCGGATTAAACCTTGTGGAGGCCCCTAGGCAGTCGAATATGCAGTCTAAATCTCGGGGCCCCCCTCGCAATACGTTTTTACCCTAAAAGGCGTTGGGCCCATAGGCTGGTGACTACTCTGCCTATTGGGTCGGCACTGGCTATGTACGTGGCCCGCACGATACATCGATAAAAATGGCACTGTTATTCGGTTCATCGAGATTTGTCCTCGAACTACAGCAAATCGTAACATGCTATTAAATTCGATTAAAACTTAAACTTCATTATAGAGAGATACAATTTTAGCGAATGTTGAACTTCATTATATTAGCGGCTTAGAATTGTAGCGAATTGTCGATTGGCAAAATTATGACGTTTTGGTTTTGCTTTCACTCTAAACAAAATCGATATATCCAGCTGCGCAGGACAGAAAATGACGAGTGATAACTTTCTCCTTGCAAAACGGACTAACAAACTGCGCACCACACGAATCTCTACCGACAATGAGGGGTGCTCAATTAAAATTGTTGACAAACCATGACTTCTATGGAACACCAGTGAAATCCAAACGTTTTCTCACTGGTTTTGGCATGACACCTTGAGTAAAATAAAGCGCGTACGAGAATGTAACTACAAGTATCTGTAACAAACGTCCTGAAGTGAACATCACATTAACTATTGTATCACATAACGATTTATCATCAAAAGACTAACGGGGACAAGAAGTTGAGCAGCAGAGAGGGTGAACCCTACAAAGTCGTAGAGACCTTATTTTTGAAATTTAAGGGTTCCTACGAAGGCTAAAAAAAAAGTTTTTGCCTTAACAGTAAAAACTTCTCTAATTGACCAGATTTTTTCTGATTTTTTCACGTGCTGGTCACTCAGTTTTTGTCGTTCATCCTCTCTGCTGCTATGGTTTTTATTCAAAAATTGTATCAAGTCCGTTACGATATCTTGACCTTGGATCATGTAAATTTATTGTTACAAAACCAAAGGGAGCAGCTTGTGCTTTTGAAAAGAAATTTTTAAATTTGTTCATGTCCATGTCCCCAGAACACCAAGTATAATAAATATTTTGCAGCGTATGATTATCAACTCCGTTGAACACAACTAAAACATTACAGTTATCCCTGATCACTTTTGGAATTTGTGTATAACGCTGTGTAACATAAATCACGTCTGTGTTTTTGTGACGGCCTCGTGAAAATATCCGAGCTGGATTGGATTGTTTTGTCCAGCATGACATCATCGTATACCACGAGGTTATTAATGAATCCATCCAGATCATCTACAGATGGCGCTTCATCAATATCAGTAATAAAGTCTATGACTTCACTGTCTTCATGCAACAATTTTGCGTTTTCATTAAAATCTTTAAGTACTTCGTAACATCGCTGATCATCTACAGATGGCGCCATCAAATATAAGTTATCCCACTTCAGCCATCTCATTATTAGATTAAGTAATAATTGCGTTTTTCCACTTCCGGACGGACCTATTATAATCATTCTGATAGAATTTGGTAACGCTGGATGGTGCTTTACTGGCTCTTGTTTTCGTGTCACAGAAAAGTCAATTATATCCATATAATAAATAATATGAGTCTATATTGTGTTCGATGCAGAGCACCTACACATACTGCTGAATTAACGACAATAGCAACAAAAAATAAAAGACGTGCACTTACAGGTAAGTGTGTGAAATGTGGCACCAAGAAATATAAATTTATTTCATCAAAGACAGGTGGGGGGGGGGGGGAATATTGCTGCTTCGTTGGGAAAATTACCAGGAACTCCATGGGCTAAATACCCTGGTGAGAAACATTTACCCGGATATAATTATTGTGGTCCAGGAACTCGACTTGACATCCGACTTGACGAACGAGATCAACCAAAACCAGGAGAGTATCCAGTAAATAAGATTGATCAAGCGTGTCACGTTCATGATGTCGAGTATAAAAGTAATGATTTGCAACAACGACATCTCGCAGATGTGAAATTGATTCATGCATTAAATTCTATACCTAATAAATCTCTCAGATAAAAACTAGCTAGTTTTCTAGTAAAAACTGCTATGAAATGTAAACTAGTGCTAGGGGCTGGCAATTAAATTATATAACTATCATAATGGAATCTGTTTATTATTCCCCGAGAGGGTATTGGAGAGGTAAAGCAGCGATTAGTAAACTCGCCGAAGCAGCAAAGGTTTCACGTGATGTTGCTGCATCATGGTTAGCACGACAGGCAATATGGCAAATCTTCCTAAGTCCACCTAAAAGAATTCAGTATGCACATTTTGATGTTAGCGTTCCTAATGAAGTTCATCAAGCGGATATACTGTTTTTACCACACGATACCATTAAAACACGTAGACGTCAATACACGTATAGATACGCGTTAACTGTCGTTGATGTTGCGAGTAGATATAAAGAAGCGGAGCCATTATCAACAAAGACAACATCTGAAGTTGCATCTGCGTTTGAACGCATTTATCAACGTAGTGGTCTACGATGGCCACGGTTATTACAAGTTGATCCCGGTAAAGAATTTCTTGGAGTAGTATCATCGTTAATGAAGAAACATAACGTTAAAATCAGACGAGGACATACTGAAATTCATCGTGATCAGGCAATCGTTGAACGATTTAATAGAACACTTGCTGAGCGGTTATTTGGATACCAATATGCAAAGGAAATATCTACTGACTTTAAGGATAGATCTCGTGAACGGGTTGCAAGATTACCGAGTGTGATAGCTGCGCTAAATAATGAAATTACTCGTGCAACTTCCATGAAACCTTCTAATGCGATCAAAAAAAAAATATATACCCCGTAGCAATGGCTACGGACAACGACGTGAATCTTTTTCTCAACCAGTATTAGGTAATGTAACTGTAAGATATTTATATGAACCTGGCGAACTTGAAGGTGGCAAAAAAAGAGCAACCGATCCTATCTGGAGCGTGACTACACATAAAATTTCTAGCGTGGTAAGATCCACTGGTAGACCTCCAATCTACAAACTAGATTCTACAGCCCCTCAACGTGGATTTGTACGTGAACAATTGCAAGTAATTCCTGAGGATACACAATTACCACCAAGCTCAATTTTGTAAACGTCCAGAGCCTCGACGTCGATTACACTCAAGACAGGTCAGCATCACATTATCACGTGTATGACCGAGATCACTATTAATTCTGTCTACGATAAATTGTCTTGGATTAAAACACTGCCATGACATATTACAGTTGCAACTTGCGCAATGATTATTCTGTAGTTGTTTTAGTGTTATAATAAATTCAGCATCAAGATCAAAGTCACGCTTATTTTTTTTGTCACACTGTTTATAACCCGCTAATTTTTTCCTTATTACAGTAGCGTCATTAGTGATTTCTTCAGTTATTACGTAATCTACAATAACCCTACTCAGTTGCGATATTCTCCTGACTCGAGATACGGCGAGATAGACTAAATTCGACCATTCAATACGATCATCTACAATCCAGATTCTAGTATCAGTTATAGTTAATCCCTGTGACGAGTGAATTGTTATAGCATATCCTAACGTCCATGGCGATTTATCCATGTTTAACGCGCTCTCAACAACATCAACAGCAACCAACACGATATCATTCAAGACAAGATTCTGTGCCCTTGGTGGAACCAAGACACCTGGTATTTCAACTTCAATATTTTGTCGTCGAGTATCTGCTGGGCGATAACACAAAGGTACATGTAGATCCGGAAACTTTTCTTTATGTAACGTAAATAATTTCTTTTGCAGTTCATCACGAACTATCTTTCTACTCGCGACTATCAAATCATCAGGTCTCCATAAAATCCAAAATTCATTCATAGAAGTTTCTGCAATTACTTTACGCAGTATCTCGCATTGTATTTGATCTGGCTGTAGTCTGATTAATCTTTTAAGTTCTTTTAGCGGTTCATCAATGGATCTATGGTCATCATTTATTTCTTCGTAATAATCTACAAATGTTTTCAACCATTCATGTGGAGACTGTCCAACAAAGGGTGGTGGTTGACCATGATCGCCACATATAATCACAGCAGTATTCTTCAATAACAACCAATCAAGAAATGTTTTTAGTGTTTCTAACGACACCGTGCATATCTCGTCCCATATAATATACCTAGGTATATATTTTTCACCCATCCGCGATGGGGTCCATGTATCTCCGCACCATCTAAAGAAACTGTCATATGTACATGATTTTACTCCTCGTTGCTTTATTTCTCTAGCAAGTTTATGTGTAGGTGTCAAAACAATTATATCTGAGTTATTATTCATAAATAAGTTAATCACACGAGTTGTTTTACCTGACCCTCCACACCCATTAAGATAAACGGTCTTATGTCTAGATACAGGATCGTACACAGATGGTGCAGATGACTTTGATATTTGATTATTATTTTTGTAATATGTCTCCGCAATTTCAACGTCGGCAGATTCAGAATATCTAAGTATATTTTCTTGTTTTATCCTCCATGTCCCCCATTCACCATTACCGAGTTTTAATAAATCTTTATATTTTTTGTGTACATAAAATGAATCCGTAGCAACTCTAACAGCGTAACGAGGAAATCTATTTATCATCGACAATAGATTTATCGAAACATAAGCTAACATCGAAGATCTTAAATGAGTAAACTGTGGTGAGTCGCCATCACGATAGCTCACAATGGTACCTAGTTTTGTTCCATCTGATAAATAAGCATTACATCCGTTTATAAATGTGTTTTTCTCCGTTGTATCAGCGATTATAAAATCTAGTTCAGCATCGTCCATAATCAATCTTGTACAATACCGTTTATAATCGTATGAACCACCTTGAGTAAACTTACCGATTATCTTTCTACCAAGATCTTTTGCAAGTTTTTCATCGTACTCGTTCCTGCATTTACTTATTTTAATGACATGATCTTCATCAATATCAGGGAATTCTTTCCTGGCATCATCGATATTAAATCTGTCCGGTTCTGGTAACCAAACTTGCTTCTGTGAACTATACGATATAATCGCTTCAGTTATTCTCAACGATATTAAAAATCCAGCATCAAGCATATATCGCAATAGTACTATCGGAACCCAACATCGCTCTGAAAAATGTTTTCCGAACCAAATATAAGTAATCGCATGGAGATCTTCTCTAAACTCGAATGATTCTACGTGAGCAAATCCTGTTAAGTCAAAATCTGGTCCTTCCATGGGAAGCCGTCCGTTTATTGCAACCCTGGTCATGTCATGTGCAGGATGTCCGAATCTCTTAAAATATTTAGAACATGCTCCATATCCAAGAAAACTCCCAGGATAACATGCTACCATATCAACCGAGATAACATCACTATAATCGTATTTGGTGTTCCATAATCCACCGTGCCCATATTCTATACAACTTTTCTTGACATCTTCAAGAAATTCCGATCGTGTCGTTTTCCATGAATTTTTCTCCTGAGCGAAATGAGCAGCGACTGACGGAACAGTAAAACAATTATTCAATAATTGTCTAACTATGAGATCATCAGAGGTATATTTCAGTGCAAGATGTTCCATTTCCTCATGGAGAGATTCTGTACGATAAATATCACCGTTAGGTCGTACAAATTGATCGTAATGATCATATTCCGAACTCTGAAATAACCAAACAGAAACAGGATCGGTTTTACTAATATTTTTAATAAAATCAAAGATATCACCGTCATAAAATTTAACCGTTCTATCTCATGGAAATATTGTTACTGCAGCAGTCCATGCGTGCGCGTTATGATCAATAATATCTATCGGAGCTCCATTTTTTTTTATATATTTCGGTTTGTACAAAATCTCTCCGGTTAATGTTTTTACTGCTATTGGAAATCTTAATTTCTTCTCTAGCTCAGCAACGTCGCTGATAGACGCTCCGGTATCTTTAACCGACTCTGCCCATGCATTTATTTTTTTAAGTCTTAAATCCGTTAAACCATTACCACGTATCGCGTTTGTAAAGTGTTCTGTAACTCGCTCAGCTACGCAGTTTATCCTTGACAATCTCATTGGTTTGAGATCCTCAACATTAGGTTTATTATTCAGCGGAAATATTCCATAGACAACCGCAGTTACAGGGTACGATCGCTCATAATACGGTTTATCTATACCAGTTAGTATTCCTGGTTTGGATTTATTACTCAAGAAGATGTTATTTCCTGACTGCACGCGGACGGGATCGCGCTTGTCACGAATAATCCAAATATCTTCTTCTGTATTTACAATAAATTTTATTAAAATAAAATATTTTTGATTATCAAGGTGGTTAATGATTACTCTTCCTCGTTTGTCATTCATCGTATTAGAAATATTTCCAACTCTGAATGTTGACCATGCATGAACTGCACCATCGTCACGAAATTCCTTCTTGGCCTCACGGATACGTTTAGTTATATCCGCATTAGTTAAAGCTAGATCTTGCATCGAAATACTAAATTTATACTCGGGTAGTCTGTCAAGATCGAATCTGGTTGCGTAGGGTTCAATCACGGATAATTCTTCCATATTATAATTAGGGCAAAATATATATTTAATTGAACTTTAATCTTTTGTATATGATTCAACCAAATCATTGCCACTGGTTAAAAATCGGTTATACGTCTCCGTGTAACAGAACATGTGTGAATGAATACTGTAGTTATCATATGCAATGCGTCAGAAATGGGAGTCTAGGACCAAAACCGTGTATGGTGTGTAGTGCTGGAGTGCGAGGAAAGACTCAACTGTGTGCGCAATGCGGTGGTAAAAAGTACAGAAAGCTGAAACGATATTACGATAAAAAATATAACACTGACTCTCCTGTAACAACCGAAGAAGATTATCTGGCTAGATTTTCAAAAAACAATGATTTAGACAAATAAATATTATATATAAATGGAACAAAATGAGTTTATGAAGCACCCAATCATTACCAATTATGAAGCATCTCGAGAAGGTGTGATTAGAAACTGTCGATTAAAAAAACCAGTCGGTAGTATTGATAATAATGGTTATCTTAGATTTAATACCAAAGGAAATAAAAATTATCGATCACATATATTTACCTATGAGTGTTATTTTGGACCGATCAAAGATGGATATGTAGTTGATCACATCAATGGTGATAAGCTTGATAATTCGATTTCCAATTTACGAGTTACTACACAGAGTCAAAATTGTAAATCCGGAAACACAGGAAGGTGTAAATTATTCGGAAAGAGAGCTATTAAATCCGTAAATGCAGATGGTAAAGAAATTGTGTTTAGATCAATTAATTCTGCTAGTAAATACTTTGACATAGTACCACCTTCAGTACAATACGCGGCAGAAAATATACAAAAATCTGCCTTTTCCAAAAGATTTGCACAAAAAATAAGATTTCAATACGTTTAGTCTACCGTATTTTTAATGTTACCAAATGATTAAGCGCTCCGCCAAGCATAATGATAAATATCGTAGTTATCCGTTTATACGAGTTAATGTCAAAAGCTATCCTGATTGTCCATACTTTTGATTGTAAAAACATTTCAGTGAATTTGGATCTCAAGTACTGCAAATAAAAATAATTTTTATAAATATTTAGTGGTTTTTTTATTTCGTTGATTTTGTTCTGAAAACCGCGTTTTTGTTCGAAAATCTCGTTTTTTGCATGAAAAATGACCAAAAATCAGTGAAAATCAGTCAGATTTTGACAAATTCTGAGGGTCAAACCTCCAGGAAGGTTAACGGGAATTAACATTACATTTTAAATTTATCGATGAAAAACTGGTTTTTTCCGGATTTTTATCGTAATTCGCTAGCAAAAATCTATATAATACGAGCAAAAAAGAACTGGAAAAAACCAGTTATTGATCAACAAATTTAAAACTTAATGTTAATTCTCGTTAACCTTCCTGGGGTTTTGACCCAACGAAAACTAGCAAACTCAACGAAAAACTTTGCACAACGGGTAATATTGTACTTGATACCTACTGAAACATAATGATTGGGATATAATATACTTGTCAATATGTGTATGTTGCATTATACTAAGCAGAATATGTTAGTTTTCCCAAGGATTTTGTTTAGCTATTATCACAGTCAATGGTCCATCATTATCGCTGTCATTTTCACTCGTATTTTCACTCGTATTTTCACAATGCTCTCTTAACTGTCTTATACGAAAGTTCATAATCTTTCTCTGTTCGTATCCATGAGATAATTCTAGCTTGATTTTGTCAATAGCGTTTGAGAGAGGCACAAATAACTTTACCTGATCATCAGTTACAGTTGCCAGTGACTTTAACATTCCTTGTTGGATAATTTTCATAAATTTATAATCAGCGGATAGCGTAAATCTGTTCTCGTTCTTTCGTTGTTGTAATGAGTCAAAATCACATAAATCTTTTCAGCATTAAGATTGTCAGATACATTGATACCGTTATGTTGTAATTTTTTAATCGCAGAAACAATGACATTGATATTTTCAAAATTCATTATATAATAAGTGTATATTTAATATAAAAATAAACAAAAATATACAGCGCGGGGTGATATTCGATCTACCATTCCATAGTTGTATCAGATAAACCTAATGAGGTTCTTTGTTTAGACATTTACCCCCAAGAGAACCCCTAAATATCCGAAACCGAAACTTTAGAGGCTCAGAGGGTTGTCTGTTCGTGTTATTTGTTCACCCCCGAAAGAATTCCTAAATATCCGTAACCGAAACTCTAGAAACTCAGAGGGTTGTTTATACACGTGTAGGTCTTATTTTAGTGACCAACCAGATTCTGTTTATTGCCTTACAAGAATTCCTAGATATCCGCAACCGAAACTCTAGAAACTCAAAGGCTGATTGGTCTTTGTGACCTGGAATCTCATTAGGTTTATTTTTAGTCTAACGATGTGTCTTTTGGAATGGTCCTTGTGTGGGGTACCCCTTTAGTGAAGTCACAAGGTCACGACCTCATATCACCCCCCGCTGTATATTTTTGATGAGATGATATGATGATGATGATGATGATGATGATGATATGATGAAATGCCGTCTTCACGCCAGCATACCAACCCATAATGATCAACCAAAAGGTGATTCACAAAAGTGAATCCACCACGTGTTGACGTAGTGGATTGGTGTACTCTGAAGACGGTGTACGCTGGAGCCCCCAATAGATTATAAATCTTGGCCTAAAATCGCCTTCCGCAGACATATGTCTTTCTCGGGTTTCGAACCATGACCCCCCGGATGAGAGTTTCTACGCGCTATCAATTGAGCTATCGGACCTTGTTATAAATACATACTGAAAAAGTTAGTATGTGTTTACCAATAACCTATTTCCTAAAAATTACAGTGTTCTTAACAAAAACCACAGTTTTCTGTGTAAAATGGGATTTTATATTTCTAGTTTCCAAAAAATATATATAATTCTGTATAGCATTGAGTCTATGCGTAAGCCATTACCAAGGAAATTGATTTAGTCATAGCGTATTCTTAAAATAACTTTACGCAGTAATGGGCCACACAGATACAGGCAATACAGACGTTATGGAATAATCAATATGCAGCCACAGCCTTCTAGACAATAGATTTCGATTGCCTGTGTGCACTTACGCGGATTTTATGTAAACAAAGAATACAGTATTATTATTTTGTCAGTTACTGGTTGCCACATAGGGAAGTTGCCGATTAGCATTGAATGAGACCGCAGGCAAGGTTATATATATTTATAAGTATATACTATACTGTATTGTATGCCAACCATTATGTATCATAGACAAGCACTATGCATCCGGATATTTTTTTTTTGTTATGATAACGCTCTATGAGCGTACATACAGATTTATATTTAGTTCTTCATTTCTTGTGTCCAGAATGCGATTGCTTTGATCTGTAAGTTTAAAGTGTATCCTTGATAATAACGGATTATGAGCTCGCAGGTACATGGGGTTAATTGGCTCTGATACAATTAACCACCCTGGGGGGCTAATGGGCTAAAACTGTATAATATGTACCCTTGCTGGGCCTGGTTAGACTTAGAAAGATCTACCTGATAGCTACCTTCAATAACATCGCATACCAGATTGACTGCAATTGTTGTTGTTATGTTTACAATGCCTGGCGATATATGACGTCCGGCACCAAAAGGGTTGTTATTGTGTTTTAGTATAACCGGTGGTGGGGCTATTTTTCTCCATGATTCAATTACTCCGGATAATATTCTTCAATAAGATCACTTAATGATTTCTTCATTTCAGCGTTATTTAAATCTGGTATAATGAGTGTTTGTAAATCTTTTTCTGTTATTTTATAATGATCAAGAAATAACTGCTTCGTTTTTGGACTTGTGTAAGGATTTCCATCGAGTTTAGTCGCAATGTTTATAATACTTCGATTGGCGATGCATAAATCGAATAAGATCCCATTTAAGTGTTTTATTGACTCGATTATTTGCTGCTTGACATTATGATCATAATGTTGAGATAATGAAATAAGTAAACTTCTTAAATCATTAAACGTTTTATCGTATTCAGGTTTAAGAGTATCTAAAAATTCTTTAAAAAATTCATCAACACTATCTCGATCTCGCGCCCCTGGCGTCCTGATAACAGTAAATATTGATCTAGTCATCTTGGGGATCCTTTTACCGTCAAAATCGGTAAAGTAGTATGTATTGTTGTTAGGATCAAATCCAAATCTTGTATGACTCCATGGATATTTTCCTCGATATTCTGGATTTTTAATGAATTTTTCTTCACTCGTTTCAAATTCATTTTTAGTTGGTTCTGAAACTCCATTATAAATAGGTGCGACTTCAGGCCATCCTAACACTGATCTAATCGAACTCTGATAAATATCTACGAGGTAATCAGGAGAATTTATTTCAATAACCGCTGATAGTGTTGGTTCGTAAGCAGTAATCGCTATTTTAGATTCTTTCCCTGTGATAGATTTAATTCGGCGTTGGAACTCATCATTAATCTCGTCTATTTGATAACTGCCCGTTGTAATTCCAACAACTTGCCAATCAGGACTTCCATCAGGTTTATTTTTATTCGCAAATACCAGTGAATTATTTGCTGGTTGTCCACCAAACGGTTTTGACCTGATATTAGGCCAGCTATGATAAACTCGTAATTGTGCTAGCGCTATTTCCTTTGCTGGAATTGCGGTCGGAAAATTAACGCTAAATTCAGGATTGGTTGAACTTAATGATATCATAGTAGTTTTTGACGGCGTTATATTAGCTACGATCTGCTGAAGTAATTCTAACGATGACATTATTTAAAATACTCCGTATTTAATAGAGCGGAAATTCAACCCTCCACTTTATCATTAGAATCCACTTTGAATGCCTCATGATAAGTTTCCATTATCGTTGCGAATTCCTCATCGGATATTTTACCATCGCTGAGATACGCCGAAAGATAGGATGATAATTTAGAATAAGATGATGTTGCTGTGTGCAATTTCATTATGTACTCGTTTAGTTTATCATTTGTACACGTAGATATTTTCTTAGCGATAATACTGAAAATACCTGCGCATGTTGTTGCCGTGGAAACTATAATTGTTACAACTACAGGCGCTGTCATCGTTATTGTTGATAGTAATAATCCAGTTCCAGCAATAACAGCAGAAACCGAGTATACCATTATATCAATAACAACCATACGTCGCCATTATTTTTTTTACCTTTATCGTGTAATCGTCGATGTTATTTTTTAGTTTGGTTTGACACTCACATACTTGAGTGTATCTGTGACGTTGAACATCGATAAATGACTCTTGATTCATTATACTTATCTAGATAACTAATTGAGGAGTTTCACACACAAATTCCAAACACCACCAGTATAGTGCTCTGGTTAAATTTTTATCAGATGCCTCCAGCAGAAATGTTTCTTCCGCATCTTTATTTATTATAACGGATACAACTCCAGAAAAAGTATCGTTTGAATAACGCCATGGAAATGTAGTAAATATACTGAATTTTGCACTACTAAATACGGACAGTCTGTATACACCAGTGACTTCTGCGGTGTGTTTCAGATTATTATCTTGCAGTGTCCATACTCCTGATCCTGATGCTACTGTGTATACTACGTTGAAGATCTGCTTGTGAGGAATATTAATAAGATTCGTTTTTTCAATGATATTAGGAATTCCACTAACAATATCGTTGATTTTCATGTTAATGTCGGTAAGTTTTATGTCAACGACTGGTGGAGTTCCAAAAAAGTCATTAATAGATCTGTTTACATTTCTACGAAAATTTAGAAATGTTAGTACATGATTAATATAATCAGTTCTAAATGCAGCAATTCCATCATTGATTGTCGTTAACGAAGTCGTTATTGGAATTTCCTTATCGTCGACGTATTTTTTAGTTGCAGCGTCAAAATCTGTTTCTGGTGTTCTGAGATTATTAATACCATTATTATTCATGTCGAGAAATGCACGCATTATACCACCGCGCACTGACACGTATTTGGATTCTTGATCATCAACGTATTTTTTTGTTGCTGCGTCTGTATCTGCGATTGGATCTCCAAGATACGTAACTTTTCTTCCTGACATAATAATGTCACCGGTAAATACATCACCAGTTTTCTTAACATAGTCGTTAACCGATTTACCGGAATCCTGTATTTTACCTTGATCAGTAAAAATAACGATATCATTCACAACCGCGTTGGGAATTCGTACAAGTACATCTAGTAGTTGTATGTTACTCGTTTTTAATCGTCCTTGTTTGTCCTGAAAAACGACGACTTCATTTTGATCCACACTTGTGATATTTAATAAATCATCGATTTCATTTCTGAGCTGATCAAGAGTTGCATATTTAGATAAATCGACCTTCTGATCTTTGCGAGTAGATCTTCCATAAATATCTACCATTATATTTACTGATATCTGTTTAAGTGTTATGACGTAGTGTAGTGAACACGTGCACGACTTTATGAGGTGGTGCTGTTGATTTTGATACAGCATCAAGCACAGCGAGGGTTTCACGACCGCATATTGGAGGATCAGTTAATTTTTGTGTTGGTAGCGTTGAATACCAGATTGGAATATCGCCGGTAACGTACTCTAAAATTCTTTTGGTGGTGCTAATCCATACGAATCGAAATAAATAATTCCACGTGGATCAATTGCATATCCGACCCAGTGCGTGCCTGGGCCAGAGTTTTTATCGAGATTAATGATACCGGTTTCAATATTGTTTGGTTTTTTTGGTAATTGATCGCGCATAAAACACCTCTGAAGTTTTTTATTTTTAGTTTTTTAGCAGCATTAAGTAAATCAAAATTGGACATGGGTGATATTAGTAAACTGTCCCGGGAAGTCTTAGACCCTTTCCGTACCACGAATACGGGGTCCCTGGTAATCTTAGACCCTTTCCGTACCACGAATACGGGGTTCCTGGTAGTCTTAGACCTTTGCCCTTTTTTTTGATTCCTTGTCCGGTTGCTTTCTTTAATGCCATTCCAGCAGCAGTTCCAACAGCACCTAATGCAGCTGCTTTTGCAACAGCTGGGGCTGCAGCTGCTATTAAAGCTGGTATAGCTGCAAGAAGTGGAAATATACCACCCGATTTAGCAACGTCTTTGATGGCGCCCGCAGAAAGATTAAGTTTTATACCTTTATTTGATTTTTTTAGCTTCATTGAAGTTTATGAACTGACGCTCGGTCAACGATAGTTTATTTGCACCGGTCATCTGTTCTCGCTTTAGCGATGTTTTTATTCCACAGTTATTTTTTGATGCTGATTGTAGCTTTTTGATCTGACCAGGAGTCAGACTCACACTAACGTGATGATATGACATTTGTAATATTATGAACGATCTAATTACATGTTTTCTACTGGAGCATCAATAACTCTCATTCGTCCACCAACACCTTCGAGTAACATTGATTTATCGCTGAGTATAACGGCGATTCCTCTATAATTAGGAATAGCTCCAACATTTCTATTAACACGAGCTCGAAAACGAATATCTACAACAGATTGTCTGGTTAAATCTAAATGTTCTAGTGAAAAGTAATAAATCGGATACAGCGTTGTAAAATCTAGCTGCGATATTTGTAAACCAGTATCAATGTTTTGATCACGTCCCATGAACGACATAAGACGATGATATGCACGTGCTACATGATTTTGATCGAAATTTAACAAAATATCCTCGGATGGTTCTTGATGCCCATTTATCCTTAATGAAACCTCAGAAACACCAAGATCATCAAATACCATAATATTATGTATTTGCGAGTTTACTCGTGCAGTATTTTGAAACGCAATAAATATATGTCTTGGTGCAGAAACACCTTGCTGAGAAGCTATTTGCCACGTAAATAAACCATTAATTGCGCTATCAAAAGCATCTGTGGTCATAGTCAACCATGACAAAGTTGATTTACCGCCTTGACTCATAAAAGATAGCAACCGGTCTTCTTCAGATATCGAGGGGGTCATCACTGGCATCCACAGGGAAAATTTTGTAAGAATTACTTTACCAGCATCACCAGCGGGTCGCCATATTGCATCATCGTCTGTGCTTTTTCGTACTAATACAACTGTGTGTTTGGCTCCGAAAATGACTTTTATAACATTTCTACAGAATCCAAAGATATGTGACAGTGGAATTGCACATGAAAATACTCTTCTATTACCCTTTAACATTACTCGACGTGATCTAAATCCTAAGTTGAAATCTGGATCTACATTAATAATCATTCTCTCTACGTCCGCATCAGCGTTTCTGGCAAAGTTCCGTGGTCGTCCTATTTCATATTGTTGGTACTCTGGAGAATTAGAAGTATCTTTCACAAACATCATTGATGGACCAGCTGATCTTGAGTAATCGTCGCTGTATCTTGCAAGGCCTAGTATTGTCGTGGCAACGTCGACGTCTTTCTGAATTGATTCAATATTTTTTCCGTCAATCATGTACGTAGCGCTATCAAATAACGCCATAATACCATTATTAACAAAGCCGACACTAACATTAGCGTCGTATTCAGAATCATCTGTCTTTATAATTTCACCTTCTACTTCAATAAATGCTTCAGCGGGTAAGAAATATCTACTTGTATCCTGAACCTGTAGTTCGATTCGTCCACGCTGATCTGGCAGTCGTGCGTCGTAAGAATAATACTGATAATCGCGCACAGACTCATCTTTGAGAACTGGTGGATCCATGTCAAACGGGGGATCGGATATACGCTTAAACATCTTTATTATTATCGTCTTCGTCTAACACGAAGACCACTCCTCGAAGAGAGACCACTTCCTGCTATTAGACTAGCGGTTATATTATTTTCTTTGTCTGACATTGGTACATCAGCCAACTCCGCTAGTTTTTGATTAGCGGCTTGATTTATTATTTTACTTACACTTGCTGGCATCACTTCAGTGCTAGCCAGTTTCACAGGTTGAGGTCGGGTCGCTTGTGGTCTGCGTATTAATCGTGATAGTCTATCTTTGATTGCTGAGAATGCTTTGCTAGCGAGATTACCAACAGCGCTTATACCTTTTTCACGAACAACATCAATAGCTTTCATTCCTAGTTGCTTTGCAATCGGTATTGCTTTTGGGGCTATTCTTCTAAACAGACCCTGAACAACATCACCTAATCCATCTCCGTAGGTCGTTTTGTATACTGGTAATCGAGAGTTTATTACCCTGACCATGGTAGGTCCACGTTGAGTACCATGCACGATCATTTTGTTATTAAATGACTTTATCACTAATTGTATCTAATCACTGTGGTAATCAGCGGCGATTTCATTAATGAGAAACCGATATACATTAATATCCATGATACCACCTGTAAATATTCGTTTGCAAATATCAGCTGCTTCATTAATGATTTCTGATGAATTATTACCAGCTCGTTTTCCTCCAATGAGAATTTCTAGTCGATCAACATCAGCAAGGACATTATTGGGGCAAGTAATAAGACCACTTCCTAAACCACTTCCAGTTGCGCCAGGATCTTGATATTCTTCCTCAGTTATTTTGACTGGTTGTTGTGATTCTTCTTCTTCTTGTTGTCGTTGTAGTAGTGTTTGTAGTCGTGGTATTGGTTGCTCTGGTGATGGAAATTTGAGTCGTGGTGATGATATTGGTGATAATTCAAATTGTCGTGATGCTTTTTTACTTGGTTTCGATGGTGTTTTGAATGATTCTGGATAATCACGAATTAATTGCTCAAATGGTTCTGGAGATTGTTGCCTTTTACGTTTTTTTCTTTCCGTTTCTTCTTCTTGTTTTCTTAATTGTTTTATTTTTTTAATTTCATTAGTATAAACCCGATATGATGAATCATCATTTCTAGCTTGTTGAACATTCATGCGTATGCGATATAAATATTTTTGCCATTGATCAATGTCTTTAATATTTTTAGCGTACTCAGGTCTCATTAATTTATATCTTCGAATAAAATTATTCACAGCAAATTCAGCCAATTCTTGTAGGTTTTCAATATTGTTAATTTTTTTAATAGTTTCTTCATCAAATTTATTTATCAATTCAACTGCTAATTTTGGTTTAGGGGCTGGTGCTTCAGCGCCTTCAGGTTGAGCATCTTGAATCAGGTCAGCAATATCAACAGGCAATGTTGCAAGAGTTCGTTGTGTTGCCTCAGTTGCTGTAACAATTTTCTTCGTTGGTTCGACAATCGGTTTAAATAATTTTTCTGTACCTTCTGTAAATTCCATCTGATACTTCTGACGCGATTGTAGTTGTTGCTTAACAGAATCACGAACAGGTAGATATTTTTTAATTGCCTCTAGACGCTCTCGAGCTAATTTAGCTGAGTGTGGTTCTCCAATACTCATTATTGATAATATCTATACTGGCTGTTTAATTTACAGCAGCAGAGAGGGTGAACGACAAAAATTGAGTGACCAGCACGTGAAAAAATCAGAAAAAATCTGGTCAATTAGAGAAGTTTTTACTGTTAAGGCAAAAACTTTATTTTTAGCCTTCGTAGGAACCCTTAAATTTCAAAAATAAGGTCTCTACGACTTTGTAGGGTTCACCCTCTCTGCTGCTAGTTGTTGTGAAAATAGTTTGCTGGCTAAATTCGACGAAATTGTGATTTAATGTAGTCGTCGACTATTATAGCACATACGACGTATCATCAAAAGACTAACGAGGACATGAAGTTGTTGTGAAAATAGTTTGCAGACTAAATTCGACGAAATTTTGTGATATAACATAGTATCATATTACCCCAGGACTGTATAACATAATGTTCCAGCAGACCCAAAACTAAGTAGGATGTATGTCCCAGTAGACCCAAAACTAAGTAGGATGTAATCTCGAGAAATGATGATCTGCACTTTTAGGTTAGTTACGAATACGGTAGACAATAATTTGTCAGCGCATAAATGACCCCGCAGATCTGGATCTACGCTGTTTCTCAGTAAAGTACGTAGTATACATCGGTAAATACGGTATATGGTAGAATTACAGGTATAGTTAGTTTTAACATTTTTTTCTACGCGTTTATTCTTTTATTAGGGCAGCAGAGAGGGTGAACAGAGCACTTGCTTGGATTGTCACTTATTAAGACAAAATATGGTCTCAATAGTCAGCAACCCCATAAACCCCCACCAATTGGGTTACTTTATTTTTGACATTTTGCACCTGGACAACTTACTGTTGGTCGCAACCTCTCTGCTGCTGTAGTGTCAACCGAAAATTTTTATCGAGACCTATACGATACCTCGTAAATTTATTGTGATAAATCCGTGTGGGGTAACTTGTGCTTTTGAAAAAAAGAAAAAAAAATTTTGAACTTGATCATGTCCATGTCCCCTGAACATCAAGTTTGATGAATGTTTCGCAGAGTATGTTTATCTACTCCATTAAACACAACTAAGATATTGCAGTTGTGTTTGATCACTTTAGTTATTTGTGTATATCGCTGGGTAACATAAATCACGTCAGTATTTTTGTGTCTGCCTCTGGAAAATATTCTGGCAGGATTTGATTGTTTGTCCAGCATCACATCGTCGTACACTACGAGATTATTAATAAGTCCATCGAGGTCATCTACAGATGGGGCTTCATTAATATCAGTGATAAAAGTCAATAAATATCATTACCGTCTTCATCCAGCAACTTTGCATTTTCATTAAAATCCTTAAGCACTTCATAACATCTCTGATCGTCTACAGATGGCGCCACTAAATATAACTTATCCCACTTGAGCCATCTCATTATTAGATTAAGCAACAATTGCGTCTTACCAGACCCAGATGGGCCAATTATTATCATCCTGATAGAATTCGGTAGTGCTGGATGATGTTTAACTGGTTCTTGCTTTCGTGTCGCTGAGAAGTCAATTATATCCATATAATAAATAATATGAATTTATATTGTGTTCGATGCAGGGCACCCACCCCCACCAGTGGATTAACAACAATAATAAAAAATAAAAAGCGTGCACTTACAGGCAAATGTGTGAAATGTGGTACAAAAAAATTACAAATTTATTTCGTCTCGCCTGATGACAGGTGGTGATATCGCTGCTTCATTAGGAAAATTACCTGGAACTCAATGGGCTAAATACCCTGGTGAGAAACATCTACCAAGATATAATCATTGTGGTCCTGGAACCCGATTTGATATCCGACTTGACGAAAGAGATCAACCAGAACCTGGAGAGTATCCAATAAACGCAATTGATCAAGCGTGTCATGTTCATGATGTTGCGTATAAAAACAAGGATTTACAACAACGACATATTGCGGATGTGAAGTTGATTCATGCGTTAAATTCCATTAAAAAAAATAAATCTTTTAGAGAAAAGCTTGCTAGTTTCCTGGTAAAATCTGCAATGTAAGGTAAACTAATGCTAGGGGCCGGTAATTAATCAACCTATTATTATCATAATGGAATCGGTTTATTATAGCCCAAGAGGATATTGGAGGGGGTAGAGCAGCGATTAGTAAACTTGCTGATGCAGCAAATGTTTCACGTGCTGTTGCTGCAAATTGGTTAGCACGACAGGCAATATGGCAAATCTGTCTTCCACCACCAAAAAAAATTCAGTACGCGTATTTTGATGTCAGCACTCCCAATGAAGTTCATCAAGGAGATATTTTGTTTTTACCATATGATAGTATTAAAACACGTAGACGTCAATTACGCACATACAAATACGCGTTAACTGTCGTTGACGTTGCAAGTAGGTATAAAGAAGCAGAACCACTATCAACTAACACAGCAACTGAAGTTGCATCTGCTTTTGAACGAATTTATCAACGAGGACGCTTGCAATGGCCACAATTACTACAGGTTGATCCTGGCAAAGAATTTCTTGGTGTAGTATCATCTCTGATGAAAAAACATAATGTCAAAATCAGACGAGGACATACCGCAATTCATTGTGATCAGGCAATCGTTGAACTATTTAATCGAACACTTGCTGAGCGGTTATTTGGATACCAGTATGCGAAGGAAATATCCCTGAACAAAGTTCAGGCAGACAAGAGATCTCGTGAATGGGCTGCAAGATTACCAAGTGTGATAGCTGCGTTAAATAATGAAATTACTCGTGCAACTGCCATGAAACCCATTAATGCAATCACAAAGAAACATATACCACTACAACGACATGACTTTTCAAAACAACCAGTACTAGGTAACGTGACTGTAAGATATTTATATGAATCTGGCGAACTTGAAGGGGGTAAAAAAAAGAGCAACTGATCCTATCTGGAGTGTGACCACACACAAAAATTTCAGCGTGGTTAGATCCACGGGTAGACCTGCAATCTACAGACTGGATTCAACTGCTCCTCAGCGTGGATTTGTACGTGAACAATTACAAGTAATTCCTGATGATACTCAATTACCGCCTCCTCACTTCTGTAAACTGGTACACCTACGTCGATTACACTCAAGACAGGTCAACATCACATTTTCGCGTGTGTGACCAAGACTACTATTAATTATATCAACGGTAAACTGTCATGGATTATTATTCGAATACTGCCACAACATATTACAGTTACGGCTCGCACAGTGATTACTCTGTCGTTGTTTTAGTGTCATAATAAATTCAGTATCGAGATCAAAGTCGCGTTTATTTATAATTGGTCACATTGTTTATAACCAGATAATTTTACTTGACAACTTCGTTGTTAACTACATCATCGCCATTGCTAGTAGTTTTATTATCGTCTATGATAACCCTTCGCAGTTGAGATATTCTTCTGACTCGAGAAACTGCGAGATAAACTAAATTTGACCATTCGATCCGATCATCAATAATCCAAATATTTGTATCGGAAATAGTTAATCCTGGCGATGAATGAATATTATAGCGTGTCCTAGTGTCCATGGAGTTTTGTCCATCGTTAACACGCTCTCAACAGCAATGACAGGAACTAAAACAATATCATTTAGTACAAGATTTTGTTTATCACCGCAACCTGGAATCTCAACTTCAATATTCTGTCGTCGCGTATCTGCTGGGCGATAACACAATGCTACAGGCAGATTTGAAAACTTTTCTTTATGTAGCAGAAATAATTGTTGTTGAAGTGTATCACGAACTATCTTTCAACTTGCAACTATCAAATCAACAGGCCTCCACAAATTCCAAAAATCATTTATAAGAGTCTCTGGAATTATTTCACGCATTATCTCACATTGTATTTTATCTGGCTGTAGTCTGATTAATTTCTTATATTCTTTCAGCGGTTCATCAATAGCTATATGATCATTAGTTATTTCCTCATAATAATCTGCAAACGTTTTTAACCATTCATGCGGAGACTGTCCAACAAAAGGTGGTGGTTGACCATGATCGCCACACATTATCACAACAGTATTCTTTGTCAGTAACCAATCAAGAAACATTTTTAATACTTCCAGCGTTACCGTACAAATTTCATCCCAGATAATATTCCTATGAATGTATTTTTCACCCATTCGTTTAAGAGTCCATGCGTCTCCGCACCATCTAAAAAACACCATGATAAGTTTGAGATTTTACTCCACGTTCGTTCATTTCTCTGGCGAGTCTATGTGTAGGTGTCAAAACAATCATATCTGAACAGTTGTTTAGAAATAATTCAATCACACGCGTTGTTTTACTAGAACCACCACACCCATTAAGATAAACGGTTTTATGTCTGGCCACAGGATCATATACAGATGATGTTGATGATTTTGATACTTGATCATTATTCTTGTAATATGTCCCCTTGATTTCAACGTCGGCGGATTCAGAATGGCCAAGTATATTTTCTTGTTTTATTCTCCATTCGCCCCATGATTCATAATTGTCAAGTAATGGTTTTAACAAATCCGTATATTTTTTATTTATATAAAATGAATCCGTAGCGACTCTAACCGCAATCAGAGGAAATCTGTTTACCATCAATAATAAATTTATCGAAACGTACGCGAGCATGGAAGATCTTAAATGAGTAAACTGCGGTGACTCTCCATCAATGTAGGTCACAATTGGACCTAATTTAGTTCCGTCTGATAAATAAGCATTACTTCGACTTATAAATGTACCTTTCTCTGTTGTATCAGCAATTATAAAATCGAGTTCAGCATCGTCCATAATTAATTTTGTAAAATGTCGTTTACGATCATATGAACTACCCTGAGTAAACTTACCGATTATTTTTCTGCCGAGATCCTTTGCAACTTTATTTTCATAATCAGTCATATCAGGATTTTCATCATCAGAATATTTCTTTTGTTGTGGCAACCAAACTTGTTTCTGCGGACGATATGATATAATTGCTTCACTTACAACCAGCGATATCAGTATTTTTACATCAAGCATGTTTCGTAATAAAACCACCGAAGCCCAATATTTTTCTGAAAAATGTCTTCCAATCCACGCATAAACAATCGGATGCAGATTTTCCGTAAACTCGAATGACTCTATACAGGCGAATCCAGCCAGGTCAAAATTTGGCAAGGGTCCGTTTATTGCAACCCTGGTCATCTCGTGTGTTGGATGTCCAAATTTCTCAGAGTATTCAGAACATTCTCGATATCCAAGAAAGCTTCCAGGATAACATGCAACCATATCAACCGAGATAACGTCGCTATGATTGTATTTAGTATTCCACAATCCGCCGTGTCCGTATTCGACACAACTGCGCTGGATATCAACAAGAAATTCCGATCTTGTCGGCGACCATGATTTTTTTTTCCTGAGCAAAGTGAGCAGCAACTGACGGAACGGTAAAACAATTATTCAGTAATTGTTCGATAATATCATTATAGTTCGTGTATTTCAACGCAAGATTTTTTTATTTCCTCGTGGAGTGATTTCGCACGATAAATATTGCCATTAGGTCTTACAAACTGATCATAATTTACGGATTCTGAACTTTGAAATAACCAAGCGGATACAGGGTCACTCTTACTGATATTTCTGATAAAATCAAATATATAATCATTATAAAATTTAACTGTCCTGTCCTGTGGAAATATTGTTACGGCTGACGTCCACGCGTGTGCGTTATGATCAATAATCTCTATCGGAGCTTCCCGTGATTCATACTTAGATTTATATAAAATCTCTCCGGTTAATGTTTTCACTGTTATTGGGAACTTCAATCTTTTTCCTAACTCAGCAACACCGTTGATAGACGCTCCGGTATCTTTAACTGTTTCTGCCAACTCATTTATTTTTTTAAGTCGTAAATCCGTTAAACCGTTTCCGCGTATCGCATTTGTAAAGTGTTCTGTAACCCGCTCAGCCACACAATTTAGCCTTGACGAAGTCAAGGATGACAGTTTCATCGGTTTGAGATCATTAACGCTCGGTTTATCATTTAGCGGATACATACCATAAACATCTGCAGTCACAGGATATACTCGTTCATAATATGGTTTGTCAATACCAGTCAACGCTCCTGGTTTGGAATTTTTATTTAACATGACAATATTATTTACAATTTGAAGTCGGACAGGGTCACGTTTGTCACGGATAATCCAAGTGCCGTCGTCTGTCTCTACAATAAATTTTATTAGAATAAAGTATCTTTGATTGTCGAGATAGTTCATAATCATTTCTGCTCTCTTGTCATTCATTCTAGTATCGATAATATCAATTATTCTGAATGTTGACCACACATGAGCCGCGTCATCGTCGCGAAATTCTTTCTTGGCTTCACGGATACAATCAGTTATATCCCTATTCGTTAAGGCCAGATCTTATATCGAAAAACTAAATTTACGTTTCGGCAGTTTGTCGAGATCAAATCTGGGTTTAGGTGGCTTAATTACAGATAATCTCGTAAATTCCTCCATATTATAATTAAGACAAATATATATTTAAATTGAAGTATAGATATTTATATATAATGATTCAAACAAATAATACATGCAGGTGGTTAATGATAGGCTATACAGTTCCTTGTAACAAATCTTGCGTAAATGAATTCTGTGGATACCACCTGCAAAGTGTTCGCAGAAAGAGTCTAGGACCAAAACCGTGCTTGTGTGAATGAGTAACAGTATACATGTACAAGCTGCCTCAGTTGTAATCACACAGCAATGGCATGTGAGCTTGGAAAATTAAATTAACCGCGCTACAGTTTTACAACAATTATGATCGATTGCCCGCAGTAGTATAGCATAGGTAACTTCATAATAATTTCTGAAACGTATATTTGTAAGAATGAGTCTGTGGCACAGTATTAAAATGGCGAATTCTCGTACTCGAGGTCTTGAGTTCTATTCCCGTGACCGACACATTGTCGACGGTGGGCGTTATTGCCAGTTTTTCCTAATAATAGTGGGAGGCCCAAGGGATTTCATGTACACTTCCTCACCACGTCAAACACGTGGTGGGTGTTGTTTTTCACTCACCCCGGGGTTTGATATTAGGGGGAGTGTACATGAAATTGAAAAACCTAGACAGCTCTCTGAATTTCTAAAATTTTGTTTCGTACATTTAGAAATTCGCATTGACTCTGTCAGGGGAGTGTGTCTATGAAAATTGACAATTGAAAATTGGAGCCCATTAAAAATAAACAGTAGGGTGATGTGAGCTCTTAACCTTGTGACCTCACTGAAGGGTGTACCCCACACAAGGACATTCAGAAAGAATGTCCCCAGAAGAAAAATTCTCATGAGGTGCCTGTGGACCATAAGAAAGGGTGCCCCATTACCGCCATAAGAAAGGCATCAATGGAAGGACCCTAAGGACCTCATGGTAAAGGATTTACTGGCAATGAAATATTTTTATTATTATTCAGAAATTTTTCATTTTTATTCTGAAATATTTTTATTATTAATATTTTTATTCTGATTCAGAAATATTATTTTATTATTCTGATTCAGAAATATTTTTATTATTATTTTGATTCAGAAATATTTTTATTATTGTTCTGATTCAGAAATATTTTCATTATTAATATTTTTTTATTATCTGATTCAGAAATTTTTTATTATTATTCTGAATCAGAAATATTTTATTATTAATAATTTTTTATCATTCTGATTCAGAAATATTTTTATTATTAATATTTTTTATTATTCTGATTCAGAAATACTTTTTTATTATTATTCAGAAATATTTCTATTTTTATATTCAGAAATATTTTGTTTTTATTTTAAACAGATATTTATTATATAATAAATTACGAAAATATTAATGTTATTATTTCTGCAATTGAAAAATTACAACATGACGGAATAAAACTTTCTGATCAACTTAATCCTGAAAAGATTATTTGTGATTTTGAATCATTACAATAACGAAAATCTGAAAATAAATATACATTACCATCTGATTACAGATTCATGAAGTTGATTTATCGATCGATGTTAGAATCTTTGGCAAAGGTCGATGACATGCAAGTTGAAAAATTCGTTTCACTCGCAAACGCGATTGAAAAAATTAGATCAGAATTATCTCACGAATACGAGACAAAAAGATTGTGAATAATCGTGTAAGACAGTTGAGAAAGATTATGTCAGATCGTTAAACGATCCATTGTAAAAGTGAAAGTGAAAGTAGTGACAGTGAAGGTACTAGCCCAGTAACCGTGGTAATGACTAAACGAAACCCTTGGCAGAATCCTTGATAGAGTCGAACTACAGTAAAAACACATTTATTTTATTCTGATAATAATATTTTTTTTCCTCTGGTATAATATTTATTCAGATTATAATTTTTGTTCTGATTCAGATAATATTCATTCAGAATCAAATAATTTATTTGACAGACTTTCTTTTGTTTCCCTAGTGTTCTACGATGACGCCGATGACAAAGTCATTGTGAGCGTGAGATCTACGATCTTACATACAGATTTATATTCAGTGATTCTGATCTCAGATCCAACAGGTGTCCAGCCTGGTCAGTAAGTTTAAAATGTATCCTTGATAAAAGCGGATTATGGCATCTTAAATAAACAGGATTAATTGGTTCTGATACAATCAAATATCCTGGTGGTACTTGCGATATAAATGAGTATAGGATATATCTCTGCTTGGCCTGATTGGATTTTTCAAGATCTACTTGATAATTTCCATCTATTACATCACATACAAGGTTGACTGCGATCGTCGATGTTATATTTACAATACCTGGTGAAACATGGCGGCCATCACCGTATTGATCATTGTTGTACTTGAGAACAGTTGGTGAGGGGACTATTTTTCTCCATGACTCCATAACTTTTGGAAAATTATCATTGACGATTTCGCCGATTATTTTTCCTGTATCGAACTCAAGTTCAGGTAAAAGGACATCATCGCTCTATTCATCGACTGATTTTTTATAATGTTTTAAAAATAGCTGTTTCAATTCGTTATCGGATTTTACATTTACAATGATAACTTTATTAATATATTTCAAATCCAAGAGAACGTGCTTTAGATGATTAATATTTCAATGATCTGTTGTTTTACATCTTCGTCGTAATGTTGTGTTATAGAAGCAAACATATTTATTATATTATTATATGTTCGAGTGTATTCAGGCTCGATTGCATTTGTGAATGATTTAATAAAATTTACACTTAAATTTTTTTCTACTGGAACAAATCCAAAATTTCGTCTTAGGAAATCTTCTGGTTTTGGCTCCTCAAAATAATGTAAGATATCTGTTATTCGAGGAAAACTTTTACTGTCACTGCCAATGTATTCGTTTCTGTTAAAATGTGTCCATGGTTCTAGTTTTCGATATCTTGGAATATTTGTAAATGTTTGCTTTAGTGAAAAAATCATCTCGGTTTGGTTCTGATGGCCTTACATCAACTGGCAGTATTTCAGGCGAACCTAATACAGTTCTAATTGATGACTGATATATATCTACGGCATAATCTGGAGAATTTACTTCAATGGCCGCAGACAACGTTGGTTCGTGGATAGTAAGGCTATCTTGGATTCTTTGCCTGTTATAGATTTAATCCGGCACTGGAATTCATCATTGATCTGCTCGATTTGATAACTGCCCGTGGGAATACTGACTACTTGCCAATCTGGTGTTTCATCGTCGCGGTTTTTATTTGCAAATACTAATGAATTATTTGGTTGAAGTCCGCCAAACGGTTTCGACCTGATATTTGGTTAACTGCGATAAACTCGCAATTGTGCAAGTGCTATTTCTTTTGCTGGAATTGCACTTGGAAAATTAACGCTGAATTCAGGACTGGTTGAACTCGCTGATGTCATTGTGGATTTCAGAGGTGCTGTATTAACGACGATCTATTCTAGTAATTCTGACGACGTTGACATCATTTATAAACAGGATTTTAAATCAAGGTAACTCTGTCTTCCTTGACTTGTCAAGGGACCTGGAAACCCATGATTAATAAACCCCTGATTGATAAATCAGGAGCATTTCTGCAAATTCCTGATCTGATATTATTCCATCACTGAGTCATGATGATATCAACGATGATAATTTGGCGTGTGCTTGGGTTGCCGCTGATAGTAACATTTGATATTCATGTAATTTATCAGCCGCACTCGTAGATATCTTTTTTTTGCAATTATATTAAGAACACCAGCAATTGTCGTTGTGGTTTAAACACAAATTGTTACAACTGCTGGCGATGCCATTGTTACTGCTGATAGTAATACACCGATTCCGGCGACTACGGCAGATGCAGAATAAACAATTATATCAGTAACAAGGACACGTCTACGATATTTTTTTATTTTTACTGTATATTCATCTACGATATTTTTCAGTTGAGTCTGTAACAAACACACTTGTTCATATCTGTATTTATTTGCCGACATATACTCTTCATTAAGTAATTAACTGAGGTGTTTCAGCGACAAATTCCAGACACCACCAGTAAGACGCTGCGGTTAATTTTTGATCAGATGGTTCCAGTATAAACGTTTCTGCGGTATCTTTATTTAATATAATAGATACGGTTCCAGAAAAAGTATCGGTTGAATGACGCCATGGAAATGTGGTAAATATTCTAAATTTTGCAGCGCTGAACACGGACAGCCTATACATACCAGTTACTTCCGCAGTGTGTTTGATAGTGTTATTTTGCTGTGTCCATGTTGATGATCCTGATGATACCGTGTATACCATGTTGATGATCTGCTTGTGAGGAATTTTAATCAGACTAGTTTTATTGACGATATCGGGAATTCCACTGATAATTTCGTTTAGTCTCTTGTTAATGTCAATGAGTTTTATATCAACGACACTTGGATTTCCAAAGAAATCATCTGCGGTTTTACTGAGTGTTTGAAAATTTCTACGCACATTTAGAAACATATTCACGTGAACGTCATATTCAGATCGCAACGTGGATAGTTTATCATCGATTGTAGTATCTCTGTCGTCTACGTATTTCTTTGTTGCGGCGTCTTTATCAACCGTTGGTTCTCTTAAAACAACAATCTTATTTACCCTCATGTTGAGTTTACCTGTCATTGTATCGCTGGTGGATTTTAAACGATCAGCAACACTTTTTTTAAAATTTCATCTCTGATAGTTGCGATTGATACATTTGAGTCTCTGATTCTACCACCATCAGTAAATACTGGAATATTATCCGTGGTAGCACCGAGAACTCTACGAATTATGTCGATCCACTTAATATTACTTGTCTTTAAAACACCATATTTTTCCTGAAAAATAACAACCTCGTCTCGATCAACTCCAGAGAAGTTCATAATATCAACAAGATCGTCTTTTGTAGCGTACTTCGATAAATCGATATCATCTTTTTTTTCTTCTTCTCAGAGACAAGAGAGGACCTTCCATAAATATCAACCATTATATTTTAGTTATTTATCTAAAACGTTGGACGATGACGTATATTCATGTACAACTTTATGAGGTGGTTTTGTCGATGATGATACAGCGTCGAGTACAGCGAGTACTTCACGGCCACATATCGGCGGATCCGTTAATTTTTGTGTTGGTAATGTTGAATACCAGATTGGTGTATTGAGATCATTAACATATTCTAAAAATTCCTTTGGTGGTGCCAACCCAAAGAATCGAAATAAATAATTCCACGTGGATCAATTGCGTATGCAACCCAATGAGTACCTGGACCAGAAGTTTTATCTAGGTTTATGATACCGGTTTCAGTATTGTTTGGTTTGTGCGGTAATTGATCACGCATAAAGACACCTCTGAATTTTTTAATATTTAATTTTTTAGCAGTATCAAGTAAATTAAAATTGGACTTAGGGAGAATCAACGAAGTGTCCCTGGCAGTCTTAAACCCTTTCCATACCGAGTTCCTGGCAGTCTTAGACCCTTTCCTTTTTTTGATTCCTTTTCCTGTTGCTTTCTTTAATGCCATTCCAGCGGCAGTTCCAACAGCGCCAAGTACAGCTGATTTTTCAACAACTGGGGCTGCAGCGGCTATCAACGCTGGTATAGCTGCATGAAGTGGAAATATAATAGCACCAGCAGAAAGATTAAGTTGTATACCTTTCTTTGATCGTTTGGCTTCACTGACGTGCTTGAGTTGACGTTCTGTCAGTGATAGTTTATTTGAACCACCTTCGATTTGTTCTGGTTTTTAGTGATACTTTTACTCCACAGTTTTCTTTTGATACTGATTGTAGTTTTTTAATCTGACCAGGAGTCAAACTGACACTAACATGATTATATATCATTATAATATCATCCTGATTTTTAAATCAGGAATTTAATTACATGTTGTCGACTGGGGCATCAATGACTCTCATTCGTCCACCAACACCTTCGAGTAGCATTGTTTTGTCTGAGAGTATAAAAGTGATTGCTCTGTAACCACCAGGAATAACCGGTGGTGATCGTGCTACACGAGCTCGAAAGTGTATATTAACGATAGATTGTCTAAATAAATCCATATGTTCCAGGGAAAAGTAATAGATCGGATACAACGTTGTAAAATCACGCTGAGATATCTGCAAACCAGAATCAACATTCTGATCACGCCCCATAAATGTCATTAACCGATAATAAACACGTGCTACATGATTGTGATCAAAATTCAGTAATTCTTCTTCGGATGGTTCCTGATGCCCATTTATTCTTAAAGAAACTTCACTAACTCCAAGCGTATCAAACACCATTGGATTTCGTGTTTGTGTGTTTTCTGATGCATTTTCCTGAAATGCGATGACTATATGTCGCGGTGCAGAAATATTCTGCTGTGATGCTATCTGCCATGTGAATAAACCAACAACTTCACTTGAAATATTGTCTGTGGTCATAGTCAACCATGACAATGTTGATTTACCACCTTGATTCAAGAAAGAGAGTAACCGTTGTTCTTCGGCGATCGATGGAGTCATTACTGGCATCCACAATAAAAGTTTTGTTAGTCTTACTATACCTTCACCAACTGCGTCGGGTCGCCAGACTGCATCATTATCGTTGTCTTTTCTGACGAGTACAACTGTATGCTTGGCTCCGAAAATAACTTTTCTAATATTTCTGCAGAATCCAAATATATGTGATAGTGGAATCACACATGAAAATTCTTCTTCATCATTTAACATCGATCTGCGTGCTGCAAATCTTAAGTTGAAAATTTTATTCATTAATGCAACTTCGGTTCCAGCTGCATTTAGTGTTACATTCCTACTTTCTGGATGATCAGTTGTATCTTTTGCAAACAGCATTGACGGACCAGCTGATCTTGAGTAATCATCGCTGTATCTTGCAAGGCAAAGTATCGTCGTGGCAATGTCGACGTTTTCCAGGCATGATTCAAGGTGTCTTCCGTCAATCATGTATGTGGCGCTTTTAAATAACGCCATAATACCAATGTTAACAAAACCAGGTCGATCTAAAATTCGATATTCTGTACCATCTGCTTGCAAAAGTCTGCCTTCTACTTCAGTGAATGCTTCAGCGGGTAAGAAATATCTGCTTGTATCCTGAACTTGTAGTTCAATTTTCCACGCTGATTTGGCTCACGTGTATCATAAGAATAATACTGATAATCGCACAAAGACTCATCTTTAAGTACTGGTGCGTCCATGTCGAATGCTGGATCAGATACACGTTTGAACATCTTTATTATAATTATTATCGTCTAACACGAAGACCACTTCCCGCTATTAGATTTGCGGTTATATTTTTTTCTTTTCCAACACCATTGGTGCTGACAGCTAACTCTGCTAGTTTTTGATTTGCAGCTTGATTTATTATTTTACTAACATTTGCAGGCATAATTTCAGTGCTGGGCAATTTTACTGATTGCGGTGTTCGTCGTACTAATCGTGCTAGTCTATCCTTGATTGTTGAGAATACTTTACCGGCAACATCACCAACAGCACCAATACCTTTATCACGTCAATAGCTTTCATTCCCAGTTGTTTTACAGTCGGTATTGCTTTTGGGGCTATCCTTCTGAAAAGACCCTGAACAACATCACCGAGTCCCCCACCGTAGATCGCTTTATAAGTTGGTAATCTCGAATTTATAACTCTGACCATGATCGGTCCACGTTGAGCATTGTGTATGATCATCTTATTATAGTCATTATATCTAACTGTTTAATCACTGTGATAATTATCAACAATTTCATCGAAGGGACCAATAAACATTAATATCCATGATACCGCCTGTAAATAATCGTTGACAAATCGACGTTATTTCATTAATGATTTCTGGGGAGTTATTACCGGCTCTTTTTCCGCCAATCAGAATTTTTAATCTGTCTATGTCGGCAAGGACGTTATCGGGACATGGAATAACAAGGCCACTTCCCCTGGTACCTGTACCAGCACCACTTCCATGTCGGAGGCCTTCCCAGTCAGCAGTGGAATGAAGCAAGGCTGCGTACTTGCACCAACGCTCTTTGCCATCTTCTTCTCCATGCTCCTCCAGTACGCCTCCAAGGACTGCAGCGAGGGAATGTACATCCACACCAGGGCTAACGGCAAGCTGTTCAACATCGCTTGTCTCCGTGCTAAGACTAAAGTCACAGAGGTTCTCATCCGTGAATTGCTCTTCGCCGACGATGCAGCCTTGACATCACACACGGAAAATGGACTGTAGCAGCTGATATGTCGCCTCTCCCACACCTGCAAGGAGTTTGGACTGACCATCAGTCTGAAGAAGACGAACGTCATGGCTCAGGATGCGGACACCCCTCCCACCATCGCCATCGATGGGTACAACCTCGAAGTTGTTGAGAACTACACATACCTTGGATCCACCATCTCCAGCTTGCTCTCCATTGATGCTGATTTGAACTGCAGGATTGCCAAGGGATCAGCAGTTATGGCCAGACTGAACCAGAGGGTCTGGAACAACCCTAACCTCACTGAGAAGACCAAACTGCGCGTCTACCAGGCCTGCGTGATCAGCACACTCCTCTACAGCAGCGAGGCATGGACCACCTACGCGAGCCACGAAAAGAAACTCAACAATTCCACCTGAGATGCCTGCGGCGCATTCTGCGCATCCAGTGGCAGGACAAAGTACCCAACGCAGAGGTTTTGGAACGCGCCAGCATGAACAGCATGTTCTCAATTCACAGCGAGAGGCGCCTTCGCTGGCTCGGCCACGTTAAGAGAATGGACCCAGGCCGCATTCCCAAAGACCTGCTATACGGCGAGCTAGCAGAAGGCGCACGACTGACTGGACGGCCGCGTCTGCTTTAAAAAGATATCTGCAAGAAGGACATGAAGACGGCCAACATCAACGTCAACGACTGGGAGAGCTATGCTGACGACCGCTCCACCTGGCGCCTTGCTGTCAGACAGAGCGTTCAGAAAGCCGAGGAAGCGAGAAACACAAACCTCGCTACAAAGAGAGCCAGAAGGAAGGCGAAACAACAACAGCCACAACAAGCATCAACGTTCACCTGCAGCAAGTGCAACAGAGACTATCAGTCTATAGTCGGACTCTTCAGCCACTCGCGACGGTGCAGATAGGACACCCAGCCGGAAGCTACACCATCGTCTCCCGAAGACAGACGGATGCCGACGACCACCACTTCCAGTAGCACTGGGGGGAAGAACTTGCATCCTGCCATTTTTCTTTCTTACTTGTTATTTGGACTGGTTGCTGTGGTTATTGTTTTGTGGTTGTTGTTGTTTCTGTTTTTGTTGTTTTTGTTGTAAGTGTTGTTGTCGTATTTGTTTTCGAGGCTCCGGTGTTAGTTGCATCCATGCGATATAGTTATCTGTTTCATGAATAAAATCAATATATCTTGAATCACTATTTCGAGCTTGATCAGAGTAGTAGAATATACGATATATTCATTTATACCAGTTATCACAAATTACAGCATCATTAGCGTATTCAGGTTTCAAAACATTTTCTCTCATATCATAACTTTTCACGGCCATCGAAGCTAATTGTCTTACATTTTTGGCTTTTTTTATTTCAACAATACTTGTTTCAGTAAATTTATCAGCCAGATTAACCTTGGCTCTTGCTTCTGATTCTAGTTCTAGTGTATCACCCTCAGCTTGGTCTGTATCCTCAGGTATTTCTCGCACTGGTTGAGCAGCAGCTATTTTAACCGGAAGTGCTCACAGAATTTCTTTTGATTTTTTAGTTCTTTTTGCTATCTTTTTAGTTGCTTCAGCAGTTTTGCTTTAATGCGGGAAGAAGACCTTTAGTAGCCTCTGTAATTGGTTTAGATAACTGTTCTATTTCTTTGGTAAATTCTTCCCGTGTTTGTTGACGCTCTTGTAACTTTTGTTTGACAGAATCACGGACGGGCAGATATTTCTTAATTGCTTCTAGTCGCTCTCGAGCTAGTCTAGCTGAGTGAGCTTCGCCGATCATTATTTATATAATAATGGTTTAATTACAGCAGCAGAGATGGTGCGACCGACAGTAAGTTGTCCAGGTGAAACGAGGCCAAAAATGAAGTAACCCAGTTGGTGGGGGTTTATAACGTTGTTGACTATTGAGATCATATTTTTGTCTTAATAAGTGACAATTCACCCTCTCTGCTGCTATCAGTAATTAAGAACAACATTCATTAACTTAAGTCATCAGGCAACCACGCTCTAGATTTCGTGAAAAGGCGTTTCCCAATAACAGCGTACGTAAGAGCAATTTTCCAAGAATAATTTTTCTCTTAAACAACATGTTCTCTTTTTTTTTTTTCTTTTCTTTGCAGTATTAATCCCTGCTGCGCGCCTGGTTTTTCTCACCTGTCGAGAATGATTTTATATCGCCATGTATACACCATGGCGGGTTCAAAATTCGGTTGTCATTCATGCTGATCGTGTAAGGAAGTTAATTTTGGATTATTTAGAATGGAAATACGCCAGGTATGTAGTAGGTAGTAGGCGAAAGCCAGATCTAATTTCTTCCTCAACTATGGGTATGTACTCTGCTAAATCGGGTCACTTTGTTACGAATCTAAGAACAAGGTTTCGTAACTCGTGCTCAAATTATATTTATTACAAAAATGATCATAACTTATGACTTCATTCTTAGTAAGGTTAGACCTTTTTGATAGTGTTATGATTAATATTTATGCATACTTGATAAATTCAACGACAATATTGAGTCTTTTGTCGTGACTACGGGCCTCTCAGTACGTGGTGAGCAAGACCTCTGTGTAGCAGATTCTGTGTGAATGTTCGGTCTTACCTGGCTCCATGAATCCACATAAACTCGCTGATAGATATCAAACTCTGTCATATTGATGTAGATTGCCTCAAGATATAAAAAAAACAAACTATGTTACAGTGACAAAGAATTTTAACTGAAAATGGTTACTCACTGAAATTCTTTCAATGAAGGGAAACTAATTTCAATTAAGTGAAGCAGTACTTTCACTTCAGTGTTAAAGACTTTTGTTTTAGTGAAATTTTCATTCCACTTTTCATTTCGCTGAAATGAATAAACGATTTAATTTTAGTGAAGTTATTATTATTGGTAATATATGTATGCATTTATTTGCCTAAGTTTTTTGTACTTAGGCAAATAAATGCATGCATATATTACCAAACAGAAAGGCTTTTAAACAAGCTTCTCTTATATACTGGTATTACCAGTCTATGGGCTTTAATAGAATGGCTTTTAAACAAGGGATAGTATATACTGATATTATTAGCCTACGGGCATTTAAAATTGTGTCATGAGAGTATGACAACATTAGAATACTTGAGAAAAACTCTTAGAAAAAAAAAAATACAGAGATACTCATCAAGGCTAATTTTAAAATCTATCAAATAATATAATGTTTCCATACTCTGATTATAGCATGGGTCAACAGGCGAGTGGGGGGGGGAGCGGGAGGGCTATGCTGCCTCTGAGGATGATGTATCAAAATCAATTTTAAGGAATGACTTCTATATTTCCATCAAGTAAAAGGAATTCGATCTGACATTGTATGCACTTTTTTTCCCTTCAGGTTCAATGTTATTTTCCTTTGACAACTGATATGAGTGGATATACTAACCATATGGGTATTTTCATTTGTTTTTTTGTGTTACTATTAATGTACGTGGTAATACAGCCCGTCTGAGTAATATTTTTTGTAAATTTTCAATTATTGTTCAAGCATGGCGGGATATGACAGATGTCTTTTTTCACCAGTAATACATAAGGTCATCGTCTTAAATTCCCTTGGATTATACCCATACAATTATACTTATCTTATTTCACATGTTCAGGAAACAAGTAGCACAAAGGATACATTAGCACACTCGAGGATACTGGTCGCTATATTAGTATTCGAGAGTTGTATCAGTTTTCACGAGCAAAACCATTTGTGTGCTCTATAGAGAATGGTCATGTGTTATATTGGTATTTTATACTCGATTAAACTCTACCCAGCTCACATATTGGTTTAATGGTAGGATACGTTGTAATCCTGACGATTCCAAATACAAGTTTGTTTGAAAACGTAATAAAGTGAGAAATTCACGTGAATCCATTTGCCTATGGCCTGTACTTCGTTAACAGTTAGAGTAAAAATTAGGTGTATTAGCCTTTCATGGTTTAAATGGTAAAACTAAAGTAAGTTCACTTAAAACGCTTTACATTATAGCATAATTTCAACCTAAATCATGTTTGGGTTGAGTAATTGTTTTATCAAACAATGTTAAATTATCTGACTTCCTTTCGATTTGATGGTGCTAGGATGGAGTTTGAAGTGTATGAAAAGTTAAAAAAAGAACATCGGCTAGAATAACAAATGAACAAACGAAATGGTCACTAAACGGATTCTTACTAGGTGGGTATTGTATAACTTGAATTGAACACTGACCACAGGTGGTCAGGCGAAACTGCTGAATCGTACACCAGCCTTGACATAATGAACATGGGCCATAGGTTGTCAGGCGAGACTGGTTAAACTTAAACAGCCTCGAGGGGTCCCGAGTGGTCGAGTGGTGTAAAGTGCTTGCCATTACAAATCGTCGACATCTCACCTCTGTTTACGTGGTTTCGAGGTGTCAACGTGGGTATACGAAAATGTTGACCAGTAGCTTCCTGTAGGTCGGTGGTTCTTTCCAGGGTTTTCCCACAGGGATTCGTATCGTTGCTTACAAATTAACTATCAGTTATACATATAACATAAAATAATACTATTTTATACTATATGTATGATTGACAGTTAAATTGTAAGCAACGATACGAGCCCCTGTGGGTTTTCCGGGGTTCTTTCTCCACCATATATACTAACCGTCATATATTGCTCACCATATAATGAAATATGACGCTAAATACATAAAGCAAAACATAACACTAGCCTAAACATACTGAACACTGGCCATAGGATGTCTAACGAACCTGCTGAACCTTACACCAGCATCGACATACTGAACACTGGATATAGGTTTTTTGCGTGACTGTTGGATCTTACGCCAGCCTCGACATATTGAATACTGGTCACAAATTGTTTGGGAAGATTGCTGAATCTTACACCAGTCTCGATATATTGAACACTGGCCTTATGTTGTTACCTGAGGCTGCTGAGGAGCCGAGGTGGCCGGATGGTCTTCGTCGCTCGTCTGTACAGATCACTGACATCACACCTCTGTTCGCGTGGGCTCGATTCTCGTGTTCTTCAAACGTGGGTATATGAGAACAATTACCAGCAGCTTCACGTGGGTCGGTGGTTCTTCTCAGGGTTTTCCCCGGGTTCTTCCTCAACCAGATATATTGGTCACCATGCATACCCCATCACGTGCCGGTAAATGATCTTAAATCCATAAAACAAAACACTATACCAGCCTAGACATACTGTACACTGGCCATAGGTTGTCTGGTGTGACTGCCGAATCTTACACCAGTCTCAATATATGGACCACTGTCCATAGGCTGTCTGGCATGATTGCTTAAATCCTGTAGCAGCCTCACTAACCTCAGCAAATTGCACATCACGAAAGATATGAATGTAGTAAATTTGACGTTATATGTATCCTTTTCATAAATTTATGGTTTTGTGTGTGTGTGTGTGTGTGTGTGTGTGTGTGTGTGTGTGTGTGTGTGTGTTACTTTGTAACCTTTTAGAGTTTATTCTTTGAATGTCTTGTTATTTTGAAAATACCATATGGAAGATTTAGTGGCTCTGAAACAGTGAAACAGATAAACCTAGCTCAATCAATATATCAATGTTTTTCTTATACTTTATTATTATTATTATTATTATTATTATTATTATTATTATTATTTCACTAAGTTCTGTAATGCGTTGCCTTTGTGAGAAACACGCATTTTCATAATTTCCTCAATATTTAATATCATGGCTAAAAACTACGTTGCAAAAACGTATAGTACCTCTCACACCCTACAAAGTGCTGTAAAATCCATTGCGCGTCGCAACAGCACGACATAGATAGATACAGATCTAACTCAATCAGATAATTTTTATCCTAGTTACAAGCTTGTATTCCGGTGTAAAGGTTGACATGGACAGTTTGGTCAGTAGATAAAAATTACCGAAATGATGTTAAAAGAAAGTTTACTGTCTATAATTCCTACCCCAGTGCTTGACTTTGCGGGATTCATTATTCAGAAAAAGAAACAATTGTACATATGAAAAAGACTGCGTAACATCAGGTGTGTATGTTTTAAGACAGCCACCCCCATCTCCATCCCCTTTTCTGCGTCTTACGAGAATCTGGAATTGGTAACAAAATAGAAGTAAATTAGCAATGCATTTTATGAATTAAGTCTTTTGTGATGTTTTTATGCAATGAAAGGTGTAACTAGTGATGGTAAACTCACACGTCTAAGTAATCAAGAAGGCCAGGGCCTGCACGTGGAGCCTACGATCAAAGCATTGGTGTAAAACTATAATCATAACCACAAGGTCAAATGTTTGAACAAGTCCTTCGCAGAATGAATGTCTTAGTTAATTGTTTTGGTTATCGTTTTCTTGCTTTCAGTGGGAAAAATAAACTCTCATCCATTCTCTATGTCCATGACGGACATTGTAGGCCCGTTAGCTTTAGAAAGTCGGCGAACCAACTTCCTTCTGTTTCCCTATATCAATCAAATACAGCTAATATGTGACATGTTGAGTAAGTGAGCATGCGCGCTGTCTCAGGATAATGTACCCTTTTTCCTACCTGTCGGCTTGGGACGCCATCGTGTCTGTTACCAAGGGCTACGTTAGTTGCCTTCATCTCTATACCCATATTCCAGTCAGTGGACTCGATATAAACTACTTTCTGGAAGCAGACCCTTGCATTGTGTTGTCTGCAATCCTGAGGGTTCTTTATTATTTGTCACAGGTATTATATTATCTTATATTTTGTTAATTCTAGATTTTGCCACTTTGTTCCTGGTAGAGTTTAAATTGTTACTGCATGTGCACATCAGTATCATAATGACAGGTATATATAGTTATCATTTCAATTTTATATTTATAAAATTTTCAATAACTGCAATTCTTTTTTATTCTGTGTGAAGTTGTAAGGTACATAGTCTCGCTGGTTGTTCTACTGTTGTTAACAATTTATATCTAGTAATTTTTTAAAATTTAGTTATAATTGAAATTTGTTGTAGTTAATTTTGTCACTAGTGCCAGTAATTATAATCTTAGCTTTGCTTTTGAAGACTTATTTTGTTGCCAACTTTATGCTCTGTCATAATTATTTTGTAAATGAATTTTTCATACTTTGAAGTTTATAAACCTATAGTTTTCTGCATGTATAGTCTAAAATTGTGATTTTAAAAAAAAAATAAATCTCATGCACAATGATTTCAGTATTATTAAAAAAAAATGTTGGTTTCCTGCTATATATCCATTATGTTTTGACTATGTCTAAGTACGTTTTGATTAACTTATTATTTAATTATATACAGAATTTGAATGCTATTTCAAATGCAGGAATTAAATGAATATATGAGGTTAGTAGTTCTTAATTAATTTTTCGCATAATTAGAATAATTTTATGTTTCCATATGTAATTTTAGACACAGAATGTTGTAGGTTTGATTTAATAATACATGCAATCTTGAAACGTCTCTTCTCTTCGTTATGGATATTATCGAATCCGAACACCTCTATGCATGTACAATTAAGTATACAGTTTTCTATAGATGCACAAATGTGTTTCTATTTGTGAATAAAAAGCACGATGAATACCTTTTCTGGACTTTTAAATGATTTTCAGAGCGATATTAAACAGTTTCATATATGGCAACCATTGCCATGAAACTGGGGTGTGGGGTGTGGCATGCAGAGTGTGTACATTTGAATAAGCTTGGTGGGATGTTTTGCTCATTGGGTCGTATCTATACAGTCAAGCAGACAAAGATTTAATAATTTGTCATTTATAAGGTAATTATGGTTGTCAATGTGATATCTCCTAGCTGTGTTTGAAACATTATGTTTCAGATATGAACACTTAGGTCTCTACCACCATTCTTATGACCCCTCATGATTTTGTCTTCCACCAATTTCATTTAGTGAACGTTTTGGAACTTTATATTTTGTATTTTAATTGTCTTATGCCTACATTATTTTAGCTTTAAATTATATATGTTCTGGGGTTTTAACTTTTGTCAGTTAAATCTTCTTTCCGAATTAACTAATGCACCTAGAGATGGTTACATTACACTGACATTTTACTTATTTATTGCATGCTATGACAAGGCTGATCATATATTTCCATCTTAAATTGAAGAAAGATAAATGGCAATATCAAACAAGAAAACTCTTGATTACACAGGTTTGTTTTAATATGTTTGCTCTGATTTTCAGAAAAGAAATTCAAATACTTAAAGGTTGTCTGAAATGCACCATTCACATTCTTGGTTTACATCAGCTTACAACATATTTTAATATTCAGTACTGTACTTTTAATTTTATACTAGGAGAAGTATGTACATTGTTTACTTATGCATTCTATAATTGTACATAGACCTATCAAGGGTGGATGTAGGACTCGCGGTATTATTATATGGAAGAATGGGAACCATTGTAGAAATGGGTGAAGATGAAATAATGAGAAGTAATATTTTGAGAGCTTATCCGTTTTGAAACTGAAAAAAAATAAAAACAATGTTTTATTGATGGAATTTCAGTCCGTTTACATACTCGACTTTCGAGCACTCATTAGTGTAATTAGTACCTAATATTTTAGATGCGGAATGGCAACACATGTTACAAATACATGTAGATAAAACAAATGCCGTGGAAGATATGCCTTTCTCCGTTCAGAAGCTTGCGTCAAGGACGGGACCATACTGAGACAAGTACGTTTGATCACGAACATTCAAAAATATAAAGTTATTGAAATTTTAATATCGCGTTCTTTCCGTAGGTTTAGTAAGGAAGTTGTACGAGTACCTCGAGTCCTGAAATGAGCACAGCAGAAACTGTACAGTACAATTAATTTCAGCTCATACGAGTACCTCGAGTCCTGAAATGAGCACAGCAGAAACTGTACAGTACAATTAATTTCAGCTCATACGAGTACCTAGATCAGAGCACGGTAATTAGAAATAGATAACAATATTTAATCCACTGCCACTTAACCGATTTAATTATTTTTAGTTTCTAGAACCTGACAAGAAAATAACAGTCAAAAGCATTTAAATATAATCCTGAAACAATCCCTTCAATGTACATAAAAGTACATACGTCAGGTGTCTTAACACCATTGTGTTCTTTTATTCAAACCATAGTGGACAATGCTATGGATGGCTTGTTTGTTCTAGTCGCACTTGATTAACTTTGTATATCGATTTGTAATTAAAACAATATGTACTCATGTCATCTAGAATTAATTACAATGTATAATTGATGATGTGCTCATTTGAAATCATATGGCCAACATACATGGTGTATTGATAAAGAAGGACACATCAATCTTAACAGAGTACCATTTGTTACAATGATAGAGTAGTAAACAGTGAAAACGTGTCCGCGTTAAGATAGGCGATTATCTAACAGAAAACTGACTGTAAATGACACACACACAGATAGATGGATGGATGGATAGATAGATGGATGGATGGATGCACGTATGTAGTTAGATAGATGTCCGTACAATTTTTCGGTAATTGACAACAACGACAATAAATGGTGGGAAAGAATGTGAAAATATCCTTATACGTTAATATCTGATATTAATACAATATTGTATGTACAATTTTCTTTTAATAATACCTCATTGGCATAATTCAATATTTGCATTACTATGCTTTCATTAATCACATCAGTCAAATTGGGAAAGGAAATGTTATTGTTAATGAGGAGAGTTCGAAATAAGCTTCTGCTTCTTGCTCAGTCCCCTATCCTTCTTGTTTTATTTTATGTACTTTGGAATGATGATATCAGCAATTAGATAATGTTTAAACCAAACCAACGAGACCCTGTGTAAATCAACGCGACCCTGTGTAAATCAACGCGACCCTGTGTAAACCAATACGCCAATGTGTAAATCAATATGACCCTGTGTCAATCTATGCGACCCTGTTTTTGAGGAGTCCTTTGCATCGTCACTCAAACGGATCTGTGCATTTTACCATACTGCGACTTGTTTGTTCCAAGATGACCGCATTATTTGTTTTGTTTTGTTGATGGAATAATTTGGAAATAAATGCCACAAACTTAAGACTTTTAACAAAATCAATAAATAAACGAAAAGCAAATTTTGTGAGCATGAGATTAGTGTAACAATATTTTGTTGTTACTTTAGTTTAAATAATAATAATAATAATAATAATAATAATAATAATAATAATAATAATAAAGTCGTATTAAATCACCATTTTGTTTTCAAAATTCTAAAATGGTGACTGAGAGAAATATTTATACTGGAGCTGAAACGAATATGTGACATTCGAATTAGAATACTCTTTGGCAAATATTCGAACAGAAAATTGGTTTTCGAATGTTCGTTTCTTTACTTAGCAAGTTTGGCAACATTTTATACAAGAAATATAGAAGGCGAAATATAAACTATACAACGCTGAAATAAGTAGCTTACAAGGGAACAACTTTAAAACCTGATACATCATCTGAAATTCAAACTCCATCTCACAAGGTAAAATTTCTGAATAGTCATACTATTTCCATCATTGCCATTTTTATTCTGAATAGTCATATTAATATTATTCCCATCATTGCCATTTCTATTCTGAATAGTCATATTATTCCCATCATTGCCATTTCAGTTCCGAATAGTTAATGTCATTTCCATCACTGCCATTTCTATTCCGAATAGTCATACTATTCCCACCATTGCCATTGCTATTCTGAATAGTCATATTGTTCCCATTGTTGCCAGTTCTAGTCATTACGCTCTTGAAAAGATAACGTGTAAAATTGCAAGTTGATAAAAAATATGGAGTTGAATAGGGGTCATATCAAGGTCAACGGAGCCTTAACGTATCAAGAATCAGAGTTCCTAAAAATGTGTTAACTCTTGTCTGACATTTGTTCTGTCTAGAGCAGCTATAGTCAATCATCGTACCTAGGAAAGTTAATTCCAGTATGTTTCAGCATTTGGTCTTTTATTCAAGTTTTGAGGGCATTACGCAGTTGTGTAATTACCAATATGCTTAAAAATCTGACACTATCTTTTTCTTTTCTTAAAAGTTAGTAGTGTATATATCAGCTTTTGTATTAATAATGTGTACATGGACTTGTTGATATGAATTTGGAGAAGACTCATTTAGGGACAGCTCTACGATTTAATTTTCGTGGCTGGGGTGGCATTGTGATTTATTGACAATATAATTTTGGCCTGCAGACAGCTTGAAAGAATACTCTCATTGATTTATAGAAAATGAACATATTTATGTCAATTATATTAGGTGATAAAAAATTATATTAAGCTAAAAGAGACAAAATATTCTGGCTTGTAAGAAAATCCCAGTCCCCCTTCCCCCAACATACCGAAAAATCCCAGTCGCCTCCCAACACACACACACACACACACACACACACCGAAGAATAAGGTCGGAGCCTTAAGTTGTATGGGTCGAGAGTTTGATGTTACAATAAAGGTTTGCTACTCTCTCTCTCTCTCTCTCTCTCTCTCTCTCTGCTCTGGTACAAAGCTATTGTTATCACCTGATATCGCAATTTGTGCAGGGAACATTACACTTTATCCTTCCTAGACCTATTTGAAAATAACATCACCGTTTGCTAGGGATATCTCTGTGACCAGGAAACCAACTTGTCTATTCCCAAACTTGGTTGTGAAGAGAACAATCTGTAAAACCCGTTATAACGCGATTCCGTTTACAACGCAATGGCATCATGGCTCCCATTTTTTAATTTAAGATGACCTCTCTGTTTAACATCCTAAATACATGATCTCGAAAAAACCGATTATTCGTACCCCTATCAGATTATATGATCAAGAAGTTAGTTAAAACTGATGACATTAAAATTTCAATGCACATTTTCTATGGGGAAGATTTTCAAAAAATTTGTTAACGCGATCCTGCTTATATCGTTATTCTTTGGACCCCGAGCATCGCGTTGTAACGGGTTTTACCTGTAGCTCCCATGTACACGGCTCTGATAGAGATTACATTATGCTATAGGCACAAGGGCATTTAGAAATTATTGTAATGTACATCCTACGTATAAGATGACGTCAATACCTGTATAAGGGTTTCAGTTAGTCTGAATATTAATTTCTTACGGCATAACAGAAAATCCCAATGTCCGATTTGGGCATATTATAGTCGGTAATAAAGTTAGTCCCTGCTGAAATGACAGGCATGTACTAGTATAACAAGTTCCAGAGACATCCAGTCAACGCATCGAAATTTAATTCAGTTACCTTGGCCGCAGTCCGTGTGTGATTTTGATTGTGAACAGATCGCTTCCAGGAGAAATATTCGAAATAATCACCGCATTGAACTGAAGAGGTAATCGAGTTTTCTGTCGTTTACGGCCTGTCTTCAGCACAAAGGGAACGTTTATGTTCATTGGAAGATAAATACGGAGAATAACACCTACATTTGTTCGATTTTTCGCTTGAATCCTTAAATCTTGTGTGCTTAAGACCCCCACAGTGCCATGTAATTACATTTAGTTGACTTTGATCACAGTGTTTTCAATGCGACTTGGCTTGAAGTGGGGAGTGTCAATACATTATAAAGCAGACAAAGAATAGAGAATGAATTTGATACCGTTATTAACATTGCCATATATTTAAACCCTACAGGAATACATTCAACAAATATTCTCACAGGAAACTTTGGTATTAGTTCCAGCTCTAATTTATCGATATATGTAACTCTCCAGTCAATTCTATTTGAAATACACAAAATGAAGCAGGAAATTGTTGACTTGTTTTATTGTGATAGATCCTTTCTTCTTTGTTTTTCTCCAAGAAATTTGAAAAGAAGTAAAGGTTTTAAAAATTTACTAGGATTGTTCCATGTCGACCGGGATTCAGGATATATGATAATGCCTCACTTTCTGCAGGGTTCGAGTCACTGAAAAGACTTTCACTTTCTGCCAGTATCACTTAGATTTTCATTGTTTGATATACAGTTTGTGTGATGTTGAACTTTTCGAAAGCCATATTTTAGAAGTCTTTGGAAAAGTAGCATTTATGCATGACCTCCTCCTGTATGGGTTCATTACCTAATGCCACTATAACCTCGCCCCCAAAACGGTTATAACAATCTAATAAAAAGTTTAACATACGCAAAATTTCCAAAATAACACAATAACATCCCTTGTATATGTACAATAAGTAGAAACCTGAAGAATACCTGCTCACCGTTTGTAAACTTGACCTTGATTTTGGGACCAAAATAAAAGGGGATCGATAACTTAAAACCTAAGCTTGAAGTTGAAAGGCGTGAAGAACAACAGTATAACTTATCAGGACAACAGTCAAATTTTAGACATTTTCGTGCTATGACCTTGACCTTTGACACTGACAAAGAAGATTGTATGCAATACATTCACCTCCAAGATAAAACTTTGAAAGTGGCATATGAAACCATGCCAGGTTATTACGCTCAGTATTAAGTTTCATCTTACTGTGTAAAAAGGCTTTTAAGTTCAAGACATGGTGAGAAAAAAAAAACCTATATGTGCATGTTGGAGTGACGACGAAGTCAAACGAATGAAAGTCTAATAAAAATAAGTTTAAATGTAAAAGTGTACAAAGATTGATAATACAACATTTAATAGCTGCTGTTACAGCCAAGAAGAAAGAAGCAAGTAACATTGACTTGAGCGTGAATTGGACTTTGCAGATAGAATATTGTGGGTTTTTTTATTACCCTAGACATATACGGTACCAAGACTGGGAAGCATATTGCGAGTCATTTAAAATTATAAAAATCAGTTCATCAAAATTTACGTCTACTATGGTTTGAGGTCTAACGAATACAACATCTAAAACGAACAAAGGATAGACAAATACTAAGCCGGGATAAGTGTTGTATCATTTGCAAACTGTGCAACTTCATGTCCTTTATTACTGTCTACTATACTTTTAATATCTCTGTTACTTACTTTATCTGGGATTAACCCAGAATACATTCTTATGATGGGATCAGCCTAGCATAGTTTATACTTGATCTGGGATTAACCTAAAATACACGTTTGTGCTGGGATTAGCCTAGCACAGATTGGAAATCATCTTAGTCATATACGGTGTGTTTCATTCGGATTTTAGTTAATCACTAACCCTCAGAGAGAGAGAGAGAGAGAGAGAGAGAGAGAGAGAGAGAGAGTGTGTGTGTGTGTGTGTGTGTGTGTGTTTTGGATTTTTAACGTAGCTTTAAAACATTTTCAGTCATATCGCTACGATGTCGGCAGTGTTACAGTTTATAGTGATGTCTAGCACTGGGGCATCATGCCGCAGACATGTAGCATGATGTCCCACCCATTCACATTATCCTGACACCAGGCCAACCAGTCCTAACACTAACCTCTTAATGCTGAACGCCTAGCGAGGGAGCTGCTAATACCATTTTTATAAATCTTTGGTATGACTCGGCCGGGGGTTGAACCCGCGACTTCCCGCGTCCGAGGCGGACGCTCTAACCACTGGGCCACCGGAGAGAGAGAGAGAGAGAGAGAGAGAGAGAGAGAGAGAGAGAGAGAGCAAAATGCTCGTGTAATCATTTTTCTTTTCTTACAAGGCATTTATTTATCATTTCTTCTTGCAAGTTAATATTTTGTTCTGTATAATTATGTTATAACTTTGTGCATGATAATACTTAATTAATCCTCTTCGTCCCCACTATAACATAAGGCCACGACGTACTCCTCCACCTCACCCGGCTCTTTGCTGCCTTCTCTGCCTCTGGGAGGCATCCGTGGGACATGTCACGGCCATTTTAAACGGCGCTTCTGTATTTCGGTTTTGATGTCGCGCAAGTTGGTTTTCTTGAAGATTTTCGTTTATGATCTTGTTCGGTCTGAAGATCAGGCATGATCTGAGATGACATCCGTTGTGGGAGGAAGAACGCTTGTTCATGTTATCTTTTGTGACGCTTCAACATTCTGATCCACAGAGGAGGAATTTGACGCAGGCATTGTAGAGCACTAGTTCGGTTTTGAAATAATGCTGCTGCGATTTCCAGATGAATCGCA